>CAXAMN010023517.1:17738-29571 GCA_963970005.1 Durusdinium trenchii
GAAACATTTGGCATGCACTGGGTGGCTTTCTTTCAAGCCTCTCCCAGGTGAAACATTTGGCGTGCACTGGGTGGCTTTCTTTCAAGCCTCTCCCAGGTGAAACTTTGAGGGCACAGTGTTGGCTTTTTTCAAGCCTCAGAGGTCATCTGACTCGACCTTCTGCTTCTTTTGGTCTTCCTCTTTTGAGTCGCTGGAGGAAGACTTATCGGTCGATGAAGTTTCTTCTGGCCTTCTTTCAGGCTTCGCCCCTTCTTTGCTCTCCTCTTGAGAGGACTCATCTGGCCTTTTTTCAGGCCTCTCCCCACATGGCCCTTCTTTCAAGACCACTGCAGGGCCTGCTGCCGCACTTGCAGGAGTCAGAACCACAGCTGGCTGTGGCCTTCTTTCAGGCCCCCCAAGCCTTTCCTCAAGGAACTTTTGCTGCAGTTCCAGGAAGGCTGCCCTCTCCTCTTAGGGGCTGAACTTGGTTTGGAGGGTAGCCTTCCTGCAGGCCCCTTTCACTCCTTTCTTGCACATCTGGCCTTTGGGACCGTTCAGCCTTTCTGGCCTCTCTGGACCTTCTTTCAGGTCCCTTCTTGCCTTCTCCCTTGCCCTTCTTGCTTCTGGCCTTTTCCTTCTGGCCTTCTTGCAGGCCCCTTGCCTTCTTCAGAAGAACTTTGGCCACCATCTGCCCACCTGTCTCTTCTGGCCTGCAGCCATTGGTTTTTTTCGTCTTCATCTTCCCATTCTCTTTCCATTTCTTCTTTCCAGCTTCTCCAACCTTTGCCCCAGTTCCCCTGCCAGGGCATGCCTTCTTTCAGGCAGCTGGGCCTTTTTGCAGGCCTCTTGCAGCTCTTGAGTTTCTGTTCGCTAACAAAAAGCTTTGCTTGCTTGAGCCAAAAAAGCGGGGTGCACACATTCGAGCATGTCTGTGGTTAGTTGTTGAGGCTAGAAATGTATAAATATGTTTGTTTGTTCAATGCATAAATACAACAAAATATACATATTTCTTGTTTGGCTCAATACATATCTGTATATATAGAGAAATTTTAAAGATATAAAGAAGTATCTGAAAATTTTCAAACATGCTTTAGGTAAACACCACTGGCTTTAAAACTGCTGGTACTTACATTGAACAGTTAAGCACCAAACAGCATGTGAATGGATTGGAAAGTATATATTAGTCTATTTAGATCTTTGGGTGTCTCTTGAGAGCAGGGGAAATTGATACTTTAGATGGCTTGCCTACAGCTTATAGTTTGATGTTGGTCAATCAATATACCAGAACATTGCAAGAGCTTAAGGCACAGCCCTCCCAGATCACTCGCTCTTTTTTCATCGGCCAGCTAAATGCAATTGTCAATGTGCCTTTACACATGATCTACCTTCACTGGCCTTCCTTCAGGCCTTGAAGCAAAAACACAAATATTGTTGGCCTTCTCTCAGGCCATTCCAAGCATATGAGTCCACATCTTTGACCAAATCAGTCAACATCTTTGACCAAATCATCCCTTCTTTGTTGCATCTTCTCTTTTGTCGTGCCTTCCTCCATCACAACCTTTTCCAACTCCAGGATCACACTGTGGTGCCCCCCTGGAAAATGTTTGCCCATGTTCTTTGTGCAGCCCACTATGAGTTTCCACTGGCCTTCTTGCAGGCCTAGTAGATAGGCTTGATCCTTTCCCAAAACTTTCTTCACATCTGACCATGGCCTCCTTTCAGGCCCTGAGTAAGATGGCTTTTTCTTTGGGCCTTGCTTGGCTTTTGGCCTCCTTTCAGGCCCTGAGTAAGATTGCTTTTTCTTTATGCATTGCTTGGCTTTTGGTTTGCCGGCTGGCTTCTTGGAAAGACCAGGCCTTCTTGCAGGCCTTGAGCTTCCATCTGCCACATGCTGCTGGGCAGCTGCCTGGGCAGCCTGTTGTAATTGCTCCCTGTAACTCGCCCTCTGTCGTTCTAAAATTGACATGGGTCGCTCTCTATCCCTGGAGGCTTCTGGTGATTTCAAGATCGTGGGGAACCCATGAGAATCTACAGAGACCATTGAAATTTCTTCTTTCAAAGTTCTGGCCTTCTGGCAAGCCTGTTCTGAGCCAGGGGCGCTCTCGGTGTGGCTCTTTTGCAAGGGCAACCCCACAGAGCTGGAGCTATTGGCTTTCTTGCAAGCATCTTGGGAGGGCTCTTGTGCTTTCTTGCAAGCATCTGGGGAAGGCTGGGGGGGCTCATTTGCTTTCTTGCAAGCATACAAGGCCACAAGTTCCTCAATGGTGTGCCTGTGGGCCCCTGTGGCACCTTGCAGGCATTGCCTCAGCTTATCAGGTTCCCTCCCCAGCCTCCTCATCCCCAATATTGAAAAATCAATCCTACGATTGAAAAAAATCAAGTTCAATATTATTATTGATTTTTTCCAATATTGATTTTTTTCAATATCGGATCCTCAGGGCAATTGCCCACTTCGTTCGCGATCGACCTGGAATCCTGCCTTCAAGAGATCCCTGCCCTATACCGCCAGCACTTCGTTGTGCCAAGAGAAAAATGTTTTACTCTTGTCCCCATGCTGAATCCCACCTCGCAAGACCAGTTCAAGGCACGACTCAGCCAAATTGTCGGACTAAGGAAGAAGTCAGCCATTCAAGCTCTTGAGAGCCGCCGGAATCGGGAGCCTCACAGACAGTGATCGGGGATAAACAGGTTCCTGAGTTGCTGAACAATCTTCCACCCGAAAAAAGGTCCAAAGTGAAGAAAACAGCGTGCGAGCTAGATTTTTCGATTTGGAAATCACCAAACGCTGGCCAGCACCATTGCCCTCATTCGCCCTACGCACAAGACTTGGTTTCGCATTGCGATCGTGCCTGACCAAACGCCATTTCTGTTGTCCAGTGAATTTTTGAGGACAATTCAAGCTGTGATCGATACTGATGAGCATACTTTTTGGAGTAAGTATCTTGGAACCTACCTTGACACCACGAAATCTCCTTCAAATTTGATGTTACTGGATATCAACCAGCTTTGGCGACAGGAGGTATCGCGTGTCCAAGACATTGCGCAGGTACAGGAGTCAAGTCCGACTCATTCGCACCCAGGCACCGTCGACGCCTGTCAAAAGATTGCGCCTGCCGCTGATACGTCCTCCTGGGAAACGGAACATGAACAGCGTTTCAAACGCCGCTTGAGTCCAGAGTCAAACTTAATTCAGACCAACCTCACTGATTCAGTTCGTTTGATTTCAAAGCCAGTCGCAGTGCAAACGAAGCTACCTTGAAGCCTTCTAGCTCTCAAGCATCGATTCGCATCGAAGAGTCTCCCTCGTGCAAAGATGACCAGCTTGAGCAAGAGACTCGCTCAGTTGCAAGAGGAGATCAAGAAGGAGAGTGCGCGAGACGAGCGTCAGGAGATCGATCAACTCAACCTGGCCCAATTGAAGAACATGCCGGTCCCTTTCGGGAAGGCGAAGCTGGGATCCACCTACGAGGAAGCCTTTCAGGATCAGAGCTGGACCAAGTGGTTTGTCAGCCACTACGAGAACTGCCAGAAACCCGAGCGCCTCAAGTTCCTCAGGTTTGTGAACCTTCGCCGTCGCCTGAGCGAAGGATCCGCAGTCAAGGGTCAGACAAAGAACAAGACAGATACCTACTCGTGCCCAGCTGCATCCGGAGTGGGAGTCAGCTCAATGGCCCTCCCAGTGGAAACACCTTGGGACGCCGAGGAACATCCACTGGAGGAAATCCTAGCACACCAAGAACATCAAGATCTCCGTATGATCCGCGTCGAAAATGCTTTAACCCAGATCATCCAGCACTTGGAGCAGAGGGGATTCACCGCCTTGGAACCGCAAGGACCTTGGATGATGGTCAAGGAGGAACCGAAGTGAATCCGAGCCTGATCGAGCAAGTTTGCCTGAAGAGTGAAATCACTAGCTTGATAGGGGAAGCATCCATAAATCGATGAGCCTGCATATACCAAAAAGTACAACCAACTACTCTAGTTGTACCAAGAAGAGTTCAACCGCATCAAAAGTCAAAGTCTCATTTCACCGAAAGCCTCCAAGGCATTCATGTTTGAAATACTGTGTTCAAAGGATAGCGAGTTGACTCGTCAAGGCGTGCAGCAAGGCTTGACAGCAAAACGCTTTGGCCTCGCCGGGGGTGACCTGAGCACCCGTGTCGGCGCCAAAAACCTCTTCTGTCACCTAGCAAGGGACAATCCAAAACATATATCTCAATCAGTCCAATCTACCTTCAGGAGGCAGAAGAACAGTCTGGATCAGTGGACACTGAAATTACCCAGCTTGCAGAGCAGAGAGCGATGCAAATGGTACATCGTTACCAAACACTTTCAGTCGAAATGATTGCCCGCTCAAGTGCAGAAACTGCAGAAACGCCCGAGGCGCGATTTGCTGGGGACACTTGCGCTGTATCGCTTGGATTAGGAGACCTTCAGTGATGACTTTTGGTCCTATACTCGAGGAGCCTCTTCATCCACTACCTTCATGATTTCACCCCATGACGGATCATCAAGTCGTCGACGCTTGGTAGGATGTTCCGCGTTCTCAGCAGCAAAAATTCCCAGAGGACCACTCTTCTCACGCCGCAAGCACTGAACGATTTGTCGCGCGAACTTCCTACATTACGGTTCTGTGTATTGAGACAAGGCTGTAGAGACTCCTTGGACCTGAATAGACCCTGCTATCTGATGGTGTTCATGATGTTCCTGGCGTTTACGGTTATGCAGCGCAGCATAGAAATTCTTTGAGGTGGTGCAGACCACAAGTCGTTTACGAATCGGCTTGCGTGAGTTTGGCCCTCTGAGATTACCAACGCAGCACATGTCAAAAGTGCTGGGTTTGGTGACTTGCGCAATATGTTGAAAACAGTTTAGCTTCAGCATTTGGGATCCCTGTGGTTGTTCACAATGAAAAGATGCTTTTGGCGTGCTGTTTGGCGCTCACACAGAAGTTGAGCTAAGCTTACCTGCCACAGGCCACAGGTGGTCCTTTCGGGCTTGAAAGATCTTTTGACAAAGGTCTCCACAGGTTGCATGGTTGGCCCCAACATGAAGATGTCCCCTGGCATAGCACCTTTGAGAAGATTCATAGGGATACGTCGAAGATTCGATTAAGTCACAGTAGAGCCAGAATGGGAACCTTGGGAAAGTGACTGTCTGTCTGCCTGTCAACTAAGCTGTGCCTCGTCTCGTTGCGGCTTGACCATCTTTGCAAGATCACTGCTGGAGCGTTCAGTGGAATCTCAAGGGAGGAAAAGACGGTCAGAAGGTACGGAGCTCGAGACTCCCACTTCCAAAAGCGGAAGAGGTTCAAGGTAATCCCAACGACCGAACATTTCCGACCAATCAGAGTCCACTGACCCAGCTGCGTCAGACAGTGAAGCCGATTGATCCACCGCCTGTAGACCCTGAGACGCCTGATCTTCGTCAAGCCATCGACTTAGTCTCGGATAAGCGTGGACCTCGCACGCTTGCGCACTGAAGGCCGAAGATACAGCATGGATAATCAAAGTACACAAGAACATGGGCCACCCAAGTGCCGCCAAACCCAAATAGGATGCCATCAAGAAATTGTGGAAGCTCCCTTCGTTGTTCCACCTGTGCAGAATCCAAAGGACCCGAACTTGCAAAGCCCACACTTCATGAGGATCTTGAATTTGGAGATGTCATTGGCGTGGACGGAAAATTAACTGGACCAACAAAGATGGCCATCAGTTCTTTTTCTACCATTTCGTAGACCAGAGTGCCACTTTCCATACTGCGGTTTCGACTCTCAGTCATACCTCGCAAGATGCCATTCGAGCGGTTGTCCAAGGGTGGATTGGATGGGCAGGACCCACGGGAACCCTGGTCGTTGATGCAGGAACCGAATTTGGAACGGAAGTGTTTCATCAATTCCTCCAAAAGAGCATGATATGAAACTTCGTATGATTGCCCCTGAAGCACATTGGCAAAACGCTAGAGTATAGGAGGGATTCTGCAAGCCATTTGGAACAAAATGGATGAAGAGAAGGCCATTCTCACCACCGAGGACTTGGACCAGGCACTTGCATTTGCAACCCAAACCAAGAACAAGTGGTGCAGACACCGACACTATCCCCCTCAAACGCTCGTCTTCGGAAAGCTGAGTAGATGTCCTGGGGCCATCAAACGCTCTCGCTCTCCAAGAGACCACCGAAGGTCTAGCCTTTCGAGAGAGACTTGCTACCCGCGAGAGAGCCAGACGAGCTTACAGCGCACTGCCAGCGTTCTCGTCTTCCATCCCGGAGATTGGATCATGGCGTGGAGAAAGGATACTCACTGGTTTGAAAGTCATTCTTCAAGAAGATAAGAATTTCCTTTGGGCGGGCAGTTCTGGGAAACAGGTTTTTCGACTAGCTCCCGAGCATGCGCGGCCACTGTCAGCAGTGGAGGAAGTTCGTCGTGGCAAGGTTTTGACATCACATGGTATATCAAGTGAGCTTGAAAACCTCCGTTCCGGAAATACTCCATTTGTCGATGTGTCATCAGACCAGAACGGTCTCTCATAATTCCAGAACAACGCCGTAATGAAGAACCGAGTAGTGAACAACCTGATGGGGAACCCGGAACCTCAGACCAGGACAAGTCAATTCCAGAATCCGAAGAAGAATATACACCATCCGTTCCAGAGCCTTCTCTTCAGGAAATAGGGAATCCAGAAGCTCCAGAAAACATCCCTGCCCCGGACCATGGAGACGATGATCTCTTTTGCGAAGCGTATGCTCTCACAGAAGATCAGGCCTAGGCCTGGGAATTGGAGGTCAACATAGATCTTATGGACATTGATAGATGGAGAAATGATCACCATCCGGAACAATTCGCCTTTTTGGTGTCAGCTGCGAAGAAGCAAAAGACAGAAGTGAAAATGACAACCCTGACATCCAAAGAAAAACAACAATTTGTTGAAGCCAAAAACAATAAGGTTTAAAGTTGGCTTGATACCAAGACAGTGTGTCGCATTCTCCGACACCAAATACCACATCAAAACATGCTTGAATGCAGATGGATTGACTTGGAAAGACGCAGAGAACAACGCACACGTGCATAGTGACAGTAGCTCCAACGCAAATCGAAAGGCAAAAGCACGCTTGGGGATCCTGGGATACCAGGATCCACAAAGAGACAGTCCACACAAAACTGTCGAGAAATCTACCATTGCGACTGTGTGTTAGCAACCAATGGTCAATAGGCAGCTTTGATGCCTTCCTCCGAGGGAGTGCAGACCTCGTGCTCTTGGCCTGGAACCTCCTCCCGAACTTCGTGAAAAGATGAAGTTGCAACCATCAGAAGTTTGTCGCCTTTTGAAAGGCGCCTACGGCCTATAGTGGACGCACCTCTCCTATGGTTTCGAGAGTTGACCAAATTGTCCAGGCACCGTTTGATCCCTGCTGCTTCGTGCTCTTTGATAAGAACCATCAAGCAAAAGGTTTTATCGGTGTACATGTTTTCATCAGAAAATCAATTGTCTCGAACAAAAGTTCCCCTTCGGAACGATTTCACCATCACAGTAGACCAGTCCCAATATGTGAAAGATATCGCTCCCATAGACAAAGATTGAAGAAAACATATGGAAGAACCCATCAATGAACAAGGTTAAAGACAAGCCTTCCGTGGTTTGATTGGCAGGTTGCAATACGCCTCAGTAAACACCAGGCCTGACCTGGGTAGCCGGCTAAGCTTTCTTCAGAGCAAAATCAACAATGGCCAGACCCAAGATCTTGTGGAAGGAAATAATCTATGCCAAAGTCCATTCGGGGGCCAAATGTAGATACCAGCATATTCCTAAGGAAGATGTTCCTCGCTTCATTCGCATCAGAGAGAACACAATTTTCCCACCAAGGTCTCATGATAATGACCGCGCATCAAAGAACAGGCCTGAATCAGAAGAGCGCGTCGTAAATCCCATTGTCTGGCCCTCCAAGAAGATCCAAAAGGTAGCTGTTAGCACTCTTTCTGCAGAAGCAATGGCGCTCGCAGGAGCCATGGACATTTTAGCATGGTGCCGTCTCTACTGGGGATGGTTGCCAGTGGCAACTTGGGGGTAAGACTTTGGTGAAGCTTCCTCCGGCTTTGTCCGCATTTAAAGATGAAGAAACGCTAGATGATCCGAATCAGTCCCTAAGTGACAATCTTTTCAAACTGCAAGAACTTGGAAAGAAAGATTCCATCATGGCCACTGACTGTAAAAGCCTTTTCGACTTGGTAAGTAGAACTGCCCCACCAGCTTGCCAAAAGTTCAGAACACTACTGCAGGCCCGATTGATTAAAGAGCATTTATCAACCGGTGTCGCTATTCGTTGGGCCCCTTCCTATGCTCAAATTGCAGACAGTCTTACGAAAGTAATGGACATCGCCAACCTCCGTCAATTACTGAACGCAGGACGGTATCAGCTCCAAGATGAAGGTGAAATCCTTCGTCATCGATCAGATAAGAAAGCCCGCCTCGACTGGATCCAGACCATGCCTCTACTTCGCCAGCTCAGTGAAGGAAAAGCCAAGACGTCCTCACTGAATGCGTGACAGGTAGAAGTTCAAAGCCAGGAGCACCCACGCCGGGCCCTGTTGAATGTACCACCAGGGTCTGTCTCTGTCACATGTTCCACCTTTCGCTGCACCTTGGATGCCTCCTTCAGCCATAGGAGCGTTGACTCCTTTCGAAGTTGCTGGCTAGGTGGCGTCAGGAGACAGAACCCTGAGGAGTGTTCGTGATCTCAGAGCGCAGTGGAAAAGAGAGAGACATTTCGCGCCGGACGGGGATCTGGTGAGGAAGCGGTGCTTCCGGGTTGAATCCATTGTTGTGCATTGTGTTTGAGTGATCCCTACTCCGGCTGTTTCCGTTGCCAGTATCGGAAACCAACGTGGTTTCGATAGCCGTGTATGTGTGTACACAGGGATCCTGTTGGATTGTGTGTTTGATTTCCCTTTTAATTTGCAGGGGACCATCCATGCATGTGCTGTGAGCGATGGTCCAACGAAGCGGCCACAGTACATGCGGATATCACGGCTGATCACCGTGACGCACCTGCGATGGAAGGAAACCTAATTAGTAATGGACAAGCTGTTCCACTTCTGTGTTTTGCACCAAGCGTCTAATGCAGCGGCAAGTCACCTTGGCGTTTTCATGAGCTTGAGACCTTAACTTTTTTTCGAGAGCTTTGGAGGCCTTTGCACTTTTGAGGATCGCTCTCTTTGCACATACGCCCCTAGTTTCTTAGGTCTTTTCACTTAGGCTGGCGTGTGGCAAACCGCAACCAAATCAGCGCGCGTTTCTATACGTGTGTGTAACCCGTGGAATCAGAGGAAACCTGTGGACTTTAATTTGGAGGTATGCAGGCGATTGCAGGCTGCAGGGAAATTCATACTTCTGCAGCCAACGAAGGCGGCTAGAACATTGGACGTATCTGCTGTGATTACCACTTGCTTCCTTGTGGGCTCCTTCTGTCACTAGAACAACTTGCTGGCCTTTGCAGTGGTTCGGAGCACGGCAGTCATGCAGCTTTGTTCGTTGATCGTTTGTTTTCTGAGACTTGATACTGGAACTTTTGGTCTTGAAACTTTTTGAGACCTAGGCTTTCTTTTACGCCGGGTTTTCTTAGGGCTCGGAGCATTCATTTCGACTGCAAAATATTTTCAAGTGTGTGCGTTCAAAACGCGCAAACCTGACCAAGCGTTGGCGCCCATCCCTTGAGTTACGCAAACTCAACTTCCAGACAAAGTAGAAAATGTTTGAGTGTGTAGGATAGGACAACACAAGTTTCTTCCCCAGTACCTTCTTGACAAGCGGATGCTCATGAAGTTTTGCAGGCCAAGCGGAATGTCGCTAGCAACAACTGAGCAGACAGCCCTCGAACTCCAGCAGGGCATGGGCATCATGGCCTTGACAAACTGTCAACTATAGCGATTCGTGTAGATTCTTTTCTTGCGGGCTTGAGCTTCATTTAGCATTTTTGACAAAAATACTGGTTGGGTCCTTTCGCATGAGCCTTTGCATGGGTGCAACTCAGTAGTCTCACACCCTGGAGCGGGAATGCCAGCGCTTATCTCTGTCGCATGATGGAGAGTCTTTGCCTGGCTTGCCTGCCAAAGCAAGGGTTTCAACCAATATAGCTGGCGCACCAGTGAAGTCTGCCGGTTATTTGGCTGTCAGAGTCTTGCGTTGGGAAAACTGCAATGGTGTGATTCACATTCTGACTAGCTCATAAACCGTCCATGGATCGGAAGGTCTTAGGTCTAGGAGCTGACCTAATCACGCAATGATGTATGCGCTTGAATAGGTGCGTTAGAATTCGATGTGCGTGAGGTGCGTTTGCGCTTGAGCAGTGTGGATGCAGAGGGCTCCGCACGGACGATGGAGCTCTTTAAGCTGCAGGACACTTAAGTCCGATGCAATCTGGGCAATTCAATCCTGACGCTTAGATTGCTGAAGCACGCGGGCGTGACTGGCTATAATTCGTTGCTATTTACGGTACATTCACGCCTCTCGAAATCCTCGAAGTGCATTTCGACTGCGCAGGCTCACAAAATCTGCCTGCTGGCGGCGGGTGCTTCTAGCGACTGTGCTCTCGTTGTGGCGCCGTGCGCATTTTCGCACATGGCGGTGACTTTTCGTGGCAGGCGCAAGGGAAACCTCGGGTTTTTGTGCTTCAATTGGACTCGTTGTGACAGGTGCAAGGGATCGGAGCTGTTTTACTTTGAAATGCAGTTTTTGTGGCAGGTGCAGCACTTTGGACATGGTGGTGATCGTCGAGGAGCTCAGTTCGTGACAGGTGCAGTGAATCGTGACTTTTGGACATGTGCAGCTTTCGTGCCAGGTGCGCGCTTTGTGAACCTCGAAGTGCAGATTTCGTGACAGGTACAGCGCTTTGTGAGGCTCGACGCGCAGAGTTCGTGACAGGCAGAGCAGTTTGTGAACCTCGATGCGCAGATTTCGTGGCAGGCGCAGCACTTGGTGAACCTCGACGCGCAGAGTTCGTGGCAGGCACAGCACTTTGTGTGAATCTCGACGCGCAGATTTCGTGACAGGTACACGTGCAGCGCTTAAATGAACCTCGACGTGCAGATTTCGTGACAGGTACAGCGCTATGTAAACCTCGATGCGCAGAGTTCGTGACAGGCGCAGCGCTTTGTGAACCTCAACGTGCAGATTTCGTGACAGGCGCAGCGCTTTGCGAACCTCGATGTGCAGATTTCGTGGCAGGCACAGCACTTGGGGAACCTCGAAACTTTGTGAACGGAGCGCTTTGTGCTCTCAGATGCTCACTCTCTCACTTGCCCTCATCACTCACACTCACGTATTCACACTCACACTCACTCTCACTCACACTCGCACTCACTCACTCACTCACTCACTCACTCACTCTCACTCACTCACTCACTCACTCACTCACTCACTCACTCTCTCACCCACACTCACTCTCTCACCCACACTCACTCTCTCACCCACACTCACTCTCACCCACACTCACTCTCACCCACCCACACTCACTCACACTCACTCTCACTCACACTCACTCTCACTCACACACTCACTCACTCACTCTCGCTCACAGTCACACTCACACTCACTCACCACCACCTCCACGGTTACCGCGATCCCCACCTTCATCGCCACCATCACCTCTTTGGACCCCAATGCGTCTGGATCTCTACACTTTCTGCTTATAGACCTCACATGTTTGGGGTCTCTTGCCGGGATAATTTTTCATACAAGTTCTGACTGGCTCAGGGCGAGTAGCATGCTAGCTGAGTTCTTCTTTGCTTTAGCAATTGGTAGTGGGGATGAGCTGCGTGCCTTAAACCTTGATATATCACACTAAGGGGGGGGGGGGGGGGG
>CAXAMN010023517.1:29671-46416 GCA_963970005.1 Durusdinium trenchii
CTGAAAAGTAGAGCCTACCTGTACAGGGTTCCACTCCAACAGCCGATATAGTGTGTCCATGCTTGACTGCTTCAAGGCTCAAAGAGCAAGAGGATAAGACTCTGCGCATAAACGACACTAGCGGTCTGCACCTCTACCGTGTACGCCCTAGTCACTCTTTCAGTGGTAGCGGAGCAGTGATCCTGGAAGACCCAGGTGAGCTCTTTTCCTAGGCATAGACTTGCTAGTGGGCAGACGACTGGGAAGAGCCTGATGCGGATGTGGCTTATGAGCCAGCAGCCTATGTGAATAGGCATGTGAGAAGAGAACCAGCAGCAATAGCAATGACAACACAGGTCACTACAAAGGTGCCCCCATCTTATGATGGAAAGACTTCATGGTTTTCCTATGAGGATGCCATAGACGATTGGTGTGATATCACCGAGCTGGAAGATGAGAAGAGAGGACCAGCATTAAGAAACAGATTAGAAGGAGAAGCAGCTGTATACAAGCGTGTTTTAGACAGAGATGCATTGAAGGCAAATGATCCACCAGGAGCCGGCGTAGAATATTTCAAACGAGTACTACGACCATATTTCGTGAAAGGATCAACCAATGTATTCCTGTATAGATTTATGCAATTCGTGCGCTTCAATCGAGGATCAGCTGACATGATGAAATGGATGACAAGATTCCAGATTTTACTCCAAAGGCTTATGAGCAGTTGGATGGACATGTTAGAACCAGTCACTCAAGCACATCCACAGGTCCTAGCTCAGATGCAGGCAGATGCAGCGTTGACTGGAGTAGCACCAACGGCAGAAAGGATTCAGGAAATCACGCAGACCATCAATGGCAATATGAGGACTTTTCATCAGAACGAATTTCCTCTAGGAGAAAATCTCATTGCCTTACTCATGCTGTCACTTGCAGATTTGTCTCAGGACCAGCGAAACACTTTGACTTCTTTGATGACTCATCGTGGCAGGGTCCTGCAGCAATACACTACAACAGAGTTGAGGACAGTGTTCATCGAGATGTTCTGCACGACGAAGACTTCAGTAGACAATCCTTTGATGCAACCGACAGGTGCTGGAGGTAGAAGATCATTTCTCGTACTAGACGAAGGAGAACTCGATGGTACATTTGGCTATTGGGCCGAAGATGAAGAAGATGGAACAGAAGGATTTTTAGATGCCCTGGACGATGTCTTTTGGGTAAATGGTGATCAAAACTTCTCGTGGTTCCAAAGGAGATTCCAAGGAAGAAGAGCCAGAAAAGGCAAAGGAAAAGGAAGAAGAAAAGGAAAAGGTAAAGGAAGATCAGGCCGCAGATTTTCAGACCTCGTGGAAAAGGAAAAGGAAAGAGACGAGGTAAAGGCCATTTTGCTGATGAGCAACAGACAACTTTTCCAGATGAGTATTATGAAGAGAATCCTTATGAGGACACTTGGGAGTCAAACCAAGTAGCATATGATGCCATTCTTGCCGAAGATATGAATGACTATCTTCAAGGAGAATATGATGATGCCAATGACTTTTGGCAACAGCTTGAAGAAGCATGGTTTTCCCACAAAGGAAAAGGAAAAGGCAAGAGAAAAGGCAAGAAAGGACAAGGACAAGATAAAGGAGATGGCAAACAAGATGCAAACTATGCAAATCAACAACAGCCACGTTCTTTACCTGCACCTTCAAGATCTTCACAAGCATCAGGAGGTCAACAAGGTTTCTTTGCACATTGTGTGACAGCAGCAGCTGAAGTCCATGACAGTGAGGTGAACTTGCTGTCAGGCATGATGACCTCATGTCAAGATGAAGCTGACTGCGCGGTCAACAATGGTGAGACGATCTTCAATGGCATGAGTGCCCCTGTGAGGTACTCTTTGTCAAAGGAGATGCTCACAAAGGCTCCTGATGGCTTTGCGCTTATGAGCGCTGAAGAAGAAGTGAAGGAGATGCAGGCCATTTCATTTTTGACTGAGAATCGCTTCCCGCCGACTATTGCAATCCTGGACATTGGATGCACTAGAGCTATGGGATCAAGGCGAGCAGTCGACCATTTTTGCAACTATGTCGACAATCACTCAGATTGTGGATTATGGTACTCTTTTGAGTCTACCAAGAGCAAGTTTTACTTTGCCAATTCCCAGAAGGCTACTTGCTCTCAGAAACTGGTGATTTACATGTATGATCGTGCATGGACGATCCACCATACAGAGTTCGACATAGTGGAAGAAGGAGAAGTCCCTTTGCTTATGAGCTTGCCACAGATGAGGAACTTAGGCTTTGAACTCAGGCTGACACCTCAACATGCTTATCTGACATCGGTGCCTCTTGGTATCAAATATTTGGAGTTGAAGGTTGCAGCCAGTACTCATCTTGTCTTGGACTTCCAAGATATTGCATGTCTGACGTGAATTTGCAGACTCGGCGCGAGAAGAGTTTTTACTCTCACTTCACTCACTATGAATATGGTCATATTTCTGTTGATCACAATAGTGATGAAGATGTAGCTGAACATGCATATCCTGTGGTTGACTACTGGGAAGTAGATGTTCACAAGAGAGAACTGATACGTCACCACAAGGATTATAGAAAGATTCTTTTTCCAGCAACTAAGTCCTGTCCTGTAGACACTGACTTACTGGAAGACTTGCGACTGACAATCATCAAGAAGAAGAAAGGAGGAGAAGAAATCAAGAAGCTAGATGATTGGCGCAAGGCAAAATGGAAGGACCTACAAATTGGCTATGAATGGCGTGGTAGAACAATTTTTAAGTTCAAGCCAGATGCCAAAATTCCAGATCTAAAGATCAGGAAGGCTGGCATTGAGCACCGTGGCATTGGTGATCCCGATGCAGTGGTGCGCTCCTCCTCAGAGAAGGTTCCCATTGCAAAGGACAGGGAACCAGGCTTCTCGTCAGAGAAGGAAGGTGCACCATCAAGTGCCGCGGAAAAGCCCGCGCCGCCAAAGTTTCGGTATACTTCCAAGGGTTTTGATCCATTTTGGAAGGGACACAAGTCGAAAACATCTGAGCCTCAGAATGATTTACAGGGTGATGATCTTGAGGAGTATGCTCCCTCAGAACCACCTGAGAGGCCAGAAGGTGAACTTGTAGAAATTCCTAAAGCATCAAAAGGACCATCAAGTGATAAACATGAACCACTTGAACCAGGTGATGGCGCTCTTGAGCCTAGGCGGATTTCAATCCCATTACCTGGTAGTGAAGTTGTTGCAATGACACCGGCATATAGGAAGATGTTACAGAGACTGGAGGACAAGGTAGAGCTTTATAAGCTTCATGTGAAGCACTACCATATGAGTCCTACTCAGTTTCGTAGACGTGTTTCTATGTTGAAGCTTCCTGACTCTGTTTTAGAGAAGTATGAATCAGTTGTCAGGAACTGCCGTGTTTGTAACACTTCAGTGGCACCTCCGCCACGAGCCAGAGTCTCCGGTATTAGAGCTTCACGTTTTGGTGATGTTGTTTTTGCTGATCATTGTGAGGTTGAACTTCACAAGAACAAGTATATCATCTTACTTGTTCTTGATGGTGCCACAAATCTTCTCTGGGCTACGGCACAGAAAGACCTCATAGATCAAACCACCATCCAAGCATTGAGGCAATGGTCTGATGAGAACAACTGTGTTCCAAAGGCCATCGTAGGAGACGAAGCCTTTTTCACCGATGCTTTTGTTGAATACTACAGGTTCCATGGTATACAACAATGTCCTTGTGGGCCAAGAACTCCTTGGCCGAACCGAGCAGAGACAGCTGTACGTTTGTTCAAACGTATGTGGCATGTTATGAAGGTAGATCTGGATGACCCACGTTTTCGTGGTGTTACGGTCAGAGAAGTGGTCAAGAAGGTAGTTTGGGCAAGAAATTGTCAGTTGACTATCAGTGGATATTCACCAATAGAGATAGCAACTGGAAGACGTCCACCAGATCTTTTTGACCTTGAGACCGCAAGCCCTGAGCAATTGTCAGCTAATGCCGCCGCACAAGATCGTACAAATTTGGAACTACAACGTGTGGCTTTGAGAGCTCATCAAGAAGCACGACAAGCTCAGGACCTTCGAGCAGATCTTGCAAGAAGGACTATGCCAAGTGACGGTCCTTATTTCCAAGGAGAGAAGGTTTTTGTTTGGACTCAGGATTCATCAAAGTTCAAGGATAAAGGACGTTGGGTTCGTGCCACAGTACTTGGACAAGAAGGAGCTATGGTCCGAGCCAATACTGGTAAGGCAGTGATACGTGTGAATCAGTCAAAGGTTAGACGCGATCACGATGAGTGGCATGATGTTTCCATACCGGCATTAGACGATGAGAATCCGGAGAACTTACGTGAAGATCACGAACTGTATGTTGATGCCGAATTTGGAGAACAGTCCTTTTTCTTCTGTAATGATGATCATCCTGATGTTGTTGAGTTACTTCATGGAAACAGTGGATTATCTTGGTTCCTTTCAAAGAATGGTGTTAAAGTTGCATCTCCTATGGATTTCAAGGCAGGATACAACTTTTCCACTATGAAGGGTCAAGATGGTATTTGGCAGCAACTGGAGAGATTGCAGCCCCACTGTATAGTGATCAACAACCCTTCTCCCAAACAGAACAGAGCTTCTATTTGGTTGCTATGTTGTAATGTGATTGAGTGGCAGTTGAGAAGGAAGAAACATGTGTTTGTGACTGTTCCCAAAGGAAACAAGTTTTGTTTGTTTTTGCAGAAGTTCATTTTTTCGTTGAAGGATCCGATTTTTAACTTTGATGTGAATATGAATTGTTTTTGTTATTGTCCGAAGGGAATGAGTTACGTGACAGTCTTCCATTCCTATGCATCCTGCCAAGGATGGAAAGGTATTGGTGACTGTTCATTTCAAGCTAAAACAGTGCAAGCCACTAGAAGCAACCAGTACTTCAAGGATCCTGACTGGAAGAAGTTTCCATTTTCATTTTTGGTTGAGATGAATCGTTTTCTTCCTTATAGTGAGACTTCCGACAAGCGTCAGAGTTTCCTTATTGAAGATCTTCTGGAGAACTTTGACTCTGGAAGTTTGTGTGGAACAGCTCTCTTGTTAGAGAGAGAAGCTCATCAGTCAATTTTGTTGAATTCCGTAAGAACGGAAGAGACGACGGAAATTCCGGTTCCACTTCGACACATACTACCACAAAGGTTCACTACTACTGAACTGATCAGAACCTTAAGGCAGGTAGATGCACTACCTCAGAGATCAGAGTTTGATGTGACAACATCCTCTGATTCTCGAATTGTGTCATTGATTCCAGGCCTGAAGGAGATTAGACGAAGAACCTTGCCACAGATGTATTTTGAGAGATGTAAGGTCTATCGTGGTACTTTTGGTAGAGTGCATCCTCTCTTCAACTCTGAGGATGATGCAGTGTTGATTATGTGGAAGCCAGGAAAATACCATCAGGTTTTCTTTATGTTTGTGTCACAACTGTCTCCTCATCATGAACAGTTTTTGGTAGATCATTGGAGTATGATAGTTTACGAAGCAGAGACGACAGGCGCCGTGAAGCGCATTGTGACTCCTGATGAAGTAGCTCTAGAGGATCCAAAGGATCAACCTCCAGACTACGGACCACCGATGGATGATGATATGGCTTATGAGCCGATTCCCGTCTCGGGGGAACAGCAGTATTTTGATCCAGATGATGAAGATATGTATCCGCCTGGTGATGGACCGGGTGGCAACCCTGATGATCACCAGGGTGGACAACCTCCGGGACCACCTCCGACAGGTTCCGTAGCTGGTCCGAATCAGTTCGGAAATCCCGATGTTCCTTTGGAGCAACTCGGATATCCATCGAGCGATCCGGAAGAGGCAATGCCGGAGATTACGAGTGAATCCCGTCCGCCAGATGATCCGGGTCAACCACCGATAGGGTTTCCGAGTGATACGGATCCCGTTCATCCGTTCGTACCGTCGCCAGATTCGAACACGCCGGAGCCAGAACCATATGTTCCGGAGAATCGTGAATGTCACAGTAAGCACATGCGGAAGCTTTCTGTGGACTCAACTGATGCTTTGCCAAAGGCGAAGGTGAAGTTTCAGGTAAAACGTTCTAAGGTTCAGTTACCGGGACATGACGAACCTATTCCGGCACCTCCGAAGTCAGTGCCCAGAAGTTTCTTTCCTGGACATTCGGAGAATCCGACAGCATCAAGTTCGAATCAGCCACAAGCAGCCGACATTCCCGTGCCTACGAGCACAGTCGAAGACGAGGACAATTAAACGATTGATACAAATGAAACAGATTCAGAACCTTTTTTTTGATGAAGAAGATGTGAAAGGTTTTGAGAAGGATCCAGACAAGGATCTGGACGATGAGAAAAATCTTGTTGTTAGTTTTGACGATATGGATTTTTGTGTCATAGGTCCGAACCAAGCTCCTCCGAGTTTTAACTCGTATGATCCGAAAGGTTTTTCACAGTTCTGCCAGTATCTTGCGAAGACAATGGCTAAGAAGACGCCAAAGGCAGAGAGTGTGATTACTCCGGAGGTGCTCCGGAAGTATGCCAAGGAGATCAAGCAAGCTAAACTAGAGGAGTTTCGCAGCATTTTAGACTTTACTGCGATGAAGTATCGAGACCGAAGAAAGCATAAGATCGATAACTATGTTACTGGTCGATGGGTCCTGACCATCAAGATTGACAAAGATGGTAACTTTAAGAAGTTTAAGGCCAGATGGGTCTGTCGAGGCTTCCAAGATGCCCAGAAATGGGACCTCCAGACGGACTCGCCAACCGCGACCAGGTATGGTTTTCGCGTAGCATGTCAGCATGCAGCCTCTTCTTTTTGGGACCTGTTGCACATCGACTTGAAAACTGCCTTTCTTCAGGGGGAACTTTACGACCTCGAGCGACGCGTTATTCACGTTCAACTTCCGACCGACATCGGATTGCCTCCGTATCTTGTCGGATTGTGCACCCGTTCAGTGTACGGATTGAGTGATGCGCCTCGTCGCTGGTGGAATCGACTCGACAAGTTTTTGCACTCACTCGGATTAGTTCCGACTCGAGCCGATCGGTGCACGTACGTTTGCTACTCCGGATGTTTGAGGGTTCCTAAGGCTGTGAACTACTCATCAGAGGAGATGCCAGCCGAACCGGAACCGGTATCCTTCTACGTAGCAGGTGCGCCGCCAAACGAATTCCACGACACAGCGGAGGAAGTTCGTAGGTCTTTTCTCTGTGAAGAACGTCTGTTTTCGGTGTGTTACGGAAATAGGTCGGAGAAGACGGTGACGCGTAGCCTGCTTAAGGCAGAGGATGGAAAATGGACTCCTGTGGTAGATCAGGAACTCCAGAATTTCCTTGACTCTGTAGAGCACAAGGCAGGTTGGCACCAATATGCAAATGGCCATGCTCAAGTCGCTTATCGCGCTAAAGCTCTTCGCACTCCCGAACCTACGTATTCGCGTTCGCGCTTTTGTTTTCGGACTTCAATAGTTAAGCGTAAGGGTGTTTGGTGGCTTCTCGAGACAAACAAGGATATCAGAAACGAGAAGAATGCAGTGACGTTAGAGGAAGAAGCTGAAACGCTTGTCAGTCTTTTTCTTCCTGCAGAACATACGTATACTGTGACACAAACGCCTCAGCTTACACCTGAAGTTGTGGAAGAGTTGCTTGAGCATTTTATGGACCCTGTGCATGGCAGTAAATCTAAGAATAGGTCACCCATTGGTATGTGTTGTTTACATGTTGGTGATCTTTTTGTGACAGGTAATGATATCTTTTTGAAACAGTTCAAGGATATTGTGAAGTCACAGTTTAAGATTGGACATGAGGACACTAATGACCTGATGTTTACTGGACAACGTGTTGCTTGGAAGATGCAAGAGAAGACCAAGAAGAAGGAGTACATCTCAGTAGAGCAATCCCTTTGTGTTCAGGAATTGACTGAGATTATCATTCCAAAAGGTTTGAAGGATGAGGACAAGTGTGACAAAGACATGCACACAGCCTTCAGATCCCTTCTTGGCAGCATAAACTGGTTACAATCCAGAACACAATTCCAAGCATGCTACCAATTCTCGAGGTCAGCATCAGCATCAGCAGGACCTACAATAGGTGATTGCAAGGCCCTGAACAAGCTGTGCAAACAAATCGTGACTGACCCTATGGAATTACGGTTTTGGCCACTTGAAGGTAGTCCACGTTTAATTGCTATGCCAGATGCTGCGTTCAGGAACAACAGTGACAAATCCTCTCAACGTGCTATGGTTATTTTTATGGGTGAGCAAAGGAAGGCAAAACAGAAGAACGCTAAAGGCTCACTTATTTTCTTTGAATCTTCTAAGATCAAGAGAACAACCCTGTCCACAACTGTTGCAGAGTTGTATGCATTTATGAAGTGTTATGGCGCTTGCCAAATGCTTAGAGGCTTGATCAAGGACATTACAGGCTACTCTACTGACATTCACATGCGCACTGATGCTAACAATCTTGTGACTACAGCTAGTACTACTCATGTTCCTGAGCAACAGGAGACTATTCATATGATCCAAATGCTTAGGAAGGAAGCATGCTCTGGTGCAATTGCTGACTTGTCACATATACGCACTCAGTGGTGTCTTGCTGACTGTCTTACTAAGAAGTCTGCTAGTCCTCAAGCCTTGATAGATGCAGTACGCAGTGGTTGTTTGAAGGAAGTCGATGCACATCCACCTTTTAGATCTCTTATTGAACACAAGGCATATTTGTGTGGATGGATTCCTACAGTATGCACACATGTTGACTTTTCACATGATGTGTTTTATCTTGGAGATTCTGTGCACTGAGGGTGAGAGGAGAGAATTCAATGCATGTGTTTTTGTTGGAGAGAAATTTGAATTTCTTTCATGAATTTGTGCCTGCGGCTCAAATTAGCTTGGCAAGATCAGCACTTTTCTTTCGAAGACTATTGCCTTGCATCGTTGACTACCTGTCATTTCTAAGACTTAGGACACTGGCCTCTGACCGGTGGACTTTGTATCAACAGAGATGGCCGGTCAGGGAGCGTCCAATCTGGTCAACATCTTTGAGTATGCTCGAAACTGGTCACAAAAGGTTCCCTGGGGACAACCTCAGAACTGGGCAAATCGTTTGAGACGCCCACGTGCGCCAGTTGAGTTCCATAGGAACTCAGAGCAGGATGAATTGATCTTAACTGACATTCTTGCAATGTGTTTGGCACCTGAGAACCATGCTAAGTTCAATTTTCGAGTACGGTGGTTCGCAGAGATTGCCAGATACGCTCTTGGCTATGTCACCCAAGAGGAAGAGGATGAATATGAGAGAAGCAGACAGTTCGTGGCAACAAGAGTCGCGTGGAGGCAAAACGATTATGGAAAGATAGCCACGGGGCTCAACTATATGCTACGACATGATCGTTCTCTCGACAGGTTGATGGACAGTAGGGCAATGATAGAGCTTATGCCTCTGATTACAGAGGGAACTGCTCGTATGCCATCACCTTTCCGTATTTATCCTAATGCCTTCTTTGCTATATTGCATAGCGATGAGAAGCAAAGATTTCATTTGGTGATTCGCCTAGACAAGAATGTTTGGCACAACACAGGCAATCAATATGATATGCTCTTCTCCATGCGTTTGGGAGTGAACCAGGGGCATACAGGACTCATGCATAACATCAGCCCAGAGAAGTTGAATCATAGATTGACTTCTATTGAGGCAAGATGTTTGGGACATGTTTTTCATGTTACCAGAAGGGAGAACTGGGCCAGCATTGAGAGGTATGGTTTGATGAGAGACCCTCAAAGTTGGAATAGAAGGAACAGAGGTGAAGGAAGAGATTATGTTCATTTTATGTACAGCAATCCACAAACTTCACTTTACATTCCTTTAGGCCCAGGTACAGTGGTTCCAAGGGATTATGGACAGCCTTTGTATGTGAAGCTTAATGTGATTCTTTGGCTTCGGGCTGGACGTCCTCTGTACTTCAGCAACAATGGAGTGGTGCTTGCACATTGTGATGTAGAGCCCACATACTTGGACATTAGTGTGGATGAACCACAACCACAAGATGCTCCAGATCCAGCTAAGGAGTTGAGAAATCCTAAGTCCGCAGAGGAGATGATGGAGCTCATCAATAGTGAGAAGGTGCAACAAGAGAGAGTGCGAGCCTTGTTCACCAGACTATCTATTGACAAGCCATATGCCAGAGAACTTCTCAGGAGGATTCATGCCGATGAGCCTGAGACAAAACAAGTTAAGAGGCATATGCTTCTTTGGTTGGATGATCTGGATTTAGGTGCTATCGCCCGTTTTGTCCAATATGAGAATCATCCTGAACGTGAGTACAATCGTTCACGATTGAGGTCACGTCAGGTGATGTCAGAAGGCCATTATCTACAAGGATGGTCTTTGATTACACCTAAGGAGATTGATGATCGTGATCCTTGGAGTATCTTAGGCTATAGTGCTCCAAAGTTGATTGTCGATGGAGATGGTGTTACCTCAAGGTCCTTGTTTATGGTTCACCCATTAGTTTTGAGCAAGGATCAGGCAAAACTGGTGAAGGCTGATGAGGAAGTGATTCGTTTTGACCACCTTTGGAAGGACATCACGTCGAAGAGCTCAACAGCCAGGACTTCTGGAGAACCTCAACAAGATGAAGAAGATGACTCTGCTCATGTTGCTGAGCGTGAGATGACATGGTTCATTCAGAATGTCAGCAACCTGGTTCTCAACCCATGGATGGTATATGACATCGTGTAGGAACACGTGTACTCCAGAGCACTGGAGAAGACGTGATTCTAGTGAGGGATTGGGACAGGTTGACAAGGCGCCAGAGAGAATATTTTTGTAGAAGGTACAAGTTGCTACGTCCAAGTGTTTATGGAACAGAGGAAGACCCCAAGACGTATGCACCGAGTTTTGAACCCGGAATTTCTCAGTGGATGGAGTTGGCACAAACTGGATACCAACAGTTTTTCTTCATCCGTGCTTGGGAGAATGGACGCCGCTGGGCTGAAATTCTGACAGACCATGGTATTCAATCCATAGAACTTTCAAGCTTCTTGGATATGTGCAGAGATCCCAAATTGCTGGGTTGGAACTTTGGTATTCCAGAACCTCAGTGGGATAATTTTGGCAACACAGTGGAGGAAGCATTCAACAATCCTTTATTTGCCAAATTGCACTATCGCTTCAAGCAGGAGGAAGAGATTGGTCATGTCATGCACCTTGTGTCGGAACTTGTTTGTGACTTTTTCATCAAGGTGCTTCCCAAGTGGGTTCTTGACCACTCGATCTTGTGGGAAGAGAAGTATCATACACATTTTGCTATGAACTTCAAGAAATTCCGTTTTTCTGCAAGAATTGTGTGGTAATTGATTGACCGTGGCAGGAATCATTTAGAGAGTTTTCTTCACAACTCCAACAGTAGATTTGTGCAACATGCATGCTATCAACTTCGTGAGTATGTTCAGGCGCGTGTTGCAGTTTCTGATCCCTTGTATGAGATGATCAAGAAGGAAGAGTTTGAACGCCAATACAATTCCAAGTTTTTGGAGGCGATTTCTTGCTCTCGTGTTGTAGTTGAGCCTGTAAGTTCAGGGACGTATGAGCCATCATCGAAGCTGAACTTAAAGGTACTACAAGACATCCTGAAGGGTATCTTCAAGATCCAGAAGGATGAGGAGCTTGCCAAAGAACGTGATGAAGAAGAAGAACAGGCAGCTCAAAACATCTCAAACTTGCTGGCAGATGATATGGAGCTTGATTTTGATGATGATAATGTTCCAGTATGGCGCTCCATTGTCGACAAGTATAGAGGAGGTGATCAGGTGCTACAGGGAGAAGCTGTGAAGATTACTCACCTGTTCAGGGATCAAAAGGACAATGAGAAGGCGACAGAAGCTTTCAGTTCAGAGAGGACAGATTTTTATGAGACCTCAGGACCTCTTCCAAGAACCGAGGGAGAAAATCTTGTAGAGGACTTGCTCACCAGGGATGTTGCAGAACAAGCTTTTGAAGCAGGTGAAGAAGTTCCTCCTTATACAAGAGTCTCCACTATCGCTGGTGAAATCTATACTGGAAGTAGGACACTTCTAGAAGATGAGAATATGGAAGAGGAAGTTCCTGAAGAAGATCCTGCAGTTGAACCTGAAAGGGAAGAAGAAATATTTGATGAAAATGCAGGTGTTTTTCCTTCAGAGGAACCAAAGGTGGAAGTGGACCAGGAGGAAGCCAAGGAGGAGTCAACACCACACTTTCTGTCAAGAGAGATAGGTGAGGACTCGGCTGCATCGCACTTACCATCAGGTGAGATGGATGCTAACCTTGATGATACTCCACGTCTGCCGAAATCTAAGAAAAGCCGCCTGAATAAAATACCTGATCCTCATTTTCATGAAGAAGTTCAGGATGATGCAACCATGGAAGAGAAGAAAGAGGCGGTGGAGAAAATAAAAGAGGTCAGAGAGGATGATGGAGAGAAGAAATTGGAGGCTGAAATCCAGGAATCTTTTCCATCTGAAGTAGTTGTTGAAAAGGATACAACAAAAGTTGACAATACCTATGAGTTGCATACTTCACCTTTGAAGTTGCTTGGAGAGCTTACAGGAGATCCAGGTATTGGCCTTTATCAACAATGCTTCAGGGAAACTCACGCAAGATTGCTGAATCATGTTTGTTTCAGAAAAGGTGAGATTTCCCATCCTCATTATCAGTCAAGGATCAACGAAAATGATTTTGTTCGATCCATTCGTAATATCTGTCCAGTACCTCCACCTGATTGTTATGAACATGAACCAGAGCATGATTTGAAGAGATTCTTTATCAATGATGATCGCATCATTCATTTGGATGGCAAGTATCAGGTCGATCCAAAGGCCCTTGAAAGGGCAGGACATGCTCGAGAAGAATTGGAGGAGACGAAGAAGGAACTCAAGAAGGAACTGGAATCATATGGCCCCAAGGGACCCAGTTGGGACTTTGTCACCTTCTATGAAGAGCTGTGCAGAAGGTGAAGAATAGAAGAACCATATGGAACTAACTTATTGGCCAGCTCAGAGTCCTTGACATTTTTATCCTGGAACTATGGCAACATGGTTCGTGGTCAGAAGTACACCACACCAAGGTTTCTCCAAGGACTTGATAGTGCAATGAGGCCACGCAAACAGAGCGCCATGTCACTTCAGAATGAGCAATTTGAGAACAACCTTTTCTTCAACACGCTCTTCTTTTTACGTGCACATGTCGTGATTCTCCAGGAAGCTCATCTTCTTGTTCCTGCCAAGGAATTTATTGAGCAAAAGAATTGGACAGTTTGTTTCAATGATTGGGAGAATCTTGCAGTGATGGCTAGATTGGCACCAGGTGGATATGTCAAGATCATTGCTGGACATGATCAGGAACTTGGTCACTGTGAACAGCGTGATGTAACTTGGGCTATCTACAGATTTGTTTTGGAGAAACAAGGCCTCGTCAAGATTTCAAGGATGCAGACTTTGAATTTGATGACTATGGTCCTGAGGACAAGCGTGTTCCACTTACTCGAGCGAACATGCATACCATCAGAGTCTGTAATTATCATGTTGATACACACCGTGCTGTGGATGCCCACCTACTGACAGGAGAACAGACAGCATTGATGCTTTACGAGTGTTTTGTCTATGAGGTGGACATCATTTCTGGTGATGCAAATAGTTTGGCCTACAGAATGTCTGGGTACAAAAGGCAGCCAATGGCTAACTACTATTACAGCACCATGCAGCATTGGATCCGCAGGTTTTCAGAAGCTCGTGTAAAAGCAGATCCTGGTATCAAAGCACCTATTCCCAGAACATTTTACAGTTCAACTTCACAGGTCCTCAAGAAGTGTGAAGTTTACTTTGATAAACTCTGGGAAGAATATTCTACTGTTGAAAAAGAAGAATACCAAGGATCACAGCTTGGCGATACATGTTTGTCTACCATTGTTGAATGGGGTCATTCAATGAGTGAAGAGGAATATGAAAATTCCACAGTGAGCACGAAGGAGTTCATCTGTAATTTTTCAGAGAACTTTGCTATGATTGACACGGAGGTTATGTGCTCAAGGCCCACTGACGAGGACAGTCATGGTCCAATGTTTATTTCACTCAGACCAGCTTCCTTTTCATCTGGAGACAGAAGACAGTATCGCATGGGAGCAACTCTTCATGAGGCGAACTTGCGGAGGAAGGAGAGACAGAAGCAGAATAAAAGGAAAGGAAGGCCGCCAACTTCTGATCAAGCAGCTTCATCGTCTGCAGCGGCATAATTCCTGAGCGAAGGCTGAAATTTAAATGATGGCTAGGAAGTGAAGATACTTCTGGTTACAGTTGATACTTTGCTTCCAGGCTTGACTTTAAGTTGCCAGGCTGAAGTTTTATTAATTTCTGGTTTGCAATGAGGAGAAACTTTTTATCAAAGAAGATACTCCTGCATTCCAGGTTCATACGCTTTAGCAGGTAGATAGGTATGGACAGTTTTGCATAACTGATGATATCTATTACAGCCGCTTTTTCTGAGATGACCTCTAATGGACAACCAATCATGGTTGATGATTAAGTCATTTCATGATTTGCAATTGTAGTGCAAGATTTTTTTTGTACATACATTTGCCGGTATCTCCTTCTTGTGTTTTTGATGTGAATGTGAAAGAGAGTCCTTTTGATGCAGTTTATTTTGTCTGTGGATGAAAGCGGTCGAGACCACGTCACGAGAAGATTATTCCTCGGACCGTACGCTCCTTGCATTTTGCAAGGCATTTTAATTAATTGCATTTGTGCGGTCTTGAATTTTTAGTTCCTTGTTACGCGAGTGTCGTTTGATTCTTTTATAGGTCTCTGTAAAGAAAAAGCCGCTTTCCCTTTTTAGTTTGATTTGGCTCAGGCCATAAAGAGCTAGTGAGCGCCGGTACATGGTATCTCCGCCTGTGAAAAGTACAGTCTCCAGCCGAGGTACATTATCATTTTGATTTTGTACTGGAGGTGAGTCAGCTATTGCTCCCTCACTGTATTTAGTAGCTTTGAGATTACCTTCTCTATAGTGTGAAACACACTGGATTAGGTAAGTACATGGCACCGTAGTTTTCTTTTAAGTTGCTAGAGCTAGCTGGACTGTTTTAGCCTTGCAGTAGAAAAAGAGTATGCGACATACGCAATCAGCTAGGAGTGGACATGAATCTTGTGCCTGCTGAAAAGTAGAGCCTACCTGTACAGGGTTCCACTCCAACAGCCGATATAGTGTGTCCATCCTTAACTGCTTCAAGGCTCAAAGAGCAAGAGGATAAGACTCTGCGCATAAAAGACACTAGCGGTCTGCACCTCTACCGTGTACGCCCTAGTCACTCTTTCACCCCCTCCCCCCCCTTTTCGGGTGTGCGTTCAAAACCAGGATGTCAAAGACATCATGCACTTGAATCTTGGATGATGATCCTGGATAGCGGAAACACATGTAATTATTAGAGAATCAAGATGACACTCATGGGATTTTGCATGCGTATTTGCAAAACATCCACTGATTTAGTGTTTGTATTTAGGATTCATTGACGAGCTTTGTCGGAAGCATGGTCAGCTTCGTCGGAAGCATGATCATTTGCTCGTTTTTTCTTGTGGATGCATCGCATAACATTTCGGCTGCGCCTCGTCAGTTGATGAATCTTCATTACCTGAGAGCAAAGTGTTTGAATTTACTGTCTTGGACATGTGTGGTTTGGCAAAATCATGAAAGCTAGCATGCTAGCTGAGTTCTTCTTTGCTTTAGCAATTGGTAGTGGGATTAACTGTGCGCCTTAAAGCTTGATATATCACGCTAACCCCCCCCCCCCCCCCCCCCCCCCCCCCCCCGCCCCCAGTTGCCCCCTGTAGCGGGGGTTGGTTGAACGTGTGAACGTGGTTGGTTGGGTGTAAACGGTGGCTTGGTGTAAACGGTGCTGCTGCTGCCGCTCTGCTGCTTGCTGCTGCTGTTTGCTGCTGCCTGAGGTTGCCGCTTTTGTAGCTGCTGCTTTGCTACTTGTTGCGGCTTGGTGCTGCTGCTGCTGTTGCTGACGACGCCGCTGCTGCTGCTGCTGCTTGCTGCTTGCTGCTTGCTGCTGCTGCTGCTGCGGCTTGGTGCTGCGCTGCTGCTGCGTGGTGCTGCTGGTTGGCTGCTGGTTGGTGGTTGCTGCTGGCTGCTGGCTGGTGGCGGCTGCTGCTGCTGCTGCTGCTGCTGGCTGCTGCTTGCTGCATAGGACTTGTACTTCACTGTTACAAGTTCTTTACCCCTATTTCTAACCTAATGCATGCATAAGCGGGTGGTAAATTTGCCATTTAGGTTTGCTATAACCATACACCGGCTATTTCCTCAAGACACTCTATTCCTGATACCTTTTACCAGTGCTTATCCTACACTACGGACGCCCTAGTGTATGCACAGTCCTTGTGATGCTTACCCCTCGTTCCGGCTCAAGGCATACATAAGCGGGGGGTAAATTTACCCCCCAGATTTGCCATAACCATAAGCCGGCTATTTCCTCAAGACACTCTACTCCTTATACCTTGTACCAGTGCTTATCCTACACTACGGACGCCCTAGTGTATGCACAGTCCTTGTCATGCCAGAAATGCTTACCCCTCTTTCCGGCACAAAGCATACATAAGCGGGGGATAAATTTAACCCCCAGATTTGCAATAACCATAAGCCGGCTATTTCCTCAAGACACTCTATTCCTGATACCTTTTACCAGTGCTTATCCTACACTACGGACGCCCTAGTGTATGCACAGTC
>CAXAMN010023517.1:53845-102353 GCA_963970005.1 Durusdinium trenchii
CATCATACACCACTGATCACACACCACTCATCATACACCGCTCATACACCAGCTCTGGTTTCAACAGCTCAAGCTCCAGGCAACTCCAGCTCCAGGTGCAGATTTCGTGGCAGGCGCAGCACTTTGTGAACCTCCCTGTGCAGATTTCGTGGCAGGTGCAGCACTTTGTGAACCTCCATGTGCAGATGTCGTGGAAGGTGCAGCACTTTGTGAACCTCCATGTGCAGATTTCGTGGCAGGTGCAGCACTTTGTGAACCTCCACGTGCAGATTTCGTGGCAGGCACAGCACTTTGCGCGCCTCCATGTGCAGATTTCGTGGCAGGCGAAATACAAAATGCGTTGCGGAGAGATAGCGAACGCACGAAATGCTGTATTTTTCAATGGAACCGGTGGCTCCGAAGCTGGCAAGTCAAGGTCTGCGGAAGGACGGTTGCGAGACGGTCTCGGGTCATGCTCGGATCATTCTCGGATCATGCTCGGATCATTCTCGGAATCGTCCGTCCATTGGGATTAGAGGTTTCACTTGTTTCTTGAAGTGAAGATTTCGTGGCAGGTGCAGCACTTTGTGAACCTCCATGTGCAGATTTCGTGGCAGGCGCAGCACTTTGTGTACCTCCATGTGCAGATTTCCTGGCAGGCACAGCACTTTGTGAACCTCCAGATTTCGTGGCAGGCGCAGCACTTTGCGTACCTCCATGTGCAGATTTCCCGGCAGGCACAGCACTTTGGGAACCTCCATGTGCAGATTTCGTGGCAGGTGTAGCACTTTGTGAACCTCCACGTGCAGATTTCGTGGCAGGCACAGCACTTTGTGCACCTCCATGTGCAGATTTCGTGGCAGGCGCAATACAAAATGCGTTGCGGAGAGATAGCGAACTTACGAAATGCTGTATTTTTCAATGGAACCGGTGGCTCCGAAGCTGGCAAGTCAAGGTCTGCGGAAGGACGGTTGCGAGACGGTCTCGGGTCATGCTCGGATCATTCTCGGATCATGCTCGGATCATTCTCGGAAGCGTCCGTCCATTGGGATTAGAGGTTTCACTTGTTTCTTGAAGTGAAGATTTCGTGGCAGGTGCAGCACTACTTTGTGAACCTCCATGTGCAGATTTCGTGGCAGGTGCAGCACTTTGTGTACCTCCATGTGCAGATTTCCTGGCAGGCACAGCACTTTGTGAACCTCCATGTGCAGATTTCGTGGCAAGTGCAGCACTTTGTGTACCTCCATGTGCAGAATTCCTGGCAGGCACAGCACTTTGGGAACCTCCATGTGCAGATTTCGTGGCAAGTGCAGCATTTTGTGAACCTCCCAGTGCAGATTTCGTGGCAGGCACAGCACTTTGTGCACCTCCATGTGCAGATTTCGT
Source organism: Durusdinium trenchii (assembly GCA_963970005.1). Classification (NCBI taxonomy): domain Eukaryota; class Dinophyceae; order Suessiales; family Symbiodiniaceae; genus Durusdinium; species Durusdinium trenchii. Next base: position 55,211 of record CAXAMN010023517.1, read on the forward strand.
GGCAGGCGCAGCACTTTGTGAACCTCCACGTGCAGATTTCCTGGCAGGTACAGCACTTTGTGAACCTCCATGCGCAGATGTCGTGGCAGGCGCAGCACTTTGTGAACCTCCATGTGCAGATTTCCTGGCAGGCACAGCACTTTGTGCACCTCCATGTGTAGATTTCTTCGCAGGCACAGCACTTTGTGAACCTCCATGTGCAGATTTCGTGGCAGGCACAGCATCCGGGGAGCTGGAAGCTGAGAACTGGCGACTTTGTAGTACAACTTTAGTACGCGGAGTATGTGGCGAGCTGGACGATGAGAACTGGCGACTTTGTAGTACAACTTTAGTACGCGGAGTATCTGTGGAGCTGGAAGCTGAGAACTGCCGACTTTTTAGTACAACTTTAGTACGCGGAGTATCTGTGGAGCTGGATGGTGAGAACTGGCGACTGTCCAGCACAACTTTAGTGCGCGGAGCAATCTGTAGAGCTGGAAGCTGAGAACTGGCGACTTTGTAGTGCAACTTTAGCGCGCGGAGTATCTGGCAAGCTGGACGATGAGAACTGGCGACTCATACACTACTCATCATACACTACTCCTCATACACCACTCATCATACACGACTGATCACACACCACTGATCATACATCGTTCATCATACACCGCTCATACACCAGCTCAAGCTCCATGTGCAGATTTCGTGGCAGGCGCAGCACTTTGTGAACCTCCATGTGCAGATTTTGTGGCAGGCACAGCACTTTGTGCACCTCCATGTGCAGATTTCTTCGCAGGCACAGCACTTTGTGAGTGTCGAGGTGCAGATTTCGTGGCAGGCGCAGCACTTTGTGAACCTCCATGGGCAGATTTCGTGGCAGGCACAGCATCTGGGGAGCTGGAAGCTGAGAACTGGTGACTTCGTAGGACAACTTTAGTACGCGGAGCAATGTGTGAGCTGGAAGCTGAGAACTGGCGACGTCGTAGTGCAACTGTCGTGCGCGGAGTATCTGGCAAGCTGGACCATGAGAACTGGCGACTTTGTAGTACAACTTTAGTATGCGGATGAGGCATCTTTCGCTGCTGAGTCATCTCTAGCTGCTGAGTATCTGGGGAGCTGGAAAATGAGAACTGGCGACTTTGTAGTACAACTGTAAAGTACGCGGAGTATTTGGCAAGCTGGACAATGAAGACATGATTTTGACTTTGAAAACACCACCCACTTCGCGTGCCCGCACCAGCTGCACTTAACTTTCGCTTGCAGATGCCCAGTTGCTTCAGCACGCCGGTGTGGGCTGGTGATCTTGCTTTGGCGTAGACACAACTTAGTGCGCTGATCCTGCAGGGAGCACAGACCTTGCACAGGTGGCGCTGTGTGTGTGTGTGTGTCAAAAGTCCGGAGCGCATGCGTTTGGCTCAGTGAGTGACACGAGGGACACGCATGGTGGAGAGAACGTGGACACTCCTATAGGTCAATGTGTTCTTATAGGAAACTTCCGCCGCCGGCTTGCCCGGGAACTACTTGTATACGAATTATATGTATGAGTATGTATGAGTTGAAGGATATGGCTGGGTCGGCTCCTGCACAAACAGAGAGTCTCACGGACATTCACCGTTCTAGGGGGTGCCCTTTTTTCTTTTTCGGCTCTGGGCACTTTTCATCCTAAAAAAGGGCACCCCCAACATGACTTCTCAGTTGCTGTAGTCTATCAGTCGGTCAATCCACTCATCCTATGCTTTGACCTCTTGCGCTGGTTTTGCAGCCTCAAGGTCAATCCAATGAACATAGTACCAATGCGTGGCTTTGTGGAAGGCAAAAAGGACACCAGCGAAGGAGTGCTATCTTCTGGGATCTAGCTAGGCCTCCCCAAGTAGCTGTAAAGAAAGCGCGTTGAGAAACTATGTTTGCGGTCTGTTTGGAAGGGGAATGTGTAGTTGAGTGGTGGTGCCCCATTTGATCGTTTTGTTATGGTTTTGGGGAAGACAAAATGGGCACCAGCAAAAGAGTGCTCTCTTCTGGGATCTAGCTAGGTCTGCCCAATAGTAGTTGTTAAGAAAATAGGTTGAAAGGCTATGTCTGGCAGTCTGTTCGGAGGGCAGGAGTGGTCCGGCGGTGGCGCCCCGTTTGATCGTTTTGTCATTGCTTTGGGGAAGACAACATGGGCACCAGCAAAGGAGTGCAATTTTCTGGGATCTAGCTAGGTCAAGTAGCTGTAAAATACTGGTTGAAAACTATGTTTGCGGTCTGTTCTGGGCAAAAAGCACCGGCAAAGGAGTGTTATCTTCTGGGATCTAGCTAGGTCCCCGCAAGCAGCTGTAAACATATACATGTTTGCAGTCTGCTTTGAAAGGCTGGTTTTTGTCCCATCCCCTCTCAGGAATGTGCATGTACAGGTATACGGTATATGTTTGTATTCGCACATTGTGGCTAAGGCAAGGGCTGGTTGCCGCTTCAACGGATGCTGGAGTACGAGGTGGAGCTTGAGCGAAAAGGAGAGGAACATGATAGAGAAACACAGTTAGATTCCCGCATTGCAAATGCAGGTTTCTGGTGTGGAGTGGCTCCGACCCTGGGTGAATGCTGCCTTGGCCCTATTCAAACGCAACATTGAATCTTTTGAGAAAGGTCCTCAGCAAGGGAGGCTTGTCACACTGTAATCCCATGGATCAGAAAGCAAACGCTTTGACAGCACCGATCACCGTTCCTGCGTGAATCAAAGACGGAGCCTTGGCACTCCAGAAAGACAAAACTTTAGAGTTCTCATGAGTTCAATGATGTTCAATGAGCCATTCTATGTTTGTGAGATGAAAAACAATCCCATGTTTTCTTGGTTCAGTCTCTTTGCGCCAAGGCCGCCTCTGAGGGCACTTCTCCGCGCGCCTCGCCTCGCGCGTCGTCCCGCGCATCGCCTCGAAGCACCCCCTGCGGCGCTTCTGGCAGAGCTCGCAGGCAAAACCCAAGCTGATGGCAGAAGCAAAGATTAGAAACGAGCAAAGATTAGATTTCGGATTTCGGGGAACTGTTGCATAAAATTGGAAAAACAGATAAATCAGCACAACGCACTGAAAGACTGATATGAAATAAAATGAAATAATTACGAAAGCAAGCCGATAGGCCAGGCTTGAGCTCTTAGAGCGAATGAAGTGAGTTAAGGGGGTGTGGGGGGGGGCCGCAAAAAGGCACCATTTGAGAGGGTGAACCCGGAGCTTGCTGGGGGAGAGCGCTCCAAAGCGAGGGTCAGAAAAAGCAGTGAAAATGGGGTCTGGTGATGCGAGTGATGCAATGGACGCCGAGTAGTGCATCATTAGCATCATGAAGGGGTCTGGAGACAATTTTTCTAGTCCTGAGCAGGGCGTAGGGACTGTGTAGCTCTGATCATACCAAGAAGGACCAAGCAACGAAGAGTGAACGCTCTGGGAGCGAACGATGTGAGCATGTCCAGTTGGGCAAGGTAGAGGCTTGGGGATAAGAGCGCCGCAAGAGGAGAAGCAAGAAAGCTGCAAGCGTTCAACAGTTCATGCTGTGCTCCGATCTTGATCTCAGTCGCAGTGATACCAGCTCCACGAAACTACAAGGTTTCAACTATAGGTGCTCTGCTATTTTTCCTGCTCTCTATAGGGCTTCGCATTGATGCACGATACCCAAAACACATTTCAACACAACCACAAAAACCATTTCGGGCATCATTCTCCTGGTGTTTACTGACGTTTATTTTCGCACGGATTCTCAAATAGAACACCAACAAGGGACGCTCCAGAAGGCGCCGCACCAAGCAAATCAAGAATACAACAAACATTCAACACTTCATGCTGTGCTCCGATCTTCATCTACGTCGCAGTGATACCAGCTCCACGAAAACTACAACCATTCAAGAATGAGTGCTCTCCTCTTTTTTTCTCCCAGCCCTGCTCTTTATAGGGCTTCGCATTGATGCACGATGCCCGAAATACATTTCAAAACAACCAAAAACCACCTTTCGGGCATCCTTCTCCTGGTCTTCACTGACGTTTACTTTTACACGGATTCTCAAGTAGACCACCAAAACGGGACGCTCCAGAGAGCACCGCGCCAGGAAAATCGAGAAAACCTAAACATTCAACACTTCATGCTGTGCTCCGATCTTGATCTACTCCACGTTGATACAAGACAAGCTCCGCGAAAGCTACAGGCATTCGACAATAAGTGCTCCGCTATTTTGTCCTCCCAGTCTTGCACTTCCATATTGGTCTCTCGCTGGCTTTCGTCCTCTCCCTCAGGTCATGCAGAGCGTTGCAGGGCCCTCTTGAATTTGTTCTGGCAAGATTAGGGGATATTAAAGATGAACTGGCACTGGCTTCGAGATGTTTCTAGTAGAGCGGCCAAGGATTTTGGACCAACCTTCTTGTGCAACTGGCGCTGCTGTTGTTCGTTGTTCGGGCTGTTCGAGACAGGGTTGTTGCTTGTTTGGGCGAGGACAGATATTAGCTGTTGCCCAATATTGTAACGATGAGACATTGCTAACTAAGGCATGGTGAGAATGAAAAATCAGCAAAAAATCTCACAATGCGTCGCAAAGGACGGCCCTGCCCAAAAGGCCCTGTACTGTATGTTTAACATGTCTTCCAGTGACTGCTGTGAGGGTCTCTGGGGACTATGACTATGGGCGCTCCGTGTGCAAGTGACAGGAGATATGGCAGTTTGTCACTCTGTTCGTTCAGCATTTTGCTTTCACTATGTTTCTTTCTTTAGCGCTCTTTGCCTTCGCCCTTTGGCGGTAGCTTCGTCTCGTAGGCAGAGTGCTTGCAGCAAAGCGAGGTTGCAAGAACTAATCCTTCCTTTCTTCCCCGCTCAGATTGGCTCAACACATTGGCATGTTTCACTTCCTCTCGGTATGCTTGGCCTCTTTACAGAGGGTGTTTGTTTCCACATTCGTTAGACTCTACTCTTCCGGTTTGGATTGTGGACTACGGTAGTGGGCGTTGGTTTGTCTGCTAGGTTTCAATTCGATATGATATGATTAATGAATATATTTTTTCTGTGCACTGACGCGGAATCTGAGCTTGATCATCCTAAGCCATTTGGGGGTAGTGGGGTTGTAACTGTTTGCATGGATACGGTAAGTTGAAGGCCTGTTTAACATTAGCCACTATCTGGATGGCTGGTTACAGGACCGAAAGCAGTCATCAATTTATCAATCAAAATAGACTTATATGTGGTTACTGCCTATATCTGGTTCCATTCTATTTACTTGGAAGGTCTCCTGCCAACTCGCCAGTTCTCATCTGAGTTTGTCACTTTGTTGCTGGATTGATGGAGAGTACAATTGTTCAGTTTCATGTCTTTCTCATATTTTGCCGGATGGATTATGCAGCTTATTTAAGGATCGAACTGCTCGTTCACCCCGCAGCATACCAGGTTCTTTGCGTTTTACATACTTTGGTGGTGTCAGCAAAACTGCACAGCATCTTTGTTTTCTGGTCACCATGTGTCTCCTTTGTACGTTGATTTTACCGTGAGCAGCTGGACATTCACCGACAAACATGTCCTGGAACAGGCCAAAGCTCACCCCTAAGGGAGGAGGTGCAGCAAAGCACGCTGATCTCGTGTGAAGTTTCTCGTCTCTAGGTGCCAGGCACAGAGGCAACGCCAGGCAAAGCAACAAAGCTGATTTATCACAAGCTCAAATCTCCCACTATTTAAGTCACTATGAAGCTGTTTTTTTCAAAATTGGGTCCACTTGTTAGATCTCATCCGTCTCAGCTGAAAGGAGACGGGCTTCCTCTTTTCAGATCCTGGACGGTTGGACGCAGCACCACCATCCAGCCCCAGGCATTGCACAGACCTTGAGTGCTGCTATGAGCGAATCCTAAAGAATGCTACCGAGTCTTTGCCAGGACGGTTCACCAGATCCTTTTTCCATTTTGTGCTCCGCGGGGAACAAATTCTGACATCAGCAGAACTCAGTCCCAGATGTGCATTGTAATGAGAGGAAAAGCAATGAACAGGTGAGCGACGCCTCCATCCAAACTCTTCCTCTCTTCACCCTTCGACATGAAGACAGTAGCCCCTTCTGGTTTGCCCTCCTGCGTCAACAATCATCGGTTGAAGACCAAGACTGCCCCCCAGCTTTGTAGCAACGACAATCCATAGATACACGGCGCAATCTGGAATTGCTTTTTGAAAAGGTTTGGTGCTCGACCCCACATCTATTCTTGAAGCTCTGAGATCTCAAGCCAGAGAAGAGAAAGCAATACGGATGCACCGATCATTCATAAGATTAAGATTGTGGTTCGCGATCTGGTGCTCCCCAAATATATATATATATATATGCTAGCCCCCCCCCCGGGACCTACCTTTTATGTGTTTGACCAGATGTGGACCAGAGTTTTTGCACGATAGTCTGAGCTTCAAAAATTATATATATAATATTCATAAAGCTATTTTTTTTAAGATTAATCACAAGTCAATTTCAATTTAATCCTTAGAAGCAAAATTTAATTACAAATAATAGTATGTATATACTATTTCAATATAGATTTTAATTAAACAATATTTTAATTAAAATGTTATATCCAATTCTATATTTTTTATGATCTTAATTTATTTTACTATATAAAAATTCAGGAAATATGGAAGTATTTAAATCTGAAAATACCTAAAATTAATGTCAAACAAATTAAATTATAGAAATGAATATAAGAAAATATAGCATAACATCGATAAAACATATTTATGTTTTTTTTTTTTTAAGAATTCAAAAATGAAATAAAACCATAATTATTCTAAATATGTTTATAAGGTTTAATCAAAAATGAATTTCAATTTACTTATTACTACCATTATTTAAAGAACATAAACTATATTTATATATATATTATATGTGTAATCAAAAAAAAATATTGAATTAATTATTACAACCAATAGTTTTTTTAAATAAATATATTGTTTGTTTTCTTTCATATTTTTAGTTAAAATTGATTTTTTTTCTTTAAACCATTAAAAATTGGTTTTAATTAAAAATCAGTTTCGAATTAATCATCACAATCAAAATTTAAATAAACATATAAATATTTACAATTTTCATATCGTTTTTCAATAACATATAGAAAACAAACACTATAATATGGTGTTTTCTTTTTTTTCGAGTTTATGTTTTATTTTGTGTTTTTGCTTAATTCATTGTTTTGGCATCATTTTTAGGTATTTCTAGATTTAAATATTTCCATAATTGGTAGTTATTTTTATTTGTTCAATAATATCGATGCATTTTTCTTCCAAAAAAAAACAACTTATAATCATTATTAATGTTTTATGATGTTTAAATAAACATTCAATTTTAATAAATTTATAAAATCAAAAAAATCTTTGGTTGTCAATCCTTATTCAAAAATGAAATAAATTCATACAACAATAGTGTTTTTGTTTTTAAATTAATGTAAAAATTAATTACCAGATACATATATTTGTTTATCTAAATTTATTTCATTGTTGAATTAAAAGCGAAAATTAGAAAAATAGTTTTTCCTTGTGAAAACAATACTACCATAAAGAAGTCAGGCTTACGGCGAGCTCCATTGTAGAGAAAAAAGAAAGATAAGATAAACCAGATTGTTAAAAAGAATAATAGGGTTGACTAGAGCGCCACTTCGTATCGAACCCTAAACCCTAAATTACCACCAACGCTCTGCAGCTAGCCCAAGTCACCCCCCCTCAGCATCCAAAGACCGTCCACCTTCCCCTCGCCAATACCCTCATGAACCAACCCTTTGCCCTTCTCGTTCAATTTGCCGCCACCGCTTTCCATGTTGCGCAACAAACTACCTTAAGATCCTAAAATCCTAGAATCCTAAGATTTCAGCACTAGTCGTTGCGCAACAAACAAAAATCCTAAAATCCCAAGATCTCCAGACTACAACAATGAAGTCAAGGTTTGGACTAGTGCTGAAATCTTAGGATTTTAGGGTTTTAGTTTGTTGCGCAACGACTAGTGCAGAAATCTTAGGATCTTAGGATTTTAGTTTGTTGCGCAACATGTTGCGCAACTTTTGTTTTTATTATCATCTAGTTTCCACCCAAGAGGCCTTCATTGACCACTGTTTCCTTTCTTATTGTGTAAATATATATATATATATATATGGCACCCCCACAATCCCTTCAACCAAAAGATAATCTAAAACTTGTACCCAAAAAGCAATGTCAAAATGTGCTCAGCTGGACTCATGCCAGCATCTTCCTAATGTCGTGGGAGTGCTCGATCTTGCAAGCGTTGCGGAGCTTCGTCGTGAGCTGCACCTGGCCTCCGTTGAGGTTGCTCCTGGCATGGCACCTCCCACGTTCAACCAAGTTGCCGACACGGACCAGAGTTGGATGGCCGTGCGAAAGGTCTGCTGCCAGCGGTCCACTGTGACATACTTCACCCAGGAAGCGGGTGAAGATCTCTTCTCCAGCCCATAGCCCCTGCATTGTGTGCAACGAAGATATGCCTTGTCAAGCCGGAGATGGTGAGTTTCAGGTTGAGCGTCACCTTGACTCTCCAACAGGTCATGGATGACCTCAAAGCGGGTCTTCTTGCCTGCTTTCACTGGCATGGCTTGTGACCATTGGCTCTTTGAGCAGGGACTTGGAGTGGTACCTCTGCTTGCACTGAGTGCACTGAACTCCTGACCGGTGAGTGGTCCATTGGTGGCCATGTTGTTGGGGCGCTTTCAAGAAGCAGGCCAGAAGGTCCTTCTTTTGCTGCACCATGGGCACTTTGGTGTTGATGTGTTGAGGGGACTTCTGGTGCAGGAAATGCTCTTTTGTCTCGGAGAAGAATGTCCATGCGAGCCCCGGCAACACAGAGAATGTCGCGGGTGTCCTCGTCGATGCGCCGTTGAAGATCGAGGATTTCTTCGGGTCGAGCCAGAAGGGCCATCTGTGTGGCTTTGGCCTGGGTGTCCTGCTGAAAAGCTTTCCTGTTGAGGTTGGAGTCCATTTCATTCTTTGCGGTGAAAGAGCAATAGCTTCACTTGGTCAAAGTTCTTCATGCTCGAGACCTTGGCTGAGATCAGGAAACCTCTCATGAGCAGCCATGAAGGACCAGGTCTTCCAGATGGCTTGTTGGAAAACAGCTACATGGACTTTGTCCCGGATGTGTAGCAAGCGACGGTGTCTGGGGTGCTTGGAGGTGGGAGCCACCGCCAAAGAAACTGCATGTCCAGCTGGGAGGTTGCAGGCTTGAAGATCAGCCCAAAGCCCTTATTCCGCCGTCTTGGATGTAGAAGATGGACTGAGTCATGCCTCTGTTCCATAACTCTGGTTCGGCATTGGCCTGGATTCTTTCATGCCACTGATCAGGGAGAGCTCGCAGAGGTCGTCCTTCCCAAAAGCTGCACTCCCAAAGAAGGTGAGTGAAAGTCAGCTCGACTCCACACAAGGGGCAATTTCCTTCCTGGCCATGTAGGGTGCCTTGATGGAGCGCTCGTATGCCAGCGGCGATCTTGTCGCTTGTCATCTTTTGCAGCGTGTTGCTGACTGTCCAGTCCAGCCGCCTTTCCAGGTCGTGGCAGCCCTGGTACCTGGTCAAACGCGTTGTGACTGGAAGCTGATGGCACAGTCTGGTATTCCTCCATAGCCTGTCCTCTTCCAGAGCTTGCCATTGGAGATGTCAAAGTCATAGTCGAGCAAGTAGGCTTGGAGCGTCTGCAAAGGGCCTGTCACATCACTACCTGCCGCCGGTATTTGGTCTTGGGGAGGAGATGCAAGGCTGCATTCCAGCTGGCCCAGAAGAGGTTTTGGGCACTCTCATCAAAGGAGTGGAGGACCTTCCAAACCGTGTGGATGTGCTGGAGGATGATGGAGTCTCCAGGGTCACTCTTGGTGGGACGCATATCACAGACCGCACCACTGACCCTGTCTGATCGTTGTAGGGCCAACCCGTTTGCCTGGGCACCCCAGGTCATCACTGGGTGGACTGCTCCTCGATGAAGTCTGTATTTTGTGGCCACTCCCAGCTTGAGACGGTGCATGATTCCTGCTCGGCCCCGACCTTTGAGGAATCTCTTTTTGATCTGTGTGATCCTGCGTCTGCGGGAGTTCGTGGCGTCAATGCCTAGTTCGCGCAGGATGTTGTGATCGTCAGACTGCAAGAGTGCACCCAGTGCTCTGGCCGATTCCTTGCTGCTCGTGATGAAGCCTGTCTTGTCTGTGTTGAGCTTGAGACCAGCAGATTCAAGGTTTCTCTGCAAGGTTCGAAATGACAGGACAGCTTCTCTTGCAACGTAGTCGGGGTCAGTGCCCTTTATGTCGAAGGAGACGTCGTCCACCCATGTCTGCAAGAGCGCGGCCGGGTGCTCACGGACCAGAGACCGAAGCGGCTGGTAGAGAACAAGCTTGGCAATCGCTGGTGCCTGAGGACAGCCCTGAAGGATCCCCTTCTGGTAGTGCTTGGGATGTCCAGCAATGCCTTCCGCCTGGATTAGCCGCGGACCAGTGTAAAGGTCCAGGGCAAGCTTCAAGTGCAGCGGCGGGTAGTTCAACTCCATGGCTGGCTCAATGAGATGATCCAGTTGCACTGTGTCGTAGAAGCATGTCAAGTCTGCAAGTCAGCTTTCAGCATCCTGCCTTTGCAATGGAGAGGCAGTCTTTGTGAGGTCGGGCATGATCCCATGGCATGTCCTCATCAAGCCCCAGTTGCCATCGTTGGAGGTCATGCTTGCGATAGCTGTTCCACAGGCGATAAAGGCAAGAGGTGAGGGCTATCGGCCTCTCGATGCGCTCGCTCTTGGGAATCATCACGATGTTGGTATGGCGCATTTATATCTAGATTATAGAGCTTATTTCACATTCAACTCGGATAAATAGAGCCTCGAATCGCATCAAACATGCCAAAGGGCGATGTATGGCTTGCCAGAATCCAGTTCAGACAATTGTTCCTTTCACCTTGGTTCTTTGTTTTCATTCAATTTGCCTAAGTGCCACAAGGAGTAAGGGAGGCTTGGGTGGAGAGAGAGAGAGAGAGAGCAAGAGAGAGAGAGAGAGAGAGACAGAGAGGGAGAGAGATAGAGAGAGAGAGAGAGAGCAAGAGAGAGAGAGAGAGACAGAGAGACAGAGACAGAGACAGAGACACAGAGAGAGACACAGACACAGACACAGACAGACCGACCGACAGACCGACGGACAGACAGACAGACGGACGGACAGACAGGCAGACAGACTCAGACAGACAGACACAGAGAGAGAGAGAGAGAGAGTTGCAAGAGGGCATGATCTATATAAAGGTCCATGAAATTTACCAAAACGGTATTCAAGTTTTTGCGGCAGCATTCTGGCGAACGTTTGCGAATGTTCGAAGCGGCACCTTCCAGATGAAAGCCATGACAGGAACTTGGATCAACTCCCATAGGTCCCACATCGCAGCTGGTGATTTTTGATCTCCGTTTCAAAAACCATAGCGAGGCGCCAGCTCTCGCGCTCTCCGAAACGCTCCCCGAGATCAACATCTCCTGTGTCAAGAGCCCAGATTCACTAGGTTTTCTCGCGCTCTCTGAAGTTTTAATACATTGAAAAAGCACAGATGAGGAATGTGGGAGAATCATCATTAGAAAGTCTGAATGCATGCTGCCAATTCTGTGACGCAGAATGACACCACGTGTTGGCAAGGCATGAGCGTCTCCATATCGCCGGCATCGGGCACAAGAGGAGAAATTTGTGATGCGTTGGGGTGCAAACTCTAAACGTTTGACATGAGTGAACAATTCATGATAAGATCTACACCTTGTGATGCTACGGGCAAACCTGAACCATCATACCATGCCATGTGCATCACGTGCAAAGTGTTCACGGAATCTTTGCACTTGCACAAAAACTGTTTTGCTCAGGGTGTTGCCTGGAGATTCCGATGCTATCCGCACTGCTTACCACAATCTCGAGCAGGCAAAGCCTCAGAGGAATTCTTCGTTTGACGGCAGACAAGCTATATAATAAGCTATATAATACATTTCCAGCGGAGGCAAAAAGCTTGATGGACGAGATGAATCGCAAGGCGAAATCAGTCCAGTTCTTGATTTCAGTTTCCCAAGTCCACTCTATGATCAACGTGAACCTTTTCATCATGAGGGTATGCGGAATTCAAATCATTCCTGTTGCACTACACTTGAAGGCGAAAGAAAGGGCTGCTGCAGCCATGGCCTGACACCAAGCATCTCGCAACATTGATTCTTGCGTTTCGAGCTGTTTTAGCAGAGTTGCTGGCTCCTTATGCAGCACCAGTGTTTTGCTAAGCCGGTCAGCCCGTCAAGCTGCACAAGTAGCAACAAGAAAAGGTTTGTCGTGGCTGCTTCATTTCGGGTTTTCTAGACACGTGTGCAGAAAGCTGTGGATGAAGCAAGAGAGCGAGCACAAGCCGCAAAGGCCAGGATCCAAGCAGACTTGTGTAGTTTTGCTACAACTTCTGTACTTAGTTGATTTTGCAGACTTTACAGTAACTTCACAGGACAAACTGGGCTGACTTTGCGCTTTAAAAGTGAGGACATGACTCAACTGCATCATTGATTTACTGTAGTTTGATTTGTATTTTGATTGATTTCACACTATCAACCTTTCACAGATGTTTCTTGCACCTCGAGGTAGCGGCAGACACTTGATTGCGCTCATTGGCACTCACCATCTCGCTTTCCTTTTCAACATCTCTAGGCTCTTTTTGATTTTGTTTTTTCACCATCTCTTGTCCTTCTCAGTGAGATGTGAGATGTGTGCAGGTAGATTGTCTCTGACACCTGTCCACACCAAGGACTCGGGAGTAGTCCCGCCCGAACTGCAGGCTTGAAACATGGTGCTTCCAAAACAGAACGCAAGACAGAGCCTTTCTGTTGCAGGGGATTCCTGTTGACACTGCAGTGCCTCTTTAATTACCAATGTGATTAATCATTTCGTGTTTTTCTTCTTCGTTCACATTTTGGCAGACACATTTCAGGCTCCGGGTCCGATAGAACGCTTCCAGGCCAGCAGGTGCGCTGACAGTCTCAATCGGATCGTTATTTGAACCTTTTTTGCATCCAATCTCTCAAGTGGCCAGTGGGGCTGTAGTGCTGGCTCCAAGTTTTCAGCTGAACATGACGATGAGCCGCATCCTTGCCGTTTGCAGTCTTTAGGGATCCACTTGCTGCTTGCTGCCCTAACACTGCTACTGCTGGAAGGCCCGGAGCGGCCTCAGTGCCAACAATCAACTTAGCGGGAATGAGGGCAGAGCCAAAGCAGAACACGGAGAGCCCGGAAGATAGAGCTGACTCAGTCGCCTTTTCCGTCTTTTGCTCAGGGATCCAAGATGGTCCACTTGGTCCTTGGTTCCTGTGCATCTCAGGCGACCCCCACGCCACAGTCCACAACTCCGGTCACAACCCCCAGAGAGGCAGAGGTGCTTCGCGGGAGAGAGTGCAAGCTTTTTGACGTTCAGGGCCGATGAGTCCCAACGAACTGATTTGTTTCAGACATCATACAGTCATGAAGCCTATCCTAGTTTCTTCATCAAAGGAGATCCTTACGGCAATAGCTTGGAAATGACATGTACAAGTTGGTCGGCTTGACCTCCGTGGTGATTGAGAGTTGTTTGCCCGCATCGGAGAATGAAACAGAACATAGACTCAGCTGTCAAGTTCAGAGCAGATCAAATCAAACCAAACAGATGTGACGCCTTTGACCTCTTTTGAGGGGCCTTGGGTGGTTGGGATTCTTGAGGCTCCTGTACAAAGAGCAAATTGAGTAATGTCGACGTCAGATTAATCAACCCCGCACATTTCAAGGTCAACAAGGCTAACAAGGTCTGAGATTGGAGGTATTGGAGGACCCACATCCCCCTAAAAAGGTGATGACCTGATGATGGATGATGAAATGATGACAAGATTAGGAGATTGGATTGGGACGATTAGGAAAATTGCAGGATGAAAGAGATTGAAGACAAGATGGAGGCCAGAGGGTGGGCGTGATTAATAGGGGGAGGGGCCCTACTATTAGAGGGAGGTAGGGCTTGTGTGAGGGGTAGCCTTAAGATTTTGGGGGTCCAAAATCTGGTTGGCTGGAGCGGGCGCTTGTCGCGACTGCGCTCTCGTCGTGGTGCCGTGTGCATTTTGGGACATGATGGTCACTTTTCGTGGCGGACGCAAGGGAAACCTCGTGTTTTGGTGGTGCAAAGTTAACCTTTCGTGACAGGTGCAAGGGATCAGAGCGGTTGTACTTAACTGCAGATTCCGGCAGGCGCAGCACATTGGACATGGTGGTGATCTTCGACAGGCTCTGATTTCGTGACAGGTGCAGTGATGCGTGAGTTTTGGACATGTGGCTCGTTTGCAGGTTTTGTGGCAGGCGCAGCATTTTGTGAACCTCAAAGTGCAGCGGCAGGCGCAGTACTTTGTGAACCTCAAAGTGCAGATTTCATGGCATGGCAGGCGCCGCGCTTGGTGAGCCTCGATGTGCAGATTTCGTGGCAGGCGCAGCGCTTGGTGAGCCTCGATGTGCAGATTTCGCGGCAGGCGCAGCGCTGGGTGAACCTTTCGTGGCAGGCAGTACTTTGTGAACCTCGAAGTGCAGATTTCGTGGCGAAAGCAGTACTTTGTGAACCTGCGAGTGCAGATTTCGTGGCAGGCACAGCACTTTGTGAACCTCCAAGTGCAGATTTCGTGGCAGGCGCAGTACTTTGTGATCCTCGAAGTGCAGATTTCATGGCAGGTGCAGCGCTTGGTGACAGATTACGTGGCAGGCGCAGCGCGCCTCACACTCACTCACTCTCACACTCACTCACTCACTCACTCACTCACTCACTCTCACTCACTCACTCACTCACTCACTCACTCACTCACTCACTCACTCCATCACTCACTCCATCACTCACTCGACACTCCACCACTCCACTCACTCCACTCACGCCGCTCACACCACTCAGCCACCCCACTCACCCCACGTGCTCCACGCACTCCACTCTCTCTCTCTTTTTTCTGGGACGATGGTGTTCCCAGCTACGACTCAAGCTTCCAAGCACACCAGACAAGAAAAGGAACGAGACGATGGTGTTCCCAGCTACGACTCAAGCGTCCAAGGACACACCCGACAAGATAAGAAGAAAGAGAGAGAGAGAGAGGTAGGTGCTGGGTGTTGCATCCAGGGACACCACAAGGAGCGCGGCGTGGCTGTGGAAGGGGAGGAGGCGGGGAATCGACTCTCTCACTCTCTCGCACTCACTCTCCTTTTCTCTCGCTCTCATTCCTCTCATCCCACTCCCACTCTCACTCTCACTCACAACCACACTCACAGTCACAGTCGCACTCGCTCGCTCAATAGCGCGGCCACCATGACCACGATCCCCGCCTTCATCACCACCATCACCTCTCTGGACTTCAATGCGTCTAGATCTCTAGACATTCTGCTGCTACAGTTTGGGGTCTCTTGCCGGGGTGATTTGTGTTTAAACAGGGAAGGATGAGAAGAATAAGCAGGGTGAGAAGCAGAAGGCGGATGAGAATGATGGATGCGTGAACAACAGGATACAGACCGAAAAGAACATTGCGAACCATTTTCCACGTGAATCATAACCATTGTACATTGCATGCTTCGCATCACAAGAAAACTGCGCGCCACCCTTTTGTGAACCAAGAAAAGGTGCGTATGGTAGCGGAGCAAGGAGATAAGAGTAGTATCCCCCTTTGAGCTCCAGTTTCGGGTGCGATTTCGATCCATAGATTTGGGGCCTTTGGAACCCAAACAGCTGGACTGGTGAATGATTGTTGTGAGCAACATTCTGTACCCAGTACATTGTGTCCAAGAGACATCAGTACCAAGAAGAGATGGAGGAGATCAGAGAAATCCTTCAAGCTTTTTATCGTGAAGAAAGCAGTCAGCGACAGATTGGTCAAAGTTGTTGCAAGGCCCAACATCTTTGACGACTGGAAGTCACAGGCAGAAGAGATTAAGGCGTTCAGAGAGTGGTCATGGGTCTTTGAGAAGTTCTTGAGTGCAGTTGGTGAGGGCTACATGAAGGACGTGAAAGAAATTCATGAAACGCCAAATGAGAACTTTGATTGGGACTTGGCAATTTCAAAGGAAAAGACCAGGTGGATCAAGCTTTTTGGATTGTTAGGTTGATTGATGGGAAGAAGGGCACTGCAATTTGTTGGTGAAAGCTCCAATGGGTTTGATGCCTCCATGGAGGAGTTTGAACAAAGGTTTGAAACCAACTTCAAAGCCAAGAGGCTTGGCACTCTTCAAAGCAGCCACTACATGGCCAGCATTTTCAATGAACAGTGCGCTACAACCTCAACTCTTGAAGCTTGAAGAAGTGTTTGATGAGACAGTCAAGCAGGGACTATAACTCAGGAAGAGTTGAAATCTGCTATTCTTTAGAGATGTGTCGGTGGACAGCTCAAATCGTACTTGGACTTGGAAGGCAATTGGCGACAATGTTCAATACTCAACTTTGAGGGCAAGTGTTGCGATGGGATCGCTCTCAGCAGAAGTGGGCTACTTCCATGGTGGCTAGTAGCAGTGCAGACTATCAAGCAATGGACGTTGATGGAGTCCAAGATGCCAAAGGGTCAGAAGGGCAAGAATGACCATCAGAAAGGCAAAGATAAAGGTTCTAGGGGCAAAGGAAAGAAAGGGGAAGGAGATCAGAAAGGACAGGAATGTGGTCACAGGGTAAAGGTAAAGGCAAAGACCAAAAAAGCAAAGGTGTGGCAACATGTTACACTTGTGGAAAGCCAGGACATCTTGCTAAAGACTGTTGGAGGAACGATTTTCGATAGGTAGCAAATGATCCAGCCCACTCATCTTCAGGAGCATCAATGACTATCCATTCAGTTGGGCAACAACGTGCCAATGTGAGCCAACAAGGTAGCCCAGCAGAGACCAAACCAGTGCTCAGAAGAATTGCGAGAAGGATGATGAGCTAGAAGATCAGGGACATCGAGTGATTCGCTACTACATTGGAGATGATGATGATGATGATGAGCCAGAGTTCCAGGAAGTTGAGGAGAGGCCAATCTCGATCTCAGATGATGAACCCATGGTGGGGAGACTTGGGAAGAGAATGAGGATGTGGCTATCATTATTGACAGTGGAGCTGATGTAGCGTTGTTCCCTTTGAGTGTGGCAGATCATGGGGAAGGAGAGTTGCAATTCAGCGCAAAGACCAAGCTTCAAGATGCACAAGGAAATCGTATCCCCACAGGAGGTGCGAAAAGCGTTGTAATTTCCTTGCATGACCTTGGTGGACGAGAAGTTCTTCTCAAAGAGAATGCGATCTTCAGTCCAAAGGTGAGTCAACCCAGACTTGGTTGGGGAATCAATAGCAGGGAGCAAATGTTGGAGAATGGTACAAAATGGCTCTTTGACAGTTCAAGGCCGCATTAGCGTCATTCGAGATGAAGATGAGAGCTGCTTGGAGGCGCAAGTACCTGAAGCTTCAGAGAAAGAATCAGGTTGGAGATTCAATGAGCGTGGACTGCTAGTTGGAAGCTTATTGATTTCAAGGTTTGTGGATCCCACAGTCATTCAAGAAGTGGAAGAGTTTGGTGAAAAGAGGAGGTAGACGGCTAACGCCTGAGTAGTGTGAAAGCATGACTAAGAAGGAGGAACTTGATGAGCAATTCTTTGATGATGATGATGATGATGCAGTCATTCCTTCAATCACAATCTTCAGCTATGAGCCAGCGCCACCAGAGGATTTGGGATTCTTTGCGCCAGGATTCAAGAAGCTTGAGAAACAGAACAGAGAAAGAAAGAAGAGCAGCAGGCAATGGAAGAGAGGCCAGAAAGAAGACGAAAAGAAAGATACTGACCTTGAATGTGAACTACAATTGAGCCCAATGGATGTAGTCAAAGTCTTGGTTAATGGAATAGAGTTGACTAAGGATTCTTTGGCAACTCTGAGGGCAGCGTGTTCATTTCTCGGCATTTCAGGCAGTGGCTCTAAGGTGAAGGTCTACACAAAGATCCTCAGTCGCAACAAGAAGATGGAATTGTTGAACGCCAAAAGCTTGGTGAGTGGAGCAAAAGCTCAGGAAACAAGAGTGGCATCAGGACAAAGTGTTGCAAAGATGCCAGATGAAGCAACTCAAGCAAGAGAGAGGTTGACGCACGTGCCATGTGTCACTTGGTGTCAGGAGTGTT
Organism: Durusdinium trenchii; assembly: GCA_963970005.1. Taxonomy (NCBI): domain Eukaryota; class Dinophyceae; order Suessiales; family Symbiodiniaceae; genus Durusdinium; species Durusdinium trenchii. The sequence continues at coordinate 73,304 of CAXAMN010023517.1, forward strand.
TTGAGCAGATCGCCGTGAGAGAACAGATGGAGTAAAGAGAGGAAGTATTCCTGAGGTGAGCTGTGATTTTTGCTACGCAATAGCGAGGGGTTCAGGGACAAAGTCAGCAATTGCAGTATGTTGGCTAGTTGCAGTTGACAGCCAGGCTTGATTCGTTCATGTTGCGCCACTAGGAAGCAAGGGCCAGTTTCGTCTTATCGCGCAAGAGTTGATGAATTTAAGTCAATTGTTGGTGTATTCAGCAATCGCCTACAGGAGTGACAATGAACCCACAACAAGGCAAATCCTCAAGACGCTGTGCTCGCCACAGTCTAGGACTCACTACCAGATTGGTTAACTCAAAGCTTGGAGATCATTCATGTCTGTCAGAGAACACAGTTGATAGGGTGAGAAAGCTTGCAGGAACTTTCATTGAAGGTGTGCAGTCAAGACTTGGTATCAAGATTGGATCAGATCATGCACTTGGGACTTGGGAGCAAAGCAAGATGCTTATTCTTAGGAAAAGTTGGGAGGCAAGACACCTATGCGCATACAGATGGAGTGCAGGTAGTGCTCAGCAAGTGCATCAGAAGAACAGATCAAGATTGGTCCAAATACTTACCCATACACAAAAGCTTCAGTGCCTTTGCTTCGTGGGAGTACCAAACCAAATTTGGAGGCAGAATCTTTGCCACCAAGAGAAGAGCAGAAGCATTGCCAGCTGCGCAGACAGACATTCCTCGAGAACATGCAATGTTGAAGTTCAAGGATGAAGATGCAGAAGCAGTCTTGGCAAAAGCACTTGAAGGAGGAAGTGACTCAGAGAAAGAAGAACCATTGTTCCCACAGCCAATGGAGGCTCCAGCCGCGCTGGAAACCCCTATTGACGCAATGAAAAGAGTTGGAGGTGAAAGGAAACCAAGTGGAGAAGAAACACCAAGTAAGAAGCAGAAAGTTCTCATTACAGATGAGAAGACACTTGAAGAAGTGAAGGCATTTCCCTCTACATCATTGACAGCAGGACAACCAAATCCAATTGCTCCTATACTATCTTCATTGAGATCACCATCGGCGCCATCCAGACCCAGAGAAGCATTTGAATTGCTTGAGGAGGAAAGCCCAATGAAGAAACTCAGGCCATCAGGCCCGCAAGAAGGCCAAGATCACCGTGGTGAAAGTTGGAGGGGAAGATCTATACCGTGTAGATGAAGAACTGCCCCCAGTTCCAAAAGAAGTTGGCGAAGAAGAGTGGGATGATGAACGCTTGCGGCGCTATGGAGAACATGAACCTGAAGGAGATCCAGAAGAATGGATAAATAGACTAGCTGATCAAGTGGAAGAGAAAAGACTCCAGAAGATGCAAGTGCTAGAGAAACCAGGCAATGTGTATGACTGGAGGAAGAAACCATATCAGCTTGGAGATGGCGCTTCAGTCAAGAGGTGGAAGAGAAGATCAAGACTAGTTGCAAGAGAATTGCTTTCTCTGAAGGAAAGAGAGATGACATTTTCTCACCAGCGACTTTAGGACATGTACTGCAAAGATTCAGTGAAGAAGAAGAAGCAAGAGAAGAAGAAGGAGTTTCGGATGTCTTGAGGGAGAAGAATTCTTGGCGAAGAGAAGTCTACCTGCACTCGGACAGAGAGTTGGAGCAAAAGCATGGTTTGACTTTTTCACAGAGTACCTCACAGAGGAACTCAGGTTAGTATAAGTTCAGTGCCGAGTGTCCACGCCTAGGAAGATATGAGAAGAGAAGAGTCTCATTTTGATCTATGTGGATGGCTTCAGCATTTCCAAGAAACATTTACGAACATGAACCGACAACAGGAGACTCAAAGTACATCAACGAAATCTTTCTACCAAAGATTCAAGGCAAATTTGAACACCAGTGTGAGCAAGATTGAGAAGATTGGTGATGAGTTCAACTTTCTGCGGAGAAAGTACAATCTTGAGAAAAACGGACTATGGATCCAACCAGGTAACTACATCCAGCAGATGCTGAAAGCCTATGAAGAGCAGATTGGCAAGATCAAACTTCAGCAGCTACCATCAGACAACTCAATCCAGGTGGAAGACAAGTCGGAAGTCTTCCAAGGGCGAGAGAAGATTAGCCGTTTCAGAAGCATTGTTGAATCAAGTATCTACCTATGTCAAGAGAGGTACGATGTAGCATTCACTGTGAAGGAACTGGCTTCAAGAATGTCAATGCCTACAGCTTCATTTCATCACTTGAAGAAGATTTTAGGGTACTTGAAGAAGACTATGGGCTTTTGTCTAGCACTTCTGCGTGCTAGCGCTTTGAGTTTCCACAAGCAGGAGAGGGTTATAGAAAGGAGAAAGCTATTGGTGCTTGGAAACATTTTCAGATTCAGACTGGTGCGGAAACAAAAGCCACAGAAAGCCAACGTCAGGAGGATTTCACGCATTGAACAGTTGCCCATTGTTCAACAGCTGTAGAGCACAGAAGGTCATTAGCCTATCTTCATGTGAAGCAAGTAGGAGAATATGAGAGAAACGAGTTTGAAGAAAAGAAGAATTTTGCAGGAAAGGTCAACAAGATAGCAACATGCCTTTCAGAATGGTAGCATTGAAGGGCTTGCAGCCAATGGTTGCAGAAGCATTCTTGAAGAAGGAGACAACATCCAGTGTGGGCTGGTAGACATGAGACTGGAGGAGATGAAGGAATCCAATGGCAACTGGAAAATTTTGGATAGTAGTGGTGATTGCAATGAAAATCAATTTCTTTGCGGTATCGATCCTTGTCGTCTATAAAATTGCCAAACGCTTTGAATTGGAAAATTGTCAAACGTTTTGAAAATCAACAGCAGCAGGACACAGAATATCATCAGCGCAGCTTCGTGTGAAGCAGAACTCCACGCAATAGTTTCCTCAGCATCAGATGGAATCTTTCTGGCGCAGTTATTGAATTTGCTCTTGGGACAAATGTGGGCCATACATCGACACAGATTCATCAAGTGCACGCCAACTTGTGAGCAAATTGAGATAGTGGAAGAAAGAGTTGGAATTTGGAGAGAAGAAGAACTTGAAGAGAGAATCAATGTTCTGCGCAACGACGCTAGGAGAATTCATTGTGGATTGGTTCTCAATGGAGGCTTTGTTGAACATGAAGTACCAGACCTTCAAACGGTCATCAGCTACGATGCACTAGGAGAGATGAACGCAGGAAACTTCTCAGCCAGAAGGAGCTTGGAAGATACGCAAGCAACAGGAGGGCAATATTGGGGACATAGAGTAATGTTGCGGGCAGCTACAGATGGAGCAGCGCCATCAGAAGGACCGTTGAACAGAATATTCAAAATAGGAAACAGGGAGATATCAACGAGAGAACAATACATTGCAGGGCAAGTGGCCGACTTGGAGCAAAACTTTAGCAACTCAATGAAAGACATTGGAATTTCATGAGTAGAGGATTGGAGGAGGCAGCAGACATGGCAGAGAAGGAGATGGAGAAATATCAAGACTTGTTGGAATGTGCAACCATGAGGAGAAATTATCCAGATAAACCGCAAACAGATATAACGCCAATTTCTGGGAACCCAGTTCCTGAGAGAGATGACTAAGCCTGCAGAGAAACAAGAATTGAATGGAAGAAATTTGATTACGGTGGCAAAGTGAGCTCTAGAGTTTCGCAGTGCCAAGAAGGAGTGCGAACCATTTTCCATGTGAATCATGACCGTTGTACATTGCGCGTTTAGCATCGCAAGACCACTGCGCAGCCCTTTTGTGAATCAAGAAAAGGCGCGTAAGAGTTGGTAGTAAAATACAAAAAATAGTGTATAATCATTCTCTGGGGCAGCCGAGCTTCATTAATCTGGTGGGTTCTGAACAGGGAAAAGCTATGAGGGGATGCCTAGGTGGAAGTTTTAAATTTGTTCAGTATTGGGGGCTCGAGCTGGGCTTGATTGTTAGGGTGGGTCATGAATCCTATGTTGAGATTAAAGTGTAAAGACAGCTATTTCTGCCTCGCGTTGACAATTGCCCAAGGTTTCCTTGTTTGGTTATGCATTGTGAACATGGTTTGGAGGCCAGGGAGCGTGTCTCTGCGGTGAAGGCCATGGCCTCGGCTGCGTCAGTGGCCTCTGCGCAGGTGAAGACGGCGTGGGTGAGACTTGGTGTTCCTTTTGAGATGCTGGAGCTGGCAGAGTAATCACTGACTTCTTATGTGCGTTGAACCGAATCTAGTTGATACGCAATTTGCATCAATTTGCGCAACATTTTTCTAAAGCCCAAAAGAAATTGTAGCGACAAAGTAGGCAGGACAAAGTGCAAATGACTTGATCGCTGGCCCACATTTGGTCAGTGTTTCAACGCAACCCTTCTTCCTGCATCAATTGAATCGCGTCTACTGAAAAATATTTTTATATATGTATAATAGTTGAACCGGTGAAATACCGTCAAGAGTTCCGGCATGAATCAGCCCCTTCTAGACTTCTAGAGTCCAAGCTTTGAAGCTTTGGTGCTTCTACAAACGGACAAACGGTAGCCTCCGGAGGGCTACCTGGTTTTGGTTGGGCTTGTGACAGTCTGGTGAAAGCCGCTCCGCATTGCAGCAGCGCCGCAAAGCCCGTGAGCAGCGGCGAAAGGAGCGGTCGTTTGCATTAGGGCATTGTATGAGATGGTTGAGTGCAGTTGATTGGTCGAGCTCCCACCCACTGTAATAAAATTGCGAGTCACCAGAGTCAAGGAACTCATGAAAGTTATGGATGCAGATGGGGATGGCGTGATCACCAAGTCCGAGCTGGACCAGCTTAAAGTGGCGCTCCCAGTCCAAGCTCAGGCCACTGACTTCTGGAAGAGGGGATTGAAACATGCTGTTAATCATTTTCATCCAGGGGCTGCCGATTTAACCAAGTAAGGCAGCGAATCCAGAGCTCTCACAGGTGCGCCGCAATGGAAACCTGCATGATTGCCGCGCATGAGCGCATTGGACAAACGCAATTTCGGGTTCATTTCATCAATCTTCTTCGATCAGGTTTCAAGCTTGTCCTTTGTGTCAAATCGATACGTCGATTGCTAGTTTGTTTCTTGTCATCCATGCCACATGAACATTACAGGCGCAAGAGTTCGAGCGAGTTGTAAAGAGCCGCGCCGTTTCAATCATGCCATGTGGTGTCCCTTGATCGTTTCCAACATTGATGACGCAGAGCTGTTCTAGGTTGCGATTTGGCGCCAGTGAGAATTTAATGTCGACGTGGCGGCCCAGAGTTGATGCTGCTTTCGTGGGATTCCAGGTGCAAATGTCACAGTCACATCCTTGGGAAAGGGGACCCTTGGCTGCATGGTGGGCGTGGCGGGGTCACGGAACCCCCGCTAATGGCCGGACGACCGACGCTAAATGAAAGGATTCAACGCCGCGCAAGCATAGGCTCTCACCCAGACGGTAGCGGAAAAGCCAAGCCTAAAAATTTGGAGTGGCCAGGGGCCAGGACCACAGCATGAGAGAGGAAAGGCGACCGAGAAGCTACGTCCCAACTTTACCTTCGTTGCGCGAAAATTGCAACCTGGCTCCAAACAACAAGCTCACAGTCCAGGCATCGCAGAAGAGCTCGATGTGGGCTTACTTGCTTCAGAACACAGAGTTTCGCACTTTGAGATCAGGGAGGTGTCAAACATGATTCACCACTCATCAAGGAGCGCGACGAGCTCGCCCTGCTGCCCAGCGTGAACAACCAGTTCGACGCGAGGAAGTTTCAACGGGCAGCCTTGTTACAAGATCGCTTGATTCCGCTTGATTGAGAAATTCCGGTGTGAGGGACAAGCCAATGTGGAAAGAAAGACAGCGTTGGAGGGCCACCACAGGGTGCATATATATGAGTCACATGGCGGACATCCTCGAATCCAACGAGGGCGTTGGCGGCGGTGAGGAGGACTTTTGGTCTCGGAGCTGGCGGTGGTGACGAGGGCTATCCCGATATCAAAGGTAGCGGGGCTGATGTCGAAAAGATCAAGAAGAGGTTTGAGGAAAGATGGCTTTTCTTGCAAGAGGAAGGGGCTTGGCATAGGACGCTGGTGGGAAAGAGGAAAGAGCAACCATGAGGACAAGATGCAGGACGTTAGTAGATGACTGTGCGCTCAGCTCACATGTGCAAAACAAGGTTCATTCGCGTCACCGACGGCCACATGCAGGGCCAGGTGACTGACAGTGCGCAAAAGCATGCCACGGATGGTTCGAATGTCTTTGTGAAATGTCAGTCATGTCTCTTGTCCTGAAGAGTTTCTCAAGTTTGGAGAGCCCGGCCGATATTGGCGTTATGACCTGGCCGCGCAGAAGGTCCGCGGCCCGGACGACGGGGCTGACTATTTTCTTATAGGAGGGCCGTTGGAGAATCAGTCGCCCGTCATTTAAGTTCCCAACCGTTAGCAACTTCAGCGCACCCAACGCAGCAAAGTTGGTTCGCTTAATCTACTTAAACGCGAATTGTCCGCGTATACCATTGCGAGTGTACGACACGTCGGATCGCATTACATGGTCCAGCGCTTCTTTCGCGCCGTGTTTGTTCGCGTTTTCCAGGCTCACGAGTTAGCTTTTTGTGGAGAAAAGTTGCGTGCTGCGCATGCTTGCCCCGACATGTTCCACGGGTTACTTTGACATTGGTGACGCGGATGTGGCAGGCTCGCGCTGTGGCTAGCGCTGACGATCCTCGACCTCTCGGACAAAAAGAGGCTTGGGCTGCTTGGCGTGAGCTTCCAAACCAGGAGCCTGACCTGCCGGTGACCGGGGACTATGATCCGGCGTGGGATGCTGGCGAACAGTGGCGTGATGACCAATGGTTGTACGAAAGCTATGGAGGTCAAATGGAGAACGGCTCAAAGTGCTTACGTTTGACGGTGTTCGGAAGTCCAGGTCTGGCTTCGTTGCGCTCGCATGGCTCCTCGACATCGTGCCCTGGCTTTGCACGATGCTTTGTCGGACAGGGCCTGGGTCTACGCCAAGGAGACATGTTGGGATCTGAGTATGGAGTCCCTTTGGAATGGATCCAAACTCAGTTCATGGAGGTGGAGGTTTCCAAGATTGCCCAGATTCTGATGAACGACCTGTTCAGGAAGACCAAGAGGCGACGCGACCAGTGTGTCAGGGACTTCAACCTCGAGTTTGAGCGGATGGTCCTCCGGCTGCATGAGATAAAGTGTGAGCTCCCTCCATTGGTGAAGGCTTGGCTGCAGCGCGCCGCTTTGGTTCAAGATCGCACTTTCCGACGTGGAGGTCCAGGTGGAGAGTTTTGGAAGCCCAACACCTCACCGGGCGGCAAGACTGCCCATCACACAGGCCGAAGCCCTCTCTGATGAGGAAGAGGGGTGCCATGTACCTGCGACTCCTCCATGATCGCGGAGGAGGACGTGGCTTTTGCATGTGGCACTGATCCAGAAGACGTTTATACAGGGGGCGCTGGCATAAGGGCCCTGAATGTCTCCTACACGAAGGATCTCCTGCAGCCTCGCAACATGCCCAAGCGTGCCACAATACGATTCCGGACGCAGGCTATGACTGGTTTGAGAAGTTCTGTGCCCTGAGGCTGACGCTCGTGGCTTTGAGATCTGCGATGAGGTCGACCGCTTTAATAAGTTTAGTCATACATGCATCTTTTTCCTTGCCGGTAAATGGATTGCCGGGAAAGTGGCCATTGTTCAGTGCAGTGCCATTATTGCTTTTGAGTCGCCCCGCTTTAGCAGAGCTTGGCACTATACCTTTGATGTCGCTGCCCAGCAGGTGTCGCTTCAAGCTTTAGGCTTAGATGCATTGCCACCCTGCTTTGGTAGTTGATGATTTCCCTGATGGCGTCCCTAAGGAGTGCACCAGAACCTCGGCCATCCTCCCAGCAAGGAGACACCTTCGCATCGAAGGAGCGCTGTCATCCAAGCTGCAGAGCAGCTGAAGTGTGGGACATGTGAGAAAAGCAGCAAGGCCAAGATCCAGAAGGTGAGTTCACCAGTAATCTACCTCAACTTCAACGAAGCCATTGCTGCAGACATCCTCTGGATCGACACAGTTGATGCCAAGAACAAGCCATGTTTGAACATCGTTGACTTGGCCTCCACGTACCAGATTGTGGTACCCTTGAATCACCAAGTCCGAAGAGGTAGCTCGGGCATTTGTAGATCGATGGATCCAGTGGGCTGGAGCCCCCAAGCGCCTGCTGACTGACTTCGACTCGGCCTTCAAGGACCGCTTCTTGACCAGGACCATGCTCCATCATGGTGCGTTGCGCCTCAGGCCAAGCGCACTGGCAAATGGCATAGCTGAAAGACGCGGTGGCTCTTGGGCATTGATCTATGCCAAGTTAGCTGAAGACCGCCTGATCACCGAGGCCGAGCTTTCCGAGGCTGTAGCGGCTGTTATAACGACTCCAAAAACTCTTTGCGCTAAAAGTGGGTGTTCGGGGCCCGGGCCCGCAATGTTGGAGATTTGTTCGATGCTGACCATGAGCTTGCAGCCAACCATGCAGCTTCTGCAGGCGCCTAAGTTCAGCCGCTCTCAAGTGATTCGCAATAGGGCCCGTGCCGCTTTCTTCAGATGCCAGACAAAAGAAGCCCTCCAGCGAACTGTCAATCACCGCCCCCGTGGGCAAGAGCAAGAAAATTACGGCTTCCTGGTCAGGGCCCGCTGTGCTCATTGGCCGAGAGGGCCAGAACTAACTACTGGTTGGCAAGGGGAGTTCGTTGCCTATTGGTTGAGGCTTGTCACGACAAGGCGAGTGAAACGCTTCGGCTCAAGATGGCCATGAAGGAGACCCAAGAACGGACGAGGCCCCTGATGGTAGTAGTATGGGCTTCAAGATGACATCGTGATGGAGTTGTGAGGAGACCTCGCAGTAGCTTGCAGCCGCGCAGATGATTCGCACTTCAGCACGGCGGGCTCACCTATTGGATGACGTTCCTCTACATCAAATGTGCCCCCGGACAGCCGGTTTTCACCAGAACGTCTTCATGGTCAAACGATGCCTCTCAGCCAAGGCCAAAGGCTCGAGAAGGAACTTCCATGGGGAATGGTTCCCCCTGACGAGCATGCCCTTTATTGTCAGGCTGAAGAAAATAGAAGGAGCACGTGGACCCTGCTCTCAGTGGAGAAGAGCGAGGAGGCCCTTCGCGCACCTAGCACGATCTTGCGCGCTCGCTTTGCGTACAAAGGCAAGAATCATGCCAAGCGGAAAGTCGACAAGACCATCCCACGCAAGCCAATGGCAAAACTCTGCATTGCCGGACGGCGCGACCCTGACCTTCCCTGAGCATCGAATCTGGATCCTAATCAATAAACTTTAATGCTGATTGATTTACAAGAAAAATCGATATTTTTGAATTCATTTTGATTTCCATAGCAATATTTTTGGAAGCCTTTTCCCACCATCAAAAGCAATATGCAAAATCAAAAAATAAAGCAAAAGGGAAATCAATAAAATCAATATACCCTGAAGGCTAGCAGGCGCCTTTTTCCTTTCAGACAAGCTAGTCTGGACAGGCCTTTTGCAAGTCCACTGACCTTTTCCAAGGTCTAGGCGTGCAATTCCTTTTTCAAGGAGCTTGCAAGGGGAGTGCAAGTCCACTGACCTTTTTCAAGGTCTAGCCATGCAGTTCCTTTTTCAAGGAGCTTGCAAGGGGAGTTGCCCTTTTTCAAGGTTCAATGTTTCTCCCTGCTTGCTCCATTCCTTCCCTGGTCAGAAGGAAAGCAACCTTTGCACTCACCCTTGTTGAAGACACCCCTGGACTTACAGAAGACGTGAGAACGCTCATCTTCCCAACAAAGTCTTCTGAGGAGAAAGTCCAGTGTGTCTTTGGCTTTAAGAATTGTGCATTCTCAACTAAATGTTGAAAAGTATGATGTTTCATCACAATGTGGAAGAGGGATCTCCCTTTTTCAAGGGCCCAAGCAGCAGAGAGAGAGCTACACTTTTTCAAGAAGCTCTCTCCCAGCTTCATGGCTTTGAGCCACTCCCCATTAGTCAAGAAGACATCTCCTTGATCAAACAGGTCAGTGAGCGTTGCCATGTCTTCCACTGCTTGCAACATAGTTGCTTCACGCTCTTTTTCAAGAGACACAAGATTCTGGAGGACAGGTGCAAAAGCCTGCAGAAACCATTTGGTCTCTGAGGCCTTGAGATCCAATTGAGCCATGCTTTTGTGGGGCTCCTTTGGATTGCGCAGCATGCTCAAGCGCAGGTTGGTGACCCTGGTAGGTGTCTCCTGTGCAACATGTTCTTTCTGCACAGCTTCAAAGATTGAACCCAATCTTTGTTCTGGAGACACCTTCTGGGTTTTTCCAATTGCATCATAATATAAAAAATGGATGCAACTACCAAGAAGGTGCCCAAGCACCCCCTTGGTAAAGAGGATGTGCAAAGCAGTCTCCTCGAACCATTTTAGTGCTCAAGCCTGAGAATAGCTTATGGGCGCTCTTAGGATTTGCCAAAGCCTCCTCATTGGAGATTCTCTTCCAGGCTTGCTTCCCTTTTTCAAGGGTCTTGTAGCACATATTGGCTGGTTTTGCATCTTTCTTGGCTGAGCATTCCCGGCAAGGGCTTTTGGAAGCCCAATGGGGCAACTTTAGTGAATTATTGAAAAATTCATGGTCTCCTTGGACCACCAAGACTCCACAGAGTCGATGGGCCAATGGCTTTCCTTTTTCAAGGAAAAAGGGAGAATCCTTTTTCAAGGGCTTCCCCTCTGGGTCATGAGTTGGGTGGTAGCCACGCTGCAATGCAGCAAAGGACCAGCAAATCCACACCATCATTTCCTCCCAGGTTCCATCCAAAGTCCAGCTTTTGGGGAAGCCTGCTATATAGAAGTGTGAGGATAGGCTGGACATTTGCTGCAATAAGCTGCCCCAGCTGTAGACCATGAGGCTGTCTCTGTTTTGATATTCAACCCCATCCCCATGCATAAACAAAGGGATGGTTTGCTTCTTCCATCCTCTTTGCTGCATGGGGTGGTTTTTCAACCGGTCATTTCCTTTTTCAAGGGCTTGGTTCCAGAAGTCTTCCAATTTTTCAAGTGGGAAAATGCTTGGAACACATCCTCATAGCTGAAGGCAAGCTTGGAAAACATCTGGTGAGGGAGGAAGCATGCAGCAAATTCCACATCCTTTTTCAAGGATTTTGCATTTTTGCATGGGGCCTGAACATCGCAGGGGTCAGGCACGCTCAGCTCTTTGCAGAAGCTGGCCATGAGGTCCCTGTGGATGTTGCCAGGATGCTTTCCATGGCTCCCACACTTGGCAATGGTGAACAGCTCTTCATGCTCTGCCCCATCTAGCATGGCGCTTTCTGCCAGCCATCTGATGGCGATACCACTAGCTTTTCCATGAGCCCATAGGCGCAAAAGAGCTGTAGCCAAAGCACTCTTGCTGCCCCTTTTTGGTGTCTTGGTTGGGTTTTGCATTTCTTTTTCAAGCTGCCAACCTCTCAGCCTCTTGGCCATGGGCCAAGAGGCTTGGAACTTTTCAAGCTCCCAAGGTTAAAAGTGTATCTCTTTCTTGGGCTTCTTCAAGCCCCCAGGCCTTTTTCAAGGCAATTGCAGAAGAATGCCTAGCTATCACTAACTATACTGAAGCTTGCGGGCCAAAATGAAGCGGCAGTTGCTTTACTGAAGTGGTTCAACGCAGTGTTCAACCCCAACCCCAACACCAACATGCTGCACGGAACTCTTTTTCTCCAAGCGCTTCTTTACATAGCTTCAAGGGGCTATAGCTTTGTACACATCAAAACTGTACCTTTCTCAAGGTAATCATCTGGGTTTGGAGGAGGCTGCCTTGCTCAAGGCCTTCATCCCAATCTGAACAAGCTCTTTTGCCTCTTCCTTTGCGCGCTTCATAGGGGCACAAGCTTCGACCAGGTGGCTCTTCACCTTTTCAAGTTTGTTCTTGTCTCCTTTTTCAAGGAGTTGCTTGGTCGTTTTCAAGGCTTCAGTGAGGTTGGTGAGCATTTCCTGCTTGTCCTTCAAGGCCTGCTTGCTCAGATAGGGACTTTTTTCAACCTTTTTCAAGGCCTCCTCAAAATTGCTGTGGGTAGAGCTGAGCAAGTCCCTGGTCTTCTTAGCCTTTTTCAAGCCAAGGTCAAGGGCTTCTCCTCAGGCTCATCCTCCACAGGCTGGGGGTCTTTGCCATGCCTCTTGCCCTTACCTTTTTTCAAGGCTCTTGCCAGAGCCCTTGCCTTTTTCAAGGCACCCCAGCATCAGACTGTGCAAGTCCTTATCCAAGGCTTCCCAGTCCTCTTCATCCTCCTCCCCAGGCTCATACTCCTGGCCAAATTGCCAGGAGCATCTCTTCCTGCCCACCACCTCTTTTTCATAGTCAGCAGTGTCTTGGTATTCCTAGACACCCCACAGGTGGGACACTCTCGCCAAATGACCCTTCCAGACTGGATGTGCTTTTCCAACTCTGGAGGGCTCCATTTGGCATTTGCTTCCATTTCACTCAGCCATTTCTCTCTCTTTTTCAAGGAGGTTTCTTTGGCTGCTTCTTTGGACACATGGGCATATATAGCTCTGTTCTTTTTGAGCAAGAACAGAGCTGTGCTGAGGCCTTTGCCCTTTCTGTCCAAACTCTCAAAATCCTTTTTCAAGGATTCATTCCCACACTTTTTCAAGTGTGTTTGGTGCTGGTTCCAAGTTCCAAGCATTGCTCTTCTCACCAGGGGTCATCGACTGGTGGAGAACAATGGCCTGGGTCTCTTCATCAGAATGCTCTTCAACTGCATTCTGAATTTTCTCCTTCAGAGAAACTTTACCCAACTTTATCAAGTTGGTGGAGTTTACCTTTCTCAAGGTCTTTTTGTTAAGTGCATCCTTTTTCAAGGTCTTGTTGCCCTTCGATCCCATGGCTGGCCGCTTCATCTAATCTACAAAACTGAAGTCTACCGCTATTGAACCTAAATCCTCTGGAACAGAAATTCTGTGAGCGTAATCAAATTATATTTGGATTGTATTGTTCTACAGTTTTTTTACAAAATGATGAAAAGTGATGAAAATGACCGAGACCATTACAAACACCCTGGACAAAGGAGGCATGACCAGAGCACAGGCCTTGTTGCTCCGAGGTAGGATGCAGTTTGCCAGTGCGCAGATTTGGGGAAGGTCTAGTAGACTGTGCTTGAGTGCAGTGTCCGCCCACGCTTATGGTGACAGCAGCTGGACTCTGAAACCCAGCAGGGTCACAGCGCTGAAGCATTTTCTTGTGAGTCTTGCAAACCCTCAACCTCGTTGCATAGGGAAGGAATCCGGCCGCCAGTGGTTCATTTTCACTGATGCCTCTTTCCAACCGGCGGACGGTGCCTGGCCGTGTGGTATAGGAGGAGTGCGTTACGATGACACAGGGAAGGTAGTCTCAGCTTTCTCTTTGGGACTCTCCACAGATGAGTTGAAAGCCTTGGGATACCCGGGAAAGAAGACGCGACGGTTATCTTTGAAGCCGAACTTTTGGCTGTCATTGTCGCCATTCAGTTGTGGGGAGAGGTGATTCGTAGCTGTAGCTGTCCTTGTCTAGTCTTTGTTGACAACAATTCGGTGCTCGTTGGAGGTGGCCTTTCTGCCAGCTTGCTTGAGTGTGTGTGCAAGATCCTCTTCTGCGGGCCTCACGCACAAACACGTGCACTCACGCTGAGAGAGAGAGAGAGATGCACCCTACTCGGCTGCATTGGTACAGCAGGGATGCTGCTTGTGAAACATGAGCAGCAAACTTAGGAACTGACACCGCAACCCTGCTGAGAAAGCAGAACCAGGAAAACAAAAAACAGTCGTTTTTGCGTCAATTGTGCCCACCGGGCCGCGCCGGCAACTGGCCACTGGCATACTCCTTTTGATGTAGAGAGGGATTTTTTCAATCGCTGAATTGTTTTGGTGGCCTGTGTTCTATTCATTTTCCTTGTTGATTTTGCTGTGCGTTGCCTGGGCATTTCTTGCCTTGAGTTCGTTAATTCACTACTCACACGGTTGCGCCTTTGCTCATGAAGCGGGTTTTGAGTTTGGTAAGACGATGTAAGATGTTCCAGGTCGACATGAGCAAACTGGATGCTGATGGAGATGGGCAAATCAGCAAGGAGGAACTTGAGAAAGCTCTGGCGGACCTGCCACGGTTTGTCGCAGGAAATTGAGCAGCGTTCAATACCTCTATGCAAGAACCACATGATCGGATTAAACTGCAAGACTGTCGCGTAAGCTAAAGTCTGCACGGGGTACGGGTTCGGTGGAAGCCATGCTTAGGACACTCGACGCGTAAGAGGCGCGTAAGCAGTTTTGAGGCTATTACTGTTTTTGCTCAGAAAGGCCCTGTTTGCAGGGGTCGAGTGGCCCACGACCACAGGAATTCCGTGTAAGCCCCGCATAAAGGTTTGCGTAGGCGAACTTCTCAGATGAAGCCCTTTGCTCACGTCCACCTTTCTGAAGAAACCAAACCAAGCAGCTGCGCGGGAAATGCACTTTTCAAGCACAAAGCGCAATTGACCCTCGCTCCACCTGCTTGCGCATGGCTGACAAAAAGAAGCAGCGGGCTCCACCAAGTGAATCATACGAGCAACGTGTAAATTGTTTTACTTCGAGTGTCGAGTGATCCCCTCCTCAGAAGCCGGGAGTGCCCACGGCGATCTGGAGCTTGCGGTTGAGGTCCGGGAGCGCCCAACCACCCTCACCTGACAGGTTGGGAACAAATTCAAAGAGTGTTCACCGCGCTGGCAGTAAAACGCCGGAAACAAAACCGCCGCGTAAGAAACGCGTAAGCCCTAAGAGAACAAGATGGAACCCACGAACCCGAATGTAAACACGTACTCGAAAACACACACCCAGACAATTTTCGACGCTCTTGTAGGAGACGCTTTTGTGGGTCACTCTTGTGGGTCACTCTTGCCGGACACTCTTGTGGGGCACTCTTGCGGAACGCTCTTGTAGGGACACTATATTATGACGCTCTTATGGGACGCTCTTGCGGAACACTCTTGTAGGACACTCTTGCGAGGCAGTCTTCTTGGACACTCTTGTGGGACACTCTTGTAGGACACTTTTGCGGGGCACTCTTGTAGGACACTCTTGTCGGACATTCTTGTCGGACATTCTTGTGGGACACTTTTGCTGGACACTCTTGTGGGACACTCTTGTTTGTCACTCTTACTCCTGTGGGTTGTAGGACACTCGCGAAACAGTCCTGTAGGACACTCCTGTGGGACACTCTTGTATGTCACTCTAGTGGGACACTCTCGTAGGACACTCTTGTCGGACACTCTTGCGGGACACTCTTGTAGGACACTCTTGTGGGACATCCTGGCAGGACACTCTTGTGGGGGCACTCTTCCAGGACACTCTTGCGAGGCAGTCTTCTTGGACACTCTTGTGGGGCACTCTTGCGGGGCACTCTGGTAGGACACTCTCGTGGGACACTCTTGCGGGACACTCTTGTTTGTTATTCTTGTGGGACACTCTTGTAGGGCACTCGCGAAACAGTCTTGTAGGACACTTTTGTGGGACACCCTTGTATTCTTGCGAAACACTCTTGTTGGACACTCTCGTGAGGCACTCTTGTCGAGCAGTCTTGCGGGACACTCTTGTGGGACACTCTTGCGCAACACTCTCTTGTAAGACACTCTTGGGATCACTCTTTTGGGACACTCTTGTGGCATTCTTGTGGGGCACACACTCTCGCGGGACATTCTTGTAGGACACTCTTTGAAACACTCTCGTAGGACACTGTCACCCTTGTCCACTCTTGCGGGGCTCCCTTGTAGCAAACTCTTGTAGGACACTTTTGTCGGACACTCTGCTAGGACTCTTGTAATTACGTCACTCTTGTGGGACAATCTCGTAGGACAGACTTGTTGGACACGCTTGCGGAACCCTCTTGTAGGACACTCTTGTGGGACTCTTTTGTCGAGTGGGACGCTATGCGGGTGTGTGTTTTACGGTTGTTTTTGCGTTTTTTACCATTTGTTTAAAAACACATGTGCTTTTATTACCACCGTAAAACACACATCCGCATAGCGTCCCTTTCTGTTTTTGTCACGCTTGTGGGTAGGACGCTCGCGAAAAAGTTTTGTACGACACTCTTGTGGGACACTCTTGTATGTCACTCTTGTGGGTTACTCTCGTAGGACACTCTTGGACACTCTTGTGGGACACTGTCCTACAAGACTGTTTCGCAAGAGTGTCCACAAAAGTGACAAACAAGAGTGTCCCACAAGACTGTCCCACAAGAGTGTCCCACGAGAATGCCCCACAAGAGTGTCCTACTACAAGAGTGCCCCGCAAGAGTGCTGTCCCGCAAGAGTGTCCTCAAAGAGTGTCCCGCAAGAGTGTCCAAGAGTGTCCCACAAGAGTCTCCTATACAAGAGTTCCGCAAGAGTCACCAACAGGAGTGTCCTACGAGAGTGTCCCACAAGAATGACATCCAAGAGTCACTCTTGTGGGACACTCTCGTAGGACACTCTTGTCGGACATTCTTGCGGGACACTCTTGTAGGGCACTTTGCGGGGCAGTCTTGTAGGGCATTCTTGTTGGAGATTCTTGTGGGACACTCTTGCGGGACACTCTTGTGGGACACTCTTGTTTGTCACTCTTGTAGGACACTCTTGTATGACACTCATGAGCCTCGCTCTTGCGGAATACTCTTGTGCGACACTCTTGCGAGACACTCTTGTGGGACACTCTTGTAAGGCCCTCTTGTGCGACATTCTTGTCGGACACTTTTGTGGGACACTCGTGTGGGGGACTATATATAGTTTCCAAAAGTCAACTGTTGCGAGACTTCCTCCAAAAGTCACACGTCAAGTCAAGTCTCCAAAACGAGCGTTTCGTATACGAGGCATTTCCTCCAAAAGTCACGCGTCAAGTCTCCAAAACGAGCGTTTCGTACGAGACTTCTTCCAAAAGTCACGCGGAGCTTCCGCCAGGCTCGCCGCCGCCATCACCGCATCGACCTCCGGCCGCCTCCTCATCTGGCCGCCTCCTCATCTGCGCCCGCTGCTGGCGGTCCGACCGGCGGGCGGCGACTCAACTGGCCGCTCGGCCCCCCCCTGAAGCCTCCAGCATACTGGCCAGATCCCCCGGCAGCGCCACCGCCCTCGCGTGTATAGTTCCAGCTCATTCAGGTCGAACAGAGCATTGTCATACGAGGCTTCCTCCAAAAGTCACACGTCAGCGTTTCGTACGAGGCTTTTCCTCCAAAAGTGACGTGACATGTCAAAGTCTCCAAAACGAGCATTTCGTACGAGACTTCCTCCAAAAGTCAAGCGGGAAGCTCCATCGGAGCACACGCATCAAGCAGCCCTGCCAAGCAGTTTTGCAATTCCAGTCTTCCAAACAACACCCGCTCACACGCCAATCCCGATGTCACAGCGTCACTGCAACCTCACGATTCCCTGCGCCTGCCACGAAAATTTGCCCGTCCACACGTCTAACACGCACAAAGCGCCTGTCACGAAATGTCACCTCCGCCACACCTCGCAACCTCACGATTCCCTGCGCCTGTGCCTGCCACGAAAATTGTACTTCCACACTTCAAAATCTGCGCAAAGTGCTGCGCCTGCCACGAAAAGTGACAATATCACGCAGTCATGTTTAGTTTCACCAAAATTTGCACCACACCACACGTTTGGACTGATTTCGACACGTTCAGAGCACGCTCCCAGCCACCAAAATCGTCATTTTTGCTGAGACTTGTCACGAAAACACAGCTTCGAAGCGACAACCTGAAACGCAAATCCTAATGGCACGGCCACACCCAACACCCCCAAAACACCACCCTCTAAACACCAATCCCAATGTGACTACGCAGTTTTCGCGGTGAACTCATCCTGACCTCATCCTCCCACATCCGACGTCCCAAAGCCACGGTATGGGCGACGAATCTGACGATCACCCGGCATCGGCAAACTTCTCCAAAAGCTTCGCTCAATGGGGGCAAATTGCGGGACTCCGCGGACCCTGCGACGACGACAAACGACGACGCAGACCACGCGAGGCGAACACGGTCCAACCCCCGCACCCCCATTATAAACGAGAACCCTTCGCTACGCATTCGGGAAAAAACATCACGGCATAAGCGAAAACATAGCGTAAGCATTGCGGAAGCCGACGCGTAAGCAAAGAAGGATTATAAGGCCAAGACTAAAGGGTTTCGACCACCGCTCAATTGACAACTACCACTTGGTTGAATCTGTCAATTTGTGTCATGTTTGTCATAATTTCGATACAATCAAAGGTTTTTGTGTTTATGTTTGTCCATATCATGTTGTTTTTGAACCACATAGAGAGTTGGAGAGCTGCTTAGTTATCCCATGCTGCTTGGTAATTCCAAAGTTGAGGCGCACCCAGAAAAGGAGGAAAAAACTATACAAAAAAAACTCCCATGTTGCAGAGCCATCATCCCGTTGTGTCACGCTGCTGAAACTTTGGCGAGATTCCAATCATGTGTGGACGCTTTGTGGTTGATTTGCCAGGATGCAGAAGTTGAGCCGCAGGTGCTCCAGCTCAGATGGCAAAGCTCTCCGGAACTCGAAGCTCAGTTGAGGCCGAAGCTGCGAGCATCCTGTCGGCTGTGGCGAACCTTTTTGGGTCCTCCCAGGCCGATCGGACACGTGAAGCGTGCGAAGCGTGTGAGGATCATGGAGTTAAAAACTCACGAATAAAACACGTGAGGCAGTGCAGACAAGACTTTGCTTCCTGAGGTTCACAAAAGCAATCAAAAGCATATTATACATCATACAATACTTCATTGATTTTCAAAGAATTAAAGGATGTGCATGGATGTGCGACTGCGAATGTATGCGAAAACCTTGCGACGGTTTTGGTACTAGTCCAGGCCCTGCACAAGCAATGAACATGCTGCACCAGTTGTTGCAACATGGTGCAACATGACCACTCATAGCAACTTACATCATCTACATCCTTCTCAATCGAGAGGTGAGTTGTTTTGGAACAAGCAATGTCCAGCTTTAGACAAAGAACAAACAACTGTTCATTTGTACTTAAGATACCTCTTTGGTTGGGTACATGTTCTTTCAAGCAAGTGTTCGATGAAACCCACGAGTTTGTTAGAATTTGCATGTCTAGATTTGAATTTAACTATTCTTGGCATGTTGCGAGATCTATAGCTATTCTTGACATGTCGGGATCTATCAACTCAACTCCCTTGGCCCTTCAGAACACATTATCAACACGCTTGAGAACAGAGTATTGCATGTACTGCTGAAGAGTTGCGGCCGCTCCGAGGAGACCTACTCTAGGATTCCTGTTTCCAGTGTAGCCTCAAAAAGACGAGTGATTCTTGCAGTGGGGTCCCAACGTAGACGAAGATCCGGAATGTCGCACTGCCAAGCGCCAAGGTTCAACGTGAACTCGAAGTTTCAATAGTCAAATTTCAAGCCAAAGTCGAAGTACCATGTTCAAGTGAAAGAATGGAAACCTGCAAACTCGATCATCAGTAACTCTCCAATTCATATGCCGACTAGCATTTTAGAAACTAGCTACCAGAGCAAAGGACAACCTCAGGAACCAACCAGGTGGACCACAGCAAACAATCATCAGTTGAACTACAGCAGGTAGGTGGAAATGATGTCCAATTTCCATATCCGTTGGTTCATCGTCAGCTTCGTTGACCCGCCAAAATCTGCTCAACAACGAAGACATTGCTACAGCAACAGCTGACCTTTGAACCCAAGGTGTGCACACATTGATGACCCGAACAAATGACATACCATTTTCGCAGCAAAGACTTTGGGCAATTCGCAATACTGGCTACTGACCAAGAAAATGTTCTCTTGGGGATATAGCTATTGTATCCCCTGAAATCCAACAAAAAAACATATATACATATATTAAATATTATTAAATGTGTGAGATTACACCGCGGGCGGAGACACACAGCAGCCCATACAGTCCAATAGAATGGCAAGCCAACAGACAAGATGGTCAGCCACAAAACGCAACACAATATTCTAAACTGGGCAGATTTGGGGAGGCTGCAGACTGATGCAACGATTTTCCAAGAGATTGCGGGAAAGCATGGAACTGACCTGCAGCACCTGGGAGCATCCAATTCCGAGGTGTTGCTGAGTTTCAATCATTGTGCTGTAGATGAGAAACGTAAAGCGAAACCTGAGCAAGCGGTCGATGAGCAGCACCACGCGTTGAATGAATGGGAGTGATTGAAGGAGGGATGTCTCTTTGATCCGGAGGCTTCAGATGAGAAGAAAGAAGAACCATCGGAGGATAGAGCCAAACTCGATGAAGCAGATAAGGAGACGACATTGAGTGTTGAGAAAAGTTACGTACTGGGTCAAACAAGCCCGAGTGATCGTCCGTTATCAAAAAGCATTTGTTGGGAATCAATGACCCCCGATTCAATATGAGAGTTCATGAGACTTCTCATGTCTCTCGAAATGCTGGCACCGTATTCCATAGGTTCTCTAATGGCGTTGTTTCGCAATTGTTAATGTGCCTGCCTGTGCTTTTTTGAGTCCATTGTGCGCATTTGCTTTAGGGCTTGCAAGAACTATGACACACGGGTCCTTTAGAACATAGTCAGCCAGAAGTTTTACTTGTTCACAGCTAGTGCATAGCTTGACCAATGCTCTCTTCTGCTTTGCTGCCTTTGTTCGTGCCATTGATCACATGGTGTCTGCAGATCTCCTGGAGCTGTACTTAAACAGTTGACTTGGTAGTATTCACACAATCCTAATAATTTATAGCATCCCACCTAAGACGTACGTTTACGCCGGTTATGCCATTAAAATATGTGGAGGGCGGCCCAGGGTTGATCCTCCTGGAGGTAGTGTATAATTCCTATTCTGTCCGTATGTTTGGAGGCGACGGGCGGCTCCGCATATTTAAATGTGCAGTTCCTTCAGCACGATTGCCGGGCCTTATGTGGGGGCCTTGGCTCCTCACGTGCCAATGAAGGCCTACGGGCGGCCAAGGCTTCCACCCAAGGCTGCGCAAAAGGAAAGTTGCTGTGAGACTATCCACCTACAGAGCTAGGTCCAAGTAAGAGGGTCCACGTAAGTAGGGTCCATGTAAGAGTTTCCACATATGGGGGCGTCACGTATGTAAGCAGGGGCCATGTAAGGAAAGGCACTAAACGAAGGTCGACTGAGGCAAGGTCCACATAAGAGGGTCCACGCAGTTCTCTTAAGGGCAGCCAAATGCCTCGGCATTCAACCAATACCTGCTATCTAGTTCACAGCCAAGAGAAGATTCTGTTGAGCTTGACTCTAGTCCGAATTGGTGAAATGATTCAGGAAATGCCTTTCCGCAGGTCTTTTCCGCAATGTTTTAATGGCTGTGCGGCCCCAGCAGATCCTGCACGGAGGTACACTAAAATACCTGTTCGGCTACTGTATTTTAAAATCCGCATATTTTATTGTAGCAACCGTAGTCTGAGCATGTGGCCCTGGCTCGAGCAGCCGAGCTGGTGAGGAGTCCACACCAGCTCCCAAAGCAAAAGCGCTGCCAAAGGCACTGTTTGTACTGCCGACATGCTTAGCAAAGAAGTGCAGCGAATCATAATGTGATGGTGCACGATTCGCAAGGAAATGACTTTCCTGCCAGGCAATGACTCGAGTGAACTTCGTAGCGGGCAGGACACGGCGAGAGTGTTGAAGTCTTTTCAATTCCAAGCGCAGGAACCTATTGTGCAAGTGACTGGCAGTGATCCGTGCCATAGCTTAAGCGCAGGTGTTGCAAAGGAGAGAATGTACAGTGTATCGGATTGCGTTTCCATACCCCACCGAAGTTTGATCAGATGTCTCAGAACACTCGTGCTGACTGTTGCAAGCCATGCATGCACTTGAGAAGCGGAAAAAATAATCAATTGACTTGCAGGAAAGGGAGTTGCATCCTCAGATGAAAAAGACGGATGAAGATAAGAGAGAGTGCTTGATACTGTTCTAAGCTGCAGACGGCTGATGAAGTTGATAGAATATACTCAGAGCCGCTTTGAAACGAGAGTAACATTTGTCCGTGTTGTGCAGTTGTTTGAACCTTGGATTGGGGCTCTTGCTAGGCTTGGCACCTTCGGCAGATGACTCTCAAGGCTTCGAGCGCTTGCCACAACCAAGAGAATGTATATAATTATACTGTATTTGCAACTTCAAGTGAGAGGTCTTGTTACTCAGAATAAGACCCGAGCCAAGCATAGAGCAGGGACATGTCAGACATGTATTTAAGGAGTGTATATATCTTTTTAGAGAGAGAACACATGTTTTCAACAGCTAGGGCTCAAGGCTCACGGCTGTGAGGTTCAGGCACGTCCCCACAAACCCCGCTTGTGCGCCTCCCACAGCGCTGCGCTGCGTATTTTATGTGTTGGTTTCGAGGGCAACCCAGCATCAAAGAGATTTTCAATTGTATGGTGGCCTTTGCTAGTGATCGAGGTGGACTCAGATCCCATCCAGGCATTGGGATGGTAATGCAGAAGAAATGCCTGGTGTGTGGCAGCTGCGACAAGGCTGGATATGACACCTTGGCGCAACCGCTTGTCAAGGACTTGAAGAGACGAGGGCCGTGGCTTCATGCAGTTTTCCAAGGCAAGGGCCAACGGCCAAAGAAGTCCAATCAAAAGGCTTCTCACCGACCCACCTCTGGGCAAACGGTGGGCCGGAAAGATGAGGTGCTGGGGATTGTAGCTGCCGAGCCCCCACCTCCGCTGGACCTGCCACCTTGTTGAAGGATCATCTAGGTCATCCATCCTCAAAATTGCGGTGGAGAAGATTATCGTGGTGGCCAGCAAGAGCCTACAATTGTAACTACGCAGTCCGTCAGGCGCCTCAAACTGTTGAGAAGCCAGAGTGGACAGTGTCAAGACCGAGCTTGCCTTCGGGACATCCAAGCCAAGATTGCGCAGGCCCAAAAGGATTTGCCAGAGAACGCTGACCAGCGCAACCAGGTTTGAGACTGAGAAGAAGAAGAAGAAGAAACGCGAGGATGAAAAAGTTCACCCGGCAGCTGGAGGAAAATGAGGCCAAGCGGCTCAAACTACAGCAGCGTTAGCGCTTACAGCAGGTTCCTTTCAAACCGCGCAACGCGCAGCTCCTTTTCCATTTGCATTGCGGTGCCACGCGTGGTCAGTTGGCTTGGAAGATTGGCGCTTTGTTGATCTGACTAAGCGGTGCAACCTTGGTGCCAAACTTAATGGCGTCATGGAGGCAGATCAAGACAGGTGCGGTATTCTTCTTTCTCCGCATCAAAATGACGGTGTGCTCGAGGACCAACTGTTGTCAGAGTTTGGTGGTTAAACCTTCTCATGAGGATGGCTGCCCTCAGGGTGCACATCATCTCCACACAGGCTTGGCCTGCATGGGTACAGGAGAAAGATTGCCAACGATTTTGGGATTGTTTTAATTTAACGGACTTGACCAACAGCAAGAAAATTGGGAGGATGGTCTGTGAGGAGCAGGATGCCGCCCTCAAGTACCCTGTGACTCAATGTGTGGAATTTCTTTAAACCGTGCGGGAGGAAGAGGACGACTCATTGCTTTTGATTAGGTGGCGCGCGGGACAAGCTTGGGTTGTTGTGTGTGAGAAGTTTGCCAGTTTGCGGAGGCATTGAGGCACAAGCCACTACATTTTGGCGATGCCTTTCAAGAGGGCAACTTTTGACGGCCGTGCAGAGAGCTACCAATAAGATGCGCCGAAAGACAAATCAACCGCCATGATATCTTAGCCCATGACAAAGCCGGCTGGAGTGCAGTTTTCTGGACTACAGCTTCCAAACTTATTTTCTGAAGGTCAAGCTTCGTCTCAAGTGCAGAGCTTAGCCAAGAACATTTGAAGACAGTTTGAACTTGAAGGCTAGTCAAATATCAGTGTTTGTGCAGTTTTGCCCGGCCCTTCATGGGCTTGCGCGTCGGCTGCCGCGGCGCAGGACAGAGGATAAAGATAGGTCGTGCCCCGTGCCCACGCCGTATGTTAGGCCTTGCCTCATAAGAATGCAAGCGCGCGTGACGCGTTCAGAAGGCACCTTTCCGCGGCCTCATGGGCGCATTACGGCCCCAATGATATTTCTAAGCCGTGTTCAATGATATTTCTAAGCCGTGTTTCCGCCAATCATGTTTGCGCTGCGCAACTGTAATTTCCAGATCTTGTTTTGCCGACTCCTTCCCATGCATTATGCGCCAAATTTGTTGGGGTTCCCACTCTTGCCAACACTGTCGATGGCAGATGTTTGGTGGATTTTAGGGGTAAAATAGTATTTCGAAGTGTGGGACATGTGTTAAACCGCTCCGTATCAACTCTCACACGCGCTAGCTTCTTGCGAGCCCCTTAACTTAACGTTGGTTCAACCCCCAGCAGCAATAGCTTGGGGTAGGGTTCAGACCATGCAGGGTGTGTTGAGGAGTTGGTTCTGGAAGGTGGCGCTTTGACTTTTGAGTTCAGCGCTGCTGTAATGATGCCGTGTGGAAACCATTCGTACCGAAAACCCGCCGTTATAATATCCTCTGCCGAATAACCCCTGTAGAATGGGAGAGGTCGAGCTCCAAAATGACCTGGCATTTTATAGAGGGTTTTTTCTAGAATCAAATGTCAACCTACCTGAGACAGATCCACACTGAGGATCTCTGAGGTGAGAAAATCATATATTGATGGGTCAATAGGTTGATCACCCTCATTTTATAGAGAATACATGACAATTGAGGACATTTTATAGAGGACATGGTTTTGATTCTATAGAGAGAACCTGGAACAGTACAAGGTTGAGAGTTTACTTTAGAGTGGATGGATGTTTTACAGTGAGGTAGGTTGGATTCTGATTCTGATTTCACGAAAGGCGCATTCTTGTGCAATCTGGTGAATGCATTCCCACATTTCCTGTGGAATAGCCGGTGAATATTGGCCCACTATAAAATGATTTTTTGTTCAAAATTCAGCCCACCTTTCTAAAATAAAAAATCAACCTGTGAGTGTCCAACCCTGTCCTTATAAAATGAATATCAACCTCTATAGACATATCTTGTTTTTGGAGTGTCATTTTCTGTCCAATTTTTTTTATAGAATGAATTTCAACATTGCAATGTTCAATCAGGTTTCTATAGAAAAATGCAAACCTCTTTTGCCATTGCTGCGTAACTTTCCTCTAAAATAATACGTCAGGCTTGATGTTACACCCACTTGTCTATAGAATGAGGACCACCCCTGGCTGTTTCTATTGGATAATTCAGATTTTGAGCCTACAATTCTGTTACATTAGTGCCTTAGAGGTTGACTCCCTTTATTCTATAGAGAAACTATGCTGTACACTACAAGGGTTGAAAGCTAGATTCTATAGTGGGGCATTGTGCTCCCAGAGCCTGGTTACCTGCTTCAGTCATTTATCACTATAAAATGGGTTTCTCAACCCCCACCGGTTATTCCACAGAGGATGTTATAATAGAGTCAGTTCTGTTCGCAGTGAATTTTAGGGTGTGGGCTGTGACTGTGTTGGGCATGGTGATGCGAGTGATGCTGCGCGGCGTGTTGATACAGCGTCGTTTGGTCGTCGCTTGGGCATGATGGCGTGTTTTGGAGCGCTTTGGCAAATTGTCGGTTTCCGTATGAAAACACCTTTTGATTACAGTATTTTCGTTTTAGCTCGTCGAGTCCATATGTTTGTTCGCAGTGGCAGGTCCGACCACACTATCTAAGGTTCAAGCCTGGCCCGACGCTGTCCAAACAACGTAAAAACCAATCTCTGCCCTGGTTGCCAAAACCCTGTGTGGCTTCCAAAAGCCTTAGTAAAGCCAATACCCTGGTTGCTCGGCAAAACCCTGAGCAAGAGGAGCAAGGAATCTCTGAGAAAGTGGGGTCCGTGTCCGGGCGAAAAAGGATACTCCCAAAGAGGGGCTCTATACTGAGAAGACGCAGGACCGCTTTTCTAGGTTGGTGCTTCTTGCGGTGTTTTGAAGGCTGTCTCGAGGCAAAACCGGACACCTTAGAAAAAGCGGGTTCTACTACCAAGTTCTCCAGGAGCGGGCTCTAGCAATAAGACTCTTGTCGAAAGCAGGACATGGCCGACGCGTCTTCGATGATTTTTTTCATTGAATCTTGCGAACCGCAGCTTGAGATGATTATGGGGGGCAAGCTCGTAAAGTCGTAAAGCCTGCGAGTTTTGGCTGGTGCATGGACCGAATTCTTGACGCAGGCGTGGAAAGACGCAGTGGATTTAGATGCAGGGAGTTAGGGGTTTCTTGGTTGACGCCCTATTGCGCCTCGTTTCAAGGCCGTCTCATTGGAAACCTCGCCCCCGAAAAGCGGGCTCTAGTGATAAGACCATTGACAAAGCAGGGTGTGGCAAATGCATCTTCGAGGATACTTTTTTTTTGAATCTTGCGAGCCGCTGCTTGAGATGAATTGTCGCGTATCTCCGTGCAGAGAGCCGAAGAAACACCTGTAAGCCGCAGTTGGGGGCTGTCTCCCAGCAAACAGGGCACCTCTGGAAAAGTCGGTTCTAGCGCCAAGTTCACCCCAAAAGACCTAGTTTTGTTGCTGCCCTTGTTTGGAGGCCGCCTCGGGGCAAAAGAGGGCGCTTCCGAAGCGGGCTCTAGCCATGGGGCATTGGAGAAATAATCAGGAAGCCGCAGATGCATCTTCGAGATTCTTCGAGCATTGTTATTTAAGTGAACTTTACGAACGATCTGGGTATTATCAGGGGGTCGGTGCAGGAGTGCTGCAGCTTTCACGTCGCTTGTTGGAACACGTTGCTCTGCGAGAGCTGGCTTTCGTCCCGTCACTTCCCAGGTTCGTCACGAAAGATGAACCAATTCTCGAGGAATTGCATCTTGAGCAACCATTCGGCAAGATGTCGACGCAAGTCCGTTAAGTTTCATATAGTTGTTCGATTCGACACTGCCTGAGGAGCACGCGGCACACACTGGGAGTGGAGTGTTGACGCTTTGATCGGTGTGTCTTTCGGCGGCTTCCCTGAGTGAGTGCTGTTTTCATGAGGCCTCAGCTGCACGAAAGCGTCGAGAGGTGAGGAAGGCAGGAAAGTGAGGGCCTCAGTGATTCGCTGATCTAAGGTTCGGCGAGTTCCCAAAGGATCTAGCAACCATGTCTTACAGCGATGGTTGCTTTAAGGAAATCCTATCCCGTCACAGGAGTTTCCTTCAAAAACTCTTGCCGCTCTATTAATTAGTATTGTTGTTACCACTACTAGTGCTAGCGCTAGTACTAACTAGTCTGCTTCTACTACTACTACTACTACTGCTACTACTATTACTACTATTATTACTTCTACTACTACTTCTACTACTACTACTACTACTACCACCACCACTACTACTACTAGCCGCGCTATCCCCCCAGAGAATTGCTGGTCGCCGATGGCTTGACAATCCATTCTTTACATCGATGAAAAACGACAATGAAGGGTCTGAAGGGACTGAAAGATACACAAAATGAAAGTGAATAAAATATGTGAAAATTGAAATGAAAGGAAATCTAGGATATTTTTCACGGAGTGCAAGAGATTCAGGCCCTAATTTGAAAACGCGTAAAAGTTTCAGTTCGGCTTACACAATTCTACATTGAAAAACGATGAGCCTGCAATCTCTTGCAGGGCCCTGCTGGCAGTCGCAAGTCTGAAGGCCACTTGACAAGCAGACTAACATCGTTTTGTGTTCAGTGGCGAGAACATGTAACATATTGTTTGTGACAAGTGTGACTAATGCCAGGAAGATGGAAACACTCGTGGCTAGAGGCAAGACAGGCAAGTTGGTTTTTGATCAGGAGAGTATGGAAATGGTGCATCAAGACGTTTGTTTTTGAATGCCTTAAAGGGCCCCCCTTGCAAGTTCTGTTGCAAGTTTATAGGTTCCAACCCAGTTCTTGTCTCTCTCTCTCTCTCTCTTTCTCTCTCCCTCTCTCTCTCTCTCTCTTCCTTCCCTGTCGTCTCCTGTGTCCCTTCCCATTGGCTCCTCCCCTTTCGGCCCTCCGCTCAAGGAGTATGTATACAGTTTTTCAAATGTCAATATATCAACATGACCTCATCACATCTTCGGACCTTTCGAGTTTTAAACGCAAACTATGCTTGTAACACAGTGTAAAGAAAAACACAGGGATTGAACAAGTAGACAGCGCTTGTTCTTCTTGTCTCTACTAGTGAGGGACAGTCAGGTTAGTACCTGCACCTCAGGCCACTCTTCGTAGCAAGAGGCTGTCAAGAACAATCGTTCTGGATGTGAAACTGTGAAAATCTATACCAGATCTGGAGGGTGCCCTCCTGGTTGGCGCCAGTGACTTTCGTATATGAGGGCGCAGGGACAACCTTGGTCTGGAGTTTAGTGGGGCTTCAACCCTTTGGATGTTGCTATGCTGAAATGTGATTAATATAGACTCCCAGAGATCCACTGTCATTTCTTTGTCAATTTTAAAACCGTTGCCTGAGTTCAGGTCTAAATCACGAAAGCTAGTTGTAGCTAGCTGGAGTCTGTCTTGCTTTAGCAAGCCTGTTTCTATGTTTCTCTGTTGCTGCTCTTTTGCTGCTGTTGCTGCTTCTTTGTTGCTGCTGCTGCTCCGGTTTCTATGTTTCTTCGTTGCTGCTCTTTTGCTGCTGTTGCTGCTTCTTTGTCGCTGCTGCTGCTCCTGTTTTTGTGTTTCTTTGTTGCTACTCTTACTACTGCTGGGTAGCTGCTGGGTAGCTGCTGCTGCTGCTGCTTAGTAGCTCCTGCTTAGTAGATGCTGCTTAGTGGGTGCTGCTCCTTGGTAGCTTCTGCTGCTGCTGCTGCTGCTGCGTAGCTGCTTGGTAGCTTCTGCTGCTGCTGCTGCTGGTGCTGCTGGCTGCTGCTGCTGCTGCTGCTGCTGCTTGGTAGCTGGTTGGTAGCTTCTGCTGCTGCTGCTGCTGCTACTTGGTAGCTCCTGCTGCTACTGCTTGGTAGCTGCTGCTAATGTTGCTGCTGCCTGGTACCTGCTGCTGCTGCTGCTGCTGCTTGGCAGCTGATGCTGCCGCTGCTTGGTAGCTGCTGCTGCTGCTGCTGCTGGCTGCTTGGTCGCTGCTTGCTTGCTGCTGCTTGGTAGCTGCTGCTTCTGCTGCTGCTTCTTGGTGGCTGCTGCTGCTTGGTAGCTGCTGCTGCTGCTGCTGCTGCTGCTGCTTGGTAGCTGGTGGTGCTGCTT
>CAXAMN010023517.1:137353-160022 GCA_963970005.1 Durusdinium trenchii
AAGCTGCGGCCTGCAGGAACGTTTGCGGCCGGGGCCCGTGGGTGAAGAGAAGAGGCAGGCTTCGGACAGGCCACAGAGAGGCCGCGGCAGGCCTGCCGGCTGCCGAGGAGGGTTTGAGGGCGGGGCCCGTGGGTGTCTAACGTCGCCTTCGGAAGCCCATAGAAAAAGCTTTCTGGGCCACTTGGAGGGTCAGGCTGGTTAGTATGTAGATAGGTAAGTTACTAAGTACAAAAGCCACTTACTAAGTAGTTAGCTTGCTTAAGCGAAGTATACTTATGACACTTGCAAGAAGAGACTTAACCCACTTAGCTAAGTCCACTTGCATCACATATACAAATGGACTTAGCGCACTTAGGGCGGGTGGGTGCACATGTGATAAGTGTAGATTAAGTAACTTAGCTAAGTGCGCTAAGTCCTGGAGAGGAGCAAATTTATTCGACAGTAAGCTTTTAATTTTGGATGCGTTTTTAGGTTTTGGTGACGCGCCCCGTATGTTGAAAAACTGTTTTGCGCACGTCGTCGCAATGAAAAACCAGACGACCACTTGCAAATTATATCACCCTTCGAAGCACAAACTCTGCCCGTGGCACTTTTGGGTGCGCTCATCGACGTACAAGTGGACCATGCAAGTGGTCCGCTCGTTCGCAAATCTTTTGACTTGAGCCCCTACAAAGTATTACGGATCTAGTTTTGCTGCGTATCCTATACATTGTTTTCCCTAAGTCACCCAAATTAGTAATTTTACTAACCATAAAATTTACGTAAATTTTTGGTTTTACTAAGGAAAATTTACGTAAAAATTTACGTAAATTTAATAGTAAATCCAATTTAGGTTATGAGTAAATCCAATTTAGGTTATTAGTAAATCCAATTTAGGTTATTAGTAAATTTTTTAGGTTATGAGTAAATTTTTGTGAGCATGATTTTGAAGCAGAAAATGTCTCTATTTATGTGAGTTGGCTTTCTCCGAAGAGGCAGGTTTTCTACAGGACAACATGTACTTGAGGATATTTGCGCTATGGATTTTTGTTTTTGTTGACTGAGCATGCCAGGAGGTGTGGACTTTGCCTTTACTTGAAGGGATTGCATTTACTTGAGCATGTGTACCCTTCTTGACTTGAACAAAACATTTTTACTTGAGGGTGTCTACTTGAGGGAGTAAATTTACTTGAGGATATGTACTTTTCTTCACTTTAGGAACAAGAGCATTCTCTGATTCTCTAATGGTTTTTGCCAGTGTGAGGGTGCATGTTTTATGTGAGAGATCTTTTGGCTCTGTGAGAAGAAGAAAAAGAAGAAGAACAAGAGACACCTCAGCAAGAAGGAAACAAGCAGTGAAAGGGCCAGGAAATTGCGCACAGCTGACAAGATTCTTGGACTGAACTTTAAACAAGTTTGTTTGTTGAAAATTAACTGTTAAAGTTTGTATTAACTGCAGCAAATGAACAAGAGTTATGTCAATGTTGGCTTGAAACCATTGTCAGGAGGCGTGACCGCATCAATGCCATGATGGACTTGATGAGGACGCTGCAAGATGACAGCAGTTCATCTCTGGAATCCTTGGAGTGAAAAAGACACAAGCAGCCTTTGGGGTAGAGTTGAGGGCACGCATTGTGACATGATGTTGAGAAGCTGTTACATGAAGAAGATCTGACTTTACTTGAGAAGCTTTTACATGAGGGTGTGACTTTACCTGTTGAGCTTTTACTTGAGGATGTGATTTCACTTGAGCATGGCACACTTTACTTGAGCATGGCAGACTTTGCTTGAGCATGGCACACTTTACTTGAGCATGGCAGACATTACTTGAGGATGGTTTTACTTGAGTGTATTTTACTTCAGTGGTTGAGACTTTGTGTAAGTATACTTTACATGAGGATGCCATTGAACTTGGAATTGTGCGCTTAGTCTTGTTTAGTTTTGTTGTGAGTTGAAGTGTATTTGATATGTATTTATGAAATTTAGTTCAAAAACTATAAATTTAAGAGAAAATATTGATGAATTCTTGATGAACTTTTGATGCACTTTTGATGCACTTCTGATGTACTTTTGATGTACTTTTCAAAAGTGTATACACTTTTGATCAAAAGTGTATACACTTTTGTTAAAAGTGTATACACTTTTGAAAAAAGTACATTAGAAGTGCATCAAAAGTGCATCAAAAAATCATACAATTTTTTGACAGGTTTTTTGAAAAGCTATGATATTCTGCATCATATTGTCAGCAAAAAGATATCTAGCATTCTTGTGGGTTTACCCTTTACCTGAGAATGTAAAGCTTTTGCACAAAGAGTTGATCAGCATTGTATGTTGTTCAATTTGAAGTTGGTTTATCCTTTACCTGAGAATGTAAAGCTTTTGCACAAAGAGTTGATCAGCATTGTTTGTTGTTCAAATTGAAGTTGGTTTATCCTTTACCTGAGAAGGTAATGCTTTTGCACAAAGAGTTGATCAGCATTGTATGTTGTTCAAATTGAAGTTGTTGAGAGTTTACTGCACAGCTGGCTTATTGGTTGTTGTTTACTTTTGCAGCTAGATTGATCTCAAAGAGCTTTGAAAGGTTTGAAGGATAGGTGCAGTAGCTTGTTGGCATTGGCATGGCAGAGGAAGAGATTCCCATGGGCCAAGTCACTCCTGAGGAGAAGGACGATGGATGGTGTAGTTGAAGAGCCCAGTACACCTGTGAAGCAAAGGCCAGCTGCCAAAGCAAAGACCCCAAAATCCAAGAGCCCAAAAGCAAAGAGCCCTAAAGGGAAGAAGCCCAAAGCAAAAGGAAAGAGCAAGCCAAAGCCAAAGCCAAAGGCATGCTCTGTGAAAAGGCCTGCTGCCAGTGGAGAAACTGTAGAGCCAAAGAAGAAGCCAGCAGCTCATGGCTGGGCAGCAGGGTTGCAGGAGGATCAGGAGGAGGAAGCACCAGAAGTTGAAGAGGATCAACCAAGAGAATGTGGAGGAGGAGGAGGAGGAGCAGGACAATGCAGACTTCTTCTAGTGCTAGTGCGATGAGGCCAAGAAGGACAGGTCGAAGGACAACAAGTTCAAGGCCTTGTTGTCTGAGGGCTCTCTGCCAGACTATGTTGCGCAGGCTTGGAAGAAGACCTTGAGCATGAAGAAGGGACGCACAGAAGAACAGCGCAAGATAGTGAACCAAGTCCTGGACAGGACAAAGGATGGAAAGCTCATGGTGCTTATACCCAAGTTATTTTTCTTGCGCTTGTTTTTCCTGTGTGCTTATACCTGAGTGTGTGTGTGTGCTTGTGGTTTTATCCAAATGTCTCTACTTGTGGCTATATGTTTTACAAATTACTTTCTTCAAAAGATGCGTTTTAGATTGAATATTTGCAAATCAAAAAGTAATGAAAAATAGGAAAAAACCCTTAGTGAAGACCAACCTAAATAAATTTAGGTTGTACCTAAATCAAATTTACATTTACTAACCCATTTACACTTTTTGCCACCTAAATTCATCAATTTACGTAAATCCAATAAACATGTAAATTTACTAATTTCGGTGACTTAGGGTTTGTCTCTTTAAAGCCGGCACACTCATCCAATAAAACTGATCAACCATGGTGATATGTTGGTCGCATTGCGCCGGCAAAAAAAATTAGGCTATCTACTATGTGTGGCCCGACAGTTGGCATACATACCATCTATTTTCTTGTCCTGGCTATATTCTGCCCTAGTCAATCGAACGTCTTTATCAAACATTGTTATATCGGACGGTGGGTTCAGAAACAAGTGATGTTCATAGTGATGGAACATCTTCTGAGATTCGATTTTGATGCTTACGTAGTTGGGAGCAAAATGGAGCAAACATTGCTATATAGGCAGGCAAATTGTCAACGCCTGATGGCACGTTGTACACATTCCACTCTGCTATATCGCGCGGTGCGCACGAAATCTATATGATGACAAACCTGCTTTGAAAAGTGCTTACAAAAACAAGCACTTTTTGAAGACCCTCGATCACCTGGCAGTTTGAAAAACAGTCTTGAAGAACAGCCCAAACCCATAGAAACGAACTTTGATACATGGCATGCGCAGCCAACACAATCGAATATCCAGTATTCCGACATACAACCACCAACACACAACAATTCCAAGCGGATGTATATACAGCTTGATGATTCTCAGGTTCCAATGTTGCTAGAAACGTTTTGCAATCACATCTTCAGCGCGCGTGGGTGTCACCACCATTTTCGCTTTGCAAGGGTTCACTCGATCGAATCTAACCTGAGCTGCGTTATGTGGTGGGTCTTTCTTTGCACATCAGGACGAGTAGCCAAAATAAGTGGCGCACGTTGAACAAGTTTTGGTGGATTGTAGCCTCCCAACTGACATATACGGTCACCAAAAGCAACATGTGTTGCCACAATTCCAAGACCCAAGCACATGTGCAGAAGAGCCGCTTCCCAACTTAATGGCCACTTGGCCTTCTGCGTATTTACGATAGAAATAATACTATGTCAGATGGGGTTTCCTGTTATGAGCAACAAATGTAAACAACGGTTTTCAGTTTTTAGATACATATCTAGAAATAGTTGTGTCTCGTTATCCCCGCCCTATGTGATACAAACATCAATGATAGCACTTCAGTTTGTAAATGTGAATATAAAGTTTTTTCGTTTGAAAGGGTGTCTCAAAGTAAGGGGTGTGCCAAGCTCTGGGGTTAGGTAGCAGAGTGCATCTAGCACTGGACATGTGGTGCATGGATACAAATTGTGGCCAAGTGTCGCCAAAGCGCAAGCTGAAAAACACTTGGTGCCAGAGTGCATCTAGCGCTGGACATGTGGTGCATGGATACAAATTGTGGCCAAGTGTCGCCAAAGCGCAAGCTGAAAAACACTTGGTGCCAGAGTGCATCTAGCACTGGACATGTGGTGCGTGGATACAATTGATACAATCAATGAGGACTCTGGCCAAGTGTCGCCAAATCAAAGCGCACGCTGAAAAATAAACTTTTGACACGTCGCGCTCAATGAAAAAATGTATTGCCACGTGCTCAATCTTAGCGTGCGCCAAGGCTGCTGTTTGTGAAAAGCGAGCATGTTCCAAAAGGCTTAGCTTACGTTCCACATGCACCCCTTGTTTTTGCTTGGTGCACCGCAAATCCCCCAGTTTTTGATTTTGTTCAGATTTCGTTGTTTGAAAGGCAGGCTGCAAAAACATTGTAAGACAATCACCTGTGTTACGCACACTTTGAAAGCCAAACTGTTCACAAAAGATGTTCGTTGTGAGGCCCTGATGTTTACGCCAGTGTCTGTGCAGCGCGTTCTTTCAATTCTAAGCTCATGCACTTGAACTTCAGCCTCTATCTCGAAGGTTTCGAAGTCTGCCACCATCGTCTCACGGCCCTCGCCTTTCTTTCCTGCAGATGAATCGCTTTTCTTCCCCTTGTGATAAGAGGAACCCTTTCCGCCACTTGGCTTCCGAGGGCACTCACGCTTCCAGTGTCCGCAGCCTTTTTGTTCACTTGGGACGCAGCCGACATTTGTGACCATGAAGAGACCAGCTGCGCGCCGACAGAGGACCCAGAAGGAGGTGCGGTCTTTAGTTAATTTTGAACGAGCCGCACGCTTGCCTTTCTGCAGGCGCGTGCAGTGAAGAAGACCGTCGCGAAGATGAATGTCGCTTCGGGCGAGGTTGCTAAGGGTGCGGAGTGGTCCTTGCTCACTGAGAGGGGCAAGGTTTTGCCGCGGTTTGCATCGTGCATGCCTTGGTCTCCGATTTTGGCGTCCTGGAAAGTTGGCCTGAAGAAAGCAGATCCGCTGAATCTGGTGGTCGCCCGGGCCTGAGCAGTTTGTTCACGGCAGTATGCCAATTGATCCAGTATGTTTGTTGCGTTGTTGTGTTGATCCAGGTTTGCAGGAAGTCTAAGATGACAAAGAAAAAGAATGGAGCAATGGTCTTCAGTGGCCGGAAAACTTTCAAGAGCTGGGGTTGCATCAGTGGCATCCTTGGAGTTTGGTAGCTTGAGATTGTATGGCAGGGTCCATTCACTTTCAACATGTTTTGTCAGTGTGGGACGCATGAACTACTGCAGGGTGCTTCAGTGGCACAATCCAAGCAGCCACAAAGACAGTGTCCACGCGGGCCGTGAGTGTCCAGCTCTCAGCTATGTCGCGACTGTTGATGTCATTGTCATTGGACTAGGGTCACACTCATGGTTTTCTTCGCATGACATTTGGGTTGCAAACGCGCGGCGTTCATGCAGCGCGGCGGTCCCAAGTTTCTTGGCGCCCAGGACTTGGCGAACCAAATTCGCTGGAGCAAGGACTACAAGGCGGAACTTACGCGACATGGCGTAAAGCCAGGGAAGTACCTTGCGCCAGAAGTCGGAGAATACTTTTCAGGCAGGTATCGTGTGGCCTGTTTTTTCCAAGGTTGACATCGCTCCAAACTCTATTGCATTTTCATGTGGCGTGTTCGGTGTAGGCTCTCAGCATTCTTCATTCATATGATAATATGTTCTTTCATTTTGCGATGAGCTGCTTCACTTGGCAGGTTTACCCTGCGGGTGGACCAAACCCCAACGCGGCAGTGTGGATATTGTGACGTTCAACCGCATGTTCCCCAAGGCAGCAATCAAGGCGGTGCCATGTCACGTTTTTGGTGAGAACGCACCTCAGTGACTCAGTAGGCTTGGAGCTATAAAGTTGAAACCGCAGCTGGAGGCAAACAAGAGCCCCATGGTGTCCCTTTTTAGCGGTGTTGGCGGGTTGGATCTCGCTCTCTCTCCGCCGCAAACTCAGATGTGCCCCTCAGTTTTGGTTGTTGAATACACCAGTGCATTGCACCGACGCACAGGATCCGCATGATTTTTGGTTGTCCTTTGGATCAAGTGAGTCAGGAAGTTACGCGTCAAATGATCAATCAGTAAATAGCTGAGAATGACAACCAACTTTGCTGCAAGTCGTGTGGTTACGAATGAACAGCCCTGGGGCAAAGCCGCGGGAGAGCCCTGCGGATTGTTGCCTTGGCGTGGTTCGCTGCGTGGGCATCAACCAAATCAGGCAGAGCTCCTGTCTACCACATTGTTCTGCGCTTTGTGTTGGGCTGGTTGTTGTTCCTTGTTTGTTGCAGGGTCCCTAGAGGAACACCCATTGCCACCAACTGGCACGGAGAACCGCCGTTGACTCAGCAAATCTAGTAGCAACTGGTTGTAAAACTCATTTCTGAATTGCTCGAGGGCGACAATTGTTGATAGTTTTACGTTCTTGTCAGATTGCCTACGCGCGCCTCAGGTGGACGTGGAGTTGGGAACGAAAGTGTTGGATGCTTCGTGTGAGGGAAGAACAATGCGATGCCAACGACAGGCGTGCCAACTTGGTCGTGGCTTGGATGTAATCGGCGAGGACAGCTTTAAACATTGAAAAGGAAAGGAATACCACTTATTGTTATATAATACTCATGTTACCGGAGAGAGCCAGTTAACAGCTCAGACTTGGCCATGAAAACACGGTGAGGTGAGCCCTGAGCAGATGCAGAAAAAGCAGCGATTGGAGAGGTAAAACGGCGCTCATAGGTTTGCGTTGAGTTTGCAAACTTCGCGATATTTTGGTGATTACCTTACCGCTTCTCGCTTCTCGACAAGGTTTATGTTCCCCGTGCACTTTGCAGCTAGCTCAGCAAGTAGTGTTGCTGTGGATTGCGCGCTTGATCGGTGGCAGCGTGGTCTGAGTCTGTGAGGTAGAGTGCAACAAGTTCTGCCAGCAGATTCTCAGTTTGAGAATGAAAGACGGGCTCTTGCACGATGCCCAAATTTCATCCGACGTGGCAGCTTTCAATGGCGTCAACACCTGCGCGCAAGGGTGTGGGGGTGGGTTCCCATGCCAGGTCAGTCACTCAGACTTGCCGTTTTTCTGTGGTTCAACTCGTTTTGTGTTCACATTGTGGGACGGTCCTTGTAACTATGTTTGCAGCGTTGCTGCCAAGGGAGTGTCATCGGCAGGGGCCCAGGGCGGATTGAGTGACAAACGCACTGGCCTTTTGCGATATGTTTTTCAATGCTTCGACCAACTGGAGTCACCGTTGCTCGGTGTAGGTAAACAATGCCAAAGCAGTGAAATTGAAGTTTGTGCTGTCTTTGTTTGGTGGTTGAAGACAGTTAACACAGTGGCCCCTTAGAGAAACGAGGCAGTACCTCTACTTAGAGAACGTGGTTGCTATCTTGCAGCAAAAGGACAACATGCGTGACATCATGAAGTACATTGTTGAGGACACGTGCCTCCTGGTTTTTTCACTTCAGCAGTTGTGGTCGGCGTTCCACACGTTGTGCGCATATTATACACGCCATTCGCAGGCCGCTTCAGAATTTAACCTTTCTTTCTGTCATAATTAGGAGTGTTCTCAGCGGGAGTTGGTATTGCACTGGGCGACGATATCTCTTGCCAATTGTGGATTGGCAGCAGGGACCCCAGTTCTTGGGCACACCGTTTACCAATTAGGTGAAATTGTCATTGCAAGGCATGCCGAGAGCGGGTTTTCTTTCTGGCGCACCGACCCAACTTCCACTTGTGGGAGGCAACCTTGTGGGAGTTTTCATTATGCTTCTGAACGAAACCTTTGGCAGTTACCACTTAAGACTGTGTGCGCCCTCTCTTGTCCTGGCCAGGGGATGGAGCTGAAGCCCTTGGCATCGTTCTTTCGGCCTCAGTGGAAC
Organism: Durusdinium trenchii; assembly: GCA_963970005.1. Lineage (NCBI taxonomy): Eukaryota > Dinophyceae > Suessiales > Symbiodiniaceae > Durusdinium > Durusdinium trenchii. The sequence goes on from CAXAMN010023517.1 coordinate 146,016, forward strand.
ATCTTGAGCCGAATCCCGATGCATCTTTGGCTGACCAACGAGATTGAAGAGGACTATAGGGATCGTATGAAGACTTTGGGCAACATAGTTGTCCCATTGCAGGGAGAACTGGGCATGAATGTGATAGCGCGACAGTGCCGGGAGTGTAGGACTTTAGGTCTCCTGAAGTCCTGAATACGCTTTCTTGCGACGTGCGAGCAAGCAATGCGAGTAGCGGTTTGCATTTTGCGCTCGACGGGCAATTCATTTGCGCGTGAGTTTTCCAGGACGCTGTCAGTTTGAATTGAAAGAAACCAAGAAAATTGATCTACAGCAAACCGACGGTTGAATGATACGGAGAGGGATCAAAAGAATAATACAAAGGTAAAGAGAGAGAACAATATAACATAATATATAGATATACATAAATCAAATGTGTCAATGTCAGAGGGATGGCCCCAGAAGCATCTTCAGCCATACTAGGGATTCCCCCCAACTCGCCACTTTGAAAGTAACGCATTGCCCTGACACGCTTAGCGTGTAATTTGAAACAACCTGTTCTACCTACGATAAACTAGTGGTCAGGCCTCTAGGGCGAAGGATGCAGAAAGGCCAAAGATTCAACATATTATTAAGATCCGTGAAGGTCACCCCGTTTTGGAAGCGCGGGCCCAAAGCCACGGAATCTTATAATTTAACACCCTGGGCCCTTAAAGCAGGTTTGAAAATAGCTAGATCCCAGAAGTTAGCGCGCCTTAGCGCAGAAGATAGCATTCCTTTGCTTGCGCCATTGTTTCTTCTCCAAAGCCGTGACAAAACGATCTGAAGGGGCATCGCCGCACATTATACTCCCGATGCGATTCCGCCCACCCTCTCTTGGACCACCGCCCTTAGCGTTTCGATCTATGTATTTTTCATTGGTCTTTCAAGATTTGCCGTGGCAGCGCCTGGGTTTTGCTCAGCAATTCGTGTGTATGGGCCCTATTTCTTGGGCGCGCGAAGACAAATTCGATAGATTCTGAAAATTTGAGGATGCGTATCACGTGGCAATGGCTGGTTCTTTCAGACCCGCCAAGCAGTAGCTTGACGCTGGGCATGCTCATGGATTCAGGCATCAACTGCCTGAAGGGCAGAACCGAATGTGCGTGGTAGTACCGGCAGTCTCAAGTCAAGGCATCATGGCCCTCCCAGAAGCAGATCGTAAATTATTTTATGTGTTTGGGCTGTAGCTTAGTTTTCAAATTCCATGTGTTCATGTGTATTGCGCTTTCATTGTATGGGGTGTAGCTTAGTTTTCAAATTCCATGTGTTCATGTGTATTGCGTTATCATTGTATGCGCCACGCAGTTTGATGATTTTTGCCAGCGTGGATGGCTTGAGCAGCGACGAGGCGCCTGTGCCCAAAGCAGGTGTTCTGAAGTCGGCAAGGGAACGGAAACCTCGGTCTTTCAGAATCAGGAAAAACAAGAGGAAGTGTGACTGCTGCAGCTCTGCGCAAAGATTGGCGGAGGATCCTGACTTGTTGTTGAAAAGATTGTCTAGAGCATGTGGCTGCCGCAGAACGACTTGCTGCAGTCAATTCACGTCCGGGACCAACCTTCTGCGGTACAAGGACTATTTGGCCCGCTGGTGCAGTCTGGCTAAGCTTGACCAAGACCAAATTGCGACTTGTCGGCCAGTGTTGATTCGACAAGACATGTTTGGACACGCGGCTAATCAATTGTTTGTTGAAGTCCAATGCAGCGTTCACCTTAGGCCTTTGACCTAATGAAGGAATTGCTCATCCGTTCTGGAGAGGATTTTTTGACTTGTTGGTCGGTGCTGGACTTGCACACATGCCGGCGCGGCTGGCAAACTCTGCATTGCATGGGCTCCTTAGTTAAAAAGCGATAACCTTTGATCTCATTTCTGGAGCCAGTGCACTAAATTAAAACAGAAACCGCTCCTAAAACAAGATCCAAGACCTAGCGATTGCCTGATTGCCTGGACCGGTCACGATCCGAGGAACCAAGAGGTTCAACAAGCTGTGGGTTGCTGCCAGGGACAACCATCCAGCTCCGCCAGTCGATTTGAGGTATTTGCAAAGACCGTTGGCCAACGTTGGATTTGCGCGAAATGCCCAAGTTCGGGGTGACATTTGCACCTTTCTAGAATACCTGTATGACAGTGTAGCTGAGACGCTCCCAGACTTTAGGGATGAGATGGGATCCTCATCGACAGTTCGCCTCACAGTGGAGGACCCATACGCAAAAGAGATGCAGAATCAGCAGAGCGTCGATGAGTCTTTGGAGGAGGTGGACTTGAGGCCAAGAACAAAGCCCCGCAAGCGCAAAGGCCAAGTTCAGATCAATATGAGCAGAACATCCGCCACAATGGAGGAGAGATTTCTTCCACCGTCCTCGATGAAGGAGTACTACGAGCAATACCGCTCACAGTCCGGGCTTGAAAAGCCAGGCAGCTTTGCAAGTTTTTGGAGAGCGACTTGGACTTGTCAGCCTGATGTTTTTAGTAATATCCCGGGTAAGGTAAGGGTTTTAAAGTCCAGCAGGAGTTTCTTTAATAGCAACTCTAAATTTTTCTGGTGTGGCTCAGCGAGTTCCGGTTCATGCAGATCCGGGCAAGCAGTCAGCACGCGCAATGCGCGACATGCGTGAGGCATCGCCACCTCGTCAGACTTCTTGGTCGACATTTGAATGCGAGAGCGCAGCAACAAAAGTACTACTGGGAACATTTAAGGGCTCAGTACAAAGATGGGCCCCCCCTAGTTAAAACACTTGTAACTTACTTGGTGAAGTTACAAATTACTTAAAACTAAGTTAGCCGGAGGGCTTCGTAAGTAAGATGTAACTTAAATGTAACTATTTTTAAGTTCTATAAGTTCTAATTGGTGATTTCTGATGTTCAAAAACTATGTTTTTCAGGTTTCCCAGTAGCAAGGCCCAAACCGAAGGACATCGAAAAACTATGCTTTTTACCTGGGAAAACGCTGCTGTTGCAAGGGTTTTTAATGTAGAACACTCACCGCGCCGCTTTGCTGAAGAAAAGCAAAAAGCAAAACAAAAAAACAAAAAATGCGCTTCGAATTTCGGTGGACCACCACCGTGCTAAAAGAAAAACACTTTCTACTTTAAACCATCAAAACGCATAAGAAAAACAGAACACACACAATGACCTACATCTGTGTGTTAGGAACACGCTGGGCGGTGGTCCGTCCAAAAAATTGAAGGCGATGGTCCGTCCAAAAAATTGAAGGCGGTGGTCCGTCCAAAAAAGTTGATGGCGGTGGTCCGTCCAAAAATTTTGATCGCGGTGGTCCGTCCAAAAAGTTGTGGCCGGTGCCCAAAAAACGCGGTGCACCCTGATGAACAAGAGGCTATATGTACAGCAGATGTACGGTAATGTACGGTAGATGTACGGTAGATGTACGGGAATGTACGGTAGATGTACGGGAATGTACGGTAATGTACGGTAGATGTACGGTAGATGTACGGCACATTACCGTACATCTACCGTACATTACCGTACACCTACTGTACATATAGCCTCTTGTTCATCAGGTTACATCAGATCTTTTGAGGGACTGTGTGTGTGTGCGTCTTGTGATGCGTCACGGACAGGCAAGGATCTACTCCTCAATTTTGGGGCGTGATCCAGCTTAATGGCTTCTAGTTGTTCCATGGCCTACATAATGGATTCGTTACACTATATTCTACTACGTGTGCGTGTTGCATGTTTACGTGTTTCTGTGTGCAAAGTACTACTCTGTCGTACGGGTGGACCACCACCCCACAAATTTTTCACGACGAAAACATAAAAAAAAACAATCGCGCCCATAAAAACAGAAAAAATGTTTCCAAAACAACACAAAATACAAAGATTTGCTAATCAGTCTCAGTTCTACACAAAAAAGAAGAGTACACACAAAAACATTAAAAAACGCTTCTCTGCAAACCCGTCCACAAAAAACATAGTTTTTTCAATGCAAAAACCTAAGTTCCCTAAGTAAGTTGTAAGTGATTTAGCACTAATTTAGCACCCTCCAACATAAACTAGGATAACTTACTTATATATATCGAAAGTAATTTGTAACTGCAACGTAAATACCACCAAGAACTTAGAACACTTCACAATCTTAGACCAGCTTACAACATCAGTTAACCCATGTTATAACATATGTTACGGCACTTTACAAGTTCTCCAACTAGGGGGGCCCATCTTTGTACCTGGATCGGCTGCAGTACTATAGGTACCGATCGTTGAGCCGGCAGGGCGATGGCCGTTTCATTTGTATCATACAAGATGGCCTTGACCAAGGGAAGGTCAGCCTTCCACGAAGCTCGTGGATGCACAGCAAAGAGTTTTCGCAGCTCAAGGTACATCGCCCAAAGTTGCACTTGACGCTTACTCTGGTACACGGATACTTTTTGCTGTTCACGATCTCGTTGCCTCACACCATGAAGGATTCGAACGCGAGCCTTGAGACAATTTGCCACGCATTACACTTGTTGGAGACGAGGCACAAGGTCCATCTGCCTGGATGCTCTTTGAGCATCCAGGCAGATAACACCTGCCGCGAACTGAAGAACAATCCGGTTTTCCGATGGGCAGCTTTACAGACCTCGGCCGGAAACCTCAGAAGTGCGAGTGTCCGCTTCTTAAGAAGCGGACACTCGCACGAGGATGTGGACCAAATCTTCGGGAGGTTGTCGCGACACTATGCTAAGCTAAAAAAGCAGAGACACCGCTCGACTTTGAAGAGTCCACCAGGAAGTTTGCAGTGGACATGCATCGTCCCCATGAACCAGGCAGATATGTAGTTACCATGGCAGAAACAAGGGATTGGAGCTTGATCCTCTACCAACATGTTTTTCTATTTCGGGGCGGTGATTCTGAATCGATCGAGTTTTCAATTTTACTGATGGCGCTTACCTTGAGTTGACAAATCCACATTTCAGGAAGGGCTTTCATAGCGGCGCCGCGCCCTTTCATTTGACCGGCATTGGCGGTCCAGGAGCACCGCACGAATTCACATTCAACCGCCGCGGAGATGAGGATCTTCATGGCTTCGAGATTGAAAACAGCAAGTGGGGCTATGCAGCTCACCCTCAAGATGTCATTCTGAGGCTTGGGCTCTCGGGCCCCCCCTGAAATTGTGTCTTCCAAGTCCAAGATGATTTGCAATTTTCCATAACTTGGGAGTTTTGTTTCAATTTTTAAATTCAACAAATGGCGCTGTTGTATCAAAAAAAAGGTTCCCAGGGCCACTTGTGAAAATTTTTTGTCGGGTCAGGACAAAGCGATGGATGGCAAGCGCGAGCTACAGCAGGTGCTTCGTTCTGTATCCACGGTTGCTAGCCCTGGAGCGAGCCCCACTGGGATTGCCTGCAGGACCGGACCAACCAAGATTTAATGTTTTGCGTTTGTTCTTCCAAGTCCTTCCTAAATATCTCATCCTGCCTTGTCCAGCTACCCTGCAGTCATTGCGCCCACTCGAGCCATTGGTGCTGAGATGAAAGGGCATATCTTGAATTGTTTGGCCTTGCTCCGGGACCCAATGCATGATTTGGGTAGAGCCGCTGATTGGCTTGAAGTTTGGGTGAACAGTGATCTTGCTCCAGCTCCATTGCTTGAGGTGTCGTCGCCCCTCGTCCACATGTTTTTTTTTGCGTGGAAAGGAAACATAGTGACCAACTAAATGGCTTTGACAACAAAAAAGGAAAGGTGCCCTCCGATTCCTTAACGTACTTGTCGAGGTGAAACCTTTTCCCGCCAAGAGAGCTGCTGGCCGACTCTCCCCGGCGTTGTAAATTTCCTCTCGGTCTGGCCTTTCCAAACGGACCCCCCCAAGTCTCAAAAGGTCGAGCATTTGTCCAAGTTTAGGGCCTCCTTCCTGGCACTTGGTGGGGGCTGGCAGCTTGAGGTGACGCAAAATTAGCACGCCCCCGGTTTTAGTCTTGCGCCCCCACAATTTTTCTTGGTTTGGTGCGTTGCCTTGCTTCAGGGTGATGGTCCACGCTGGCCCCTTCTTCGCGCATGGTCACATAGACGCTGCCAGGGCGGACCCTCTCACTGTCCAGGAGAATCCGATCCAGTGATGACGATTTGCTCAGCAAGTTTTCTGTTAATGCTCTCTTTCTTTTTGGTGATCAAAAATCTAAGCAGTCGCCAGCGCCTTATTGACCCTGTCTCCACTTAATGGTCTAAGGCTGAAACAGGCCGGGATGAAGCAGGATGTCCAATTTTATGTCAAGAGTGCTCGCAAAGCGATCATCATAGATACGGCTGCACAAGCTTGGGCCCGTGGTGTGCCTTGGGAGGAAGCTTTGCGCATCTCGGAACAGGCAATGTCAGCAGCAGGGACTGGGCGAGGCAAAGGGAAAGGGCGAGGCAAAGGTGTTGGCAAAGCCAAGGCCAAAGCTGCCGCCGTGAAGGCAAAAGCTAAGGCAAAGGCGGGAGCGCGCTGACGCCCCGCATTGCTCACTCTTCAAACTCTTGCGACTGCGATTTGCTGAAAAAGTTGAGTCGATCAGTCTGCGCGACAAATTTCCGAAAAGTCGCGACCCTAAACCCTAAACGGTACGGGATTTCGGGTGCGGCAGCGTAACCTTAGGGGTCTGAGAAGAAATTGGACTCTTTGGTTGACGAGAATCGGTCTCTCACCATTATGGTTTGACAAGGCACTTGTTAGGGACTGATCCCAGGTAGCATTGGTCTCTAATAGCAGGGTTTGAGGTGGGATAGAGTGGTGCAGCCACATTCAATGACTGGTCATTCGCTAGGCGCGATATGCAGTTTGAGACTGATCCTACCTAGGATCGGTCTCTTTCGGGCCTCTTGTGGGGAGACCTGTTTTGGGACGAATTTCAAAGAATACGCGAGACGGCGGTGCTCTTGGGGTCCAAAAGTGACGGATTTGTTTTGTTCAAAAGAGACGGATGCTACCTAGGATCGGTCTCTTTTGGCGGTTTGGTTGACCGTGCCCAAAAGTGACGGATCCTGAAGCTCCCAAAGAGACGGATTTTCCCAATCTCAAAGTTCCAAAGAGACTGATTGTAGGTAGGATCCGTCTCTTTCATGTCCGCTAAATCCGTCTCTTTCCTTTCCGCTAAATCCGTCTCTTTCCTTTCCACTGTGAACCGTCTCTGTTCTTATTTTCGATATTCTGCACCCTACAGATTGTTCAGATTTATTTTGTTCTCAGTCTTGCAGCTGATGAACGGGTTGCCATTTACCAAGCCAAGCTCCATCCAATCTTGGCGACAGGGTTGGGCATGCCTGCTAAACGGAAGTCCAATGGTGGGAAAGAGCCAAAGGCCAAATTGGGCAAAGTGAGCGCGCTGACTCATGACGACATGCCACATGTTGCCCAAGTAACTCAATGGTTTCTCGGTTGTTCTTGATGTGACTTTCAAGTTTCTTCTTGTTGGACGGTTTGCACGTGCCCTCTTGCTTTGAAGTGCAAATTAGGTTGACCAGCAAAGTCTTCCCAATGGGTGGGCCCGACAAGTACCTCTCCCATGTCTACAACGATCCGGTTTCTTGCTTTCATTTGCTTAGAGTGTTTAGTTGCTTGCTGCGGCTTGCTGTCCCACCGTTTTTCTTGCCCTCATTGACAAGGCAAAGATGCTCGATTTTGCAGACTGGATTGACCAGTGTGCGCCGCCGGACCCAAGGCCTGGCAAAAGCGGAAGCTTGTAGTTTGGTATCTCATCCATCTTCTTGATTCACGCAAGTGTGGAATTGTTGTGCGTTCAGGCACAGCTATGCAACAAAGCCAGAAGGGGCCCAGGTCTTGCGACCGTGGATGTTAGGCTGGCGTGCAGACTTTGGGTGTTCAGGATACCATGAACCAGAGCAGGCCTGTATGCTTGCAGAGCTCATGTTACTGGAAGGGACACTCGCCCATACATGTTTGGTGTGCTCATTAATATGTCGTTTTTACCGGATGGGAAGGGGTGCCAGGGTTGCCTGTCCGCGTATTGCTTGTTTCTCAGGATGCTGACAGATCCCAACCTCCCCGGTGTTGAGAAGATTTCCACCGCATCCATCCCGAAAGAGTTCTTGGATGGTGACTACTCCGAGCTTCCGTCGACCATAGGAGGCAGAGCAAATTTTCAAGCAATGCCGTTTAATGTAATGTTGTAATCAGAACCTGAGCCTGCAAGTCAAACTCCTTAGTCAGCCAGGTGGCGCCCTGCTGCCCCCTTTTTCAACCGGCTATTGCAAGGGCTGGAAGAGGGCCACCGTGGCGCTGATCGTTCTCCAAGCAATACGGGAACTGGATCTGAAAGATGTAGTCTCCCACCACATCAAGGCAACTTTGTGTTTGTTTAAATCAATTCCTGGGGGTAAACAGTTGGAACGAGCGCTGCGCTTATTATGTGCTTGCTCTCCTATGGGAGGCTTCGTTCGGCACAGTCCACGTTTCATGGGTCGAGTACAAGGATGTTCGCGCCACTGTCAACGCGAACAGAGGCGCGGTGCAGGCCGAAAGAAGTCTATTGGTTTTGTGGTTCTGGACTTAAGACTTCCATTGGTGTGGTTCATTGTGTAGTGTGGCATTGGGATCGGTGGTTTTCGTGGCAGCAGTAATGGAAATTGGCAGTGTGGCTGTAGCAGTAGAAAGTAACGTTTCGGAAGTTGACTCCAATGAAGAAACTTTTGAGGCCCCTCAACCTGTCTTGGGACGCTGGAGATTGCCAGGAGTGGGGCTGGTCCAGAATGCAACCCGGGCAAAGCCTAACGCTTTTCATTTCAAGAGGCAAGTCACCATCCTGCAGCGGGCCGGTGGCGGCACGGCTGAGCGGCAGTTCAAGGCAGCTTCGTTCTCACTTCATTCGCTAGAAGATAGCGCGATATTCGACAACTTTCCCCAAACCTTAACACAAATTACTTCGAGCGAATTATATATATTGTATATTGATATATGTTCTGGGGTCCGAAAGGTTCAGTACTGACTAACTTGCTTGCAGGAATGGTCGCAAGCCACTGGAATAGCGCGCGCTTTTGGGATAGGCAAGGGCGAAGCTGAAGCTGTTTCAGCGCTGATGACAGCGATTCCTCCAAGCGTTGTCGAGATCTTGGAGGATGCGGTGAGGAAGCGCGGAATGCTGCGCTTTATCACGCACGAGGTGTTGTCCAAGGGCACCTTTTCTTCATCCTGGTCGTCAGGTATTGGACCTTGTGAGTCATGGAAAGATGAGTTGCGCAACAGGGACGACCACGTTCTCGTGCTTTGATTTGCACTGAACTGCGGGCGTAGTCGATTTTTCGTTCTGACCACATGGGAGTGATTGGTAGGATACAGGAAAGAGTTATGTAAATTTGGTAAAATTTTGCATCGGTCGATTTTTGAAGTCTTAGTGTAGAACCTCCCCATCCACGGAGGTTTCCACAAGGCTTTGCTGCCTTTTCAATAGATGTGTGAGTTCGAACATTGGGACGCAGTCAAAATAGGATTTTCCTGGCAGCAGCGCTTCCACACTTGCCTACCTGCTCAGGCCACCCTGGTTGTGAACAGGCTGATCCGCGATCACGACAACACTGCGCCGCAGCTGAGGAAGGCATTTTCTTTCAAAGATGCACTTGCCGTGCATCAAGCTGGGGGCGCCTTCCTTCATTTTCTCAGCGTCCTTCAGAAAATGGCACCGGCCGCCTTGTACACGCAAGCGGAAGTGTCCTTGCGTGACCAGTTCTCTCAAGGCTTCATGGACGCAGATTTGCTGCATGTGATCACGACCGGAGTACCGCCTGGCGATATAAAATCGGTGGGAAGTTTCAGGCTGGACTGAGGGTGAAATTGCTTGGATTTGTTCTGGGCGACATGTCCATTGGTTGTTTGGGACTGACTTTGCTTAGCGTGTCGTGTGATGCAGCGTCCACCATCATAGACCCCTCATCAAACATTCACACTTTCACGTGTTGCCAGGCCTTTCGTTGCGAAGATCGAGACAGCAGTCCAGGATGCGGAGGATGAGAAAGCCGCCGAGCTTCAGCGAAAACTCCGCCAGGCTGACCTGGATCACCTTGTGGCGCAGATCAACAAGGATGTGGAGGCACTTGAGAAGCACCTCATCCCCAGCGACCGGATGGCTGAGGAACACGCACTTGACATGAAGTATCTTCGCGAGAGGCAACAGCCCTTCGGTTGCGATCTGTGGGAGATTTGAACTTTTTTTCAGAAGTTTTTGGTGCCTGATCGCTCCGCCGCAATTTGTTTGGTTTTGTTTTCCCCTTGGGACACCAAGGCAAGGGGTTCAATACGTGGAAAAGTGGCTGGGGAAGCATTGCACCTTGAGAAAGGTGTCTGACACCATGGACGCTGCCATCCCAGACTTTTTGAAATGGAAGGAGCAATTTCGATCTGCAGGGGAGCAGTAGCTTGGCGCAAGGGCATTTGTATCTATTTATTTGTATTCCTTTTGTTTATCGCGCTCGGGGTTGCCAATTATTCGAGCCTACTGTAGCGCCCAAGGTACATTATACTCACTTTGGATTGCACGGTGTTTCCCGCCAACTCGACATACTTGGCAGCATCTTTGAAGACCTTTGCAACTTTGCTGTCGATGAGCAGTACCATGATTGGACTGGTGCTTTACCCGGTCTACCAAACGCAAACATCCGAAGCTGCTTTGGTCAAGCACAAGCAGCAGCTGGACAATGCTTTGCTGAAGGGAGGATTGTCAGTGATCCACATGATCCAAGTCCTGTACGAGAAACCGGACTCTACCGCGAAGGATAGCCGGGGCTTGTATCAACCTGCACTGGCAAGCTTCCACGGACACTTCTCGAACCACAGTTTTCAGCAGTGCTTGCCAGTGCGTGAAGGGAAACTGGGACCAGCGCCTTTGATAAAGGTTGGGGACTTCATTGGATATGACAGTGACTCCCAACCCGGCGCAAGCGCTCGTGTGGAGCAGCGCCTTCTTGTTTGATTTGTCGATTTTTGAGGTTATTATGTGCTTCAGAATTTTGAATATGGCAAAGCCTATAAACCCAAACACTGATTTTTCTTTCCGACCGAAGTGTTTCATCCACTGAGGAAAGGCATCCCATGCCATGAAACGATCGTGGAGGCATTGCTTGCTGGAATGACCCTGAACCCTGTCGACGTGGTCATGCTGGTTGATTGTTTGCCGAACAGGCAGGGCAACTCCAAAAAGTTAAACAGGTTGGTCATGAAAATAGTGATATCGCCCTTTTCCTCTTCGGCGGACTCTCTGATTCTCTGGCCCATGGCAGGTTTTGCGAGATGGGGCGAGCTATGGCTGCTCGAAACCTGAAAGAGAACGCCCGCGCTGTCCACTACTTTGGCTATGTCCTGAATGAGTTCGACAAGAATTTAGCTGACATTAGGTCAAAAGTGTACGACTCTTGGGACACTTCGCCCACAAGCCCGCCAAAAACCCGAGTCGCCAGGGAGGAGGCAAGAAGCCCGCCTTCTCTCAATTTGCTTGCTTGGTCGAATGGCGCGCCCTTGTTTCCAGCTGCTTTGCTGTCCAGGTTTCAGGAGGGAACTTCTGAGCACTTGAAAATGGAGGAGCTTAAGGAGAGCTTTGTGAGAAAGTTCCCGCCGGCGGCGGCGCCGAGCCCATCCACCAGCGGCCGCGGCGGCAGGGCCAGGGCTGGTGGGCTTTGTGATTTTAGCATTGATGGCGATCAGCAGCCCTTGGACCCATCCCGTTTGATTGACCTTCCGCAAATTCCTGCTGACAGCTTCACAGTGGCCAGGCCTGCCGCTATTGGGGTCTAAACTTGCACGTCGTTCGTGCTTGAACCTTCATTTTAAATTAGAGGGTCGTCGTTGAGCGCACCATTTCTTTGTAGTATGTTTAGGTGCTGGTTGCTTCTGGACAAATTAAACTTGTTTCCAGAAACAGGAAGGCTGAATGCGGCGCAGCGGGGAAGAAACCGTCCATCGCCATTGACGAGACTTTTGGGATATGGCTTGGCAATTTGACGGACGCTGACATCACAGTGCAGGCTGGCGAACTTTTTGGTTTTGGCAGAGGGTCCTACGAGCAAAAGGAAGTACGTGCCTTCCTCCTTTGAACAAAACCTTTGGGTGCTTACTTGATTTGCGCAGGTCATTCCTACATTCGATTTCATTGTTGTTTGTTGATGCTCGCTCCAGTGCATTCACGAGAGACAAGGCCTTGTGTGACATGTTGGGACCAAGGTGACATCAAGGACATCATCCATGGTGTACCTTGGCGCCTTCGCAATGACTTGTCCCTCATCGCGTTCGAGAAGGAGCTCATGCCAATGTGCCAGTTGCTCAGGAAGCTGGCGGTTGACAATGGCTTGAGTGAAGTTCAACTCCCGGACCATATTTTGACACCACGAATGGCGGAGGCAGCTTCAGCCAACATGTCGAAGTGACTGCAGGTTAACTTTGTGGGCTGATCCTTTGTGTTGACTTAGATGGCAATGGTAGAGAATTTGAGATCCCCCTTTTTCGACGCGTCAGCGACCGAATGAACAGACGCATGAGGTGTGTTCCACTAAATGAAACTTGCCGGGTTGACAGATTCTTGCGCAGGGTGGCACGGTGCCTGTGTGCTTCCGCTACGAGATCAAGCCCGTCGCTTCTATGACCACCAACGTGTTCAAGCCTGTTCGAGAGGACAGGGAGGACCCCGACTGGCGCCATTCCACCTTGGGAGGGTACTTCGTGGGTCATATGGAGAAATTGGTTGACAACAAGCGAGCCTCAGTGGTTTGGGAGGCCATGTCTTGATCAGTTGACAATTTTATCTTAGTTCGATTCAAACATTCATTGAATTGTTGGGTTGGCAGCCCGGGTCATCATTTTCGGTGTGCTGCAGGTGGACATTCAGACTTCGCCCGCCATGATCAAGGCTTTAAAGCCAAAGGTATATTTGACCTGCAGCCTTCGACTTCCCTCCCAGACCTGGTGCAATTTGTGCCAGTAGGTTGTGTGTCCGTTTGTCAGAGGTAAACATGCAAGAAATGCTGCGCAGACTCTGACACGGCGAAGTTCAGAGATTGGGCTCGCTGGCTTCGACATTTTTACATTTTAAGCCCCCGAGGCTACCCATTTCTGCGAGTGCTCCTTAGAGGACATGCGACAAATATTTCCGGTGTTTATGTTTCCTGGGGCAGCCTCACGTTTTCCAGCAAATGATCAGGAGCTGGCAGTTCAATTCCCTTTGAGAAGTCACAAAATTGTGTAATAGCTGCTGAATCTGAAGCTTGTTGGGGTTCTTTGTGTAGAAGTTTCTATCTTAGGTGAAGTTAAATTATGAATGAGCCGGCAAATATGTCTATGCCTCGGTGTGAAGTAGTTGCACCTCGCTGTCACCAGCCTCGTTTCATTGTTCAAGTTCTCATTGCGCTTCATTCAGTGAGTTGGTCCCCGGCCGAATCACCATGCCAATCTTTGCGCCAGTCGACAATTTGAGTGATGAGGAGGCGTGGAAAAATCCCACGCGGAGCTTTGCGTGTGTTTTTAAGCGGACGGTTTGTTGAGGGTGGATGCTTTGCGTGTTGTGTGTGGCCACATCACCCTGAGTAGGAGCAGCCGGCGCCACGAAAACCAGCTTTGAGGAAGCCGGCAGGTGAGGGTCAGTGTGCTCCCAAGTTGAAGGCCAAGGCAAAGAAGAAACCCGAGGAGAAGGCCAGACCTGAAGAATCCGAACCTGCGCCTGCTTTGAAGCGCCCAGCAGCTGATTCGAAATTGAACAGTGACTCGGCTTGGTTTGTCGCCAAAAAAGCGAACACGCTCCGAGGGTTTTATATGTAAACCATGGCTGATTTTGAGTTTCGGACCGTGAGCCATTCTTGACCCAAGGTGCGAAGGCTGCAAAGGTCGACGCAGACCTACTAACTTCACTCCGGGCAAGGTTTTGGCCCCGCTCATGCTGGCAGAATCGGAGGAGATAGGAATTGGTTCGAATCAGCGCCCTCCACACTCTGTCCCAGCCACACACCTCTGTCATGTTCAAAACAATCAAAACCTATCAAAAAGAACAAAAATGGATCAAAATCAATGAAAAACATGAAAAA
>CAXAMN010023517.1:163022-173048 GCA_963970005.1 Durusdinium trenchii
CTGCTTTACTCGCCGCACCTACTTAGTAAGCAGGCTGATCCTCCAAGCAAGCTGCGGCCTGCAGGAACGTTTGCGGGCGGGGCCCGTGGGTGAAGAGAAGAGGCAGGGACAGGCCACAGAGAGGCCGCGGCAGGCCTGCTGCCGGCTGCCGAGGAGGGTTTGAGGGCGGGGCCCGTGGGTGTCTAACGTCGCCTTCGGAAGCCCATAGAAAAAGCTTTGTGGGCCAAGCTGCGGCCTGCAGGGACGTTTGCGGGCGGGGCCCGTGGGTGTCTAACGTTGCCTTCGGAAGCCCAGAGAAAAAGCTTTCTGAGCCAAACTGCGGCCTTTGTTTGGCCAGTGCAGGAGTGATGCCGACGCAGTAGGGCTTTGAAGGCGGGGGTGGCTGCTTAACGTGGCATGCAGGGGCTTTCGTTTGCGCTGCCACCCGTTCCACCCTCCGGTGTCCCTGGCGCCGCCCAGCTTAGGCAAGGGCTAAGCAGGGGTCGGCGGACTACTAGGAGCAAGAAGCTACTAGGAACAAAGGGCATCGCTACTAGGAGCAAGGACGCTACGCCTCATCAAGCTGGAGGCATTGCATTCCAAGGCGGACAGGGTTCCTCCCAACTTTGCAGCGCGCAACTTTGCATTGGTCGGATACCCATCAGACACAGGGGAACGGTTTTGCGCAGCGTCAATTCTGAACAAAGGGGAGAGTCAGAAGGCTGCTACTCAGCTCTTATCCACCCCTCATGTAAATGCACCGGCAATCGTTTGGATATTTTGAGAGATTCTTGGCATATTCGGCCACAGAGGTCATGCCTTTGGGTGCGGGGAACCCGCAGCAGGACTTTTCGCTTGGTTCTGAGTCCTCAAATTGCCGAGGCCCAGATGCGTCCCATCACTCGTTTGTGGGTGCTGATATGGCGGGTCGAAACCAGGATACCTTGGTTCACCTACCTGGGAGGTCAGGCTGCATTGATGGTGTTGGGGCTCCAGGTTTTGACTGACATCCATATCTTGATTTACAGTTAAGTTTCCTTAAACATCTAGGAACCAAATGAATAGTGCGTGAGCTATCCCACGTCCTACCTAAGAGCGTCCTGTTCCTAGTAACCTGATTAAGTAGGAGCCTACTTAATTCAGTAGGGAGATGAATAATACAGAATAACACTTTTTTGAGACACTGAGTTTGCGCCATCTTAGGCTTCTTTTGGACTCTGAGGGCAGCGACATTTGGCTACCATCCGTTCGATGTGAGAGTTGTGCTGCGGACCAAGAGGCATGGACCGCAGCTTCTGAATGTCCTTGTGCAGCTTCCCTTCTCAGATGTTGCGCGAGAATGAAAGGAACAGGAGAGCTTCTACCATGCCACAGACAGTGGGATGCCACAGCTTCTGAATGTCATTCCAGCTCTTCTTGGTATGAAGTAGGAAGTACTATAACAATGTGAAATCACACTCCGACAAGACAAAACAGTCTAAATCAGCCATTTCTATCAAAATGTGGCTGTTACAACAATGCCAGATCAGGTGAGACCTTCAAACCGCATCTAGTACGTACTCCGTTCCATCCTAAGCGAAACTGTTGCTAGATTCTCAGATTCTCCCTTAGCCATTCGGTCACTTAGTCTGCCATCGGTTGTGAGGTTTGGCCTCGCACCTCGTGCTGTGGGCGTGAACGAAGGCTTACATTTACATTGCATGGGCATGAAGGAGCAGCCTGATCAAATGATGGAAACAAGAAACACAAGGTAAAGACCCCTTCTGTTTATTTTCAAGTTTTCTTTATATTATACCCGATACCCGCGATTTTGCCAGCCATTGACATCACGATGGCACGTTTGGGCTGTATGTGAGAAGCTTTGAGGGCTGCCCTACCTGTCCGTACTGCCAGGTGGTGGGCACATTGGAGGGTTGGGACCTCAGATGCCCACGATGCCTGCAGTCAGATTCTCAGCTACAGGACTTCCAGGTACCTTTCCCCCGATCCTGAGGTATGTCATCAACGACACCATATCTATCGGTTCTCTTGAGGCAGGTTGCATATGGTTACATGTTGCAATGTCAAAAGATCTCAAACGTCTATATATATATATATAGATGGATAAAAGTGATTGAACGTACAGGGGGGTTATTGATACGAGGCATTTGTAGCCAGGCCTACTGTAGTCTAGCCAGGGCCTTTCTGGCAAGTTCTGGCAAGGGAGCAAGCTTTCTTTCGCAGTCATTGAATGCCGGTGTCTCTGATAATTGAGGTTCTCTCAGCTTGTTTTGGCTCGCTGCTCTTCGAAGATCTGCACAACCATTCATGGTAACAGGCTACATAAGTATGTGCACGCGCAGAGGTAGATCTACACCCAGAGCTCAAGGCCTAAGGACATTCTATGTACGAAGCATCAACTAGAATGATTTCAAGTCTGCAAACAACCACGGACTTATTGCAGCTGTGATGTCGGAAATGGCTCTGAGCTCAGCCAACTCTTATGGTAGTGACTCTCGTGCACGCGAGGATTTGGAATCATCCTGTCTCCAATGGTCCAACACGCTTCCTCTAGAGTCTCTAGAGGGTCCTTGTGTTCCCCATGGACCTCTGACACTCAAAGACACACCTGATGAACTGTGTTCGAGGCTCCATCCTCAGGAAAGCACGCGCTGAGCAATGCGGGATACTACGATCCAGCTCGCATTGAGGCTTGGTGCTTGGCAAGAACGTTGCGCTGTTACAGAGGAAGGAAGAAAGGAAGGCAAAATGACAATTCCAAATTCCAAAGAAGAAAAGAACAAACTAAAGAAAGCCCCCTCGGACAAATATATATATATATACTCTCACGTGCTGGAAGAGCAATGCCACCAATGCCCAATGACCTATATGAGTCGGGAGGATAACCTCTGTAGCACGCCCACTTGGAACCGCAGAAGATTGCAAAAAGAGAAGGGCAGCTTTTCTGTGCAAGCGAAATCACCCCGACACACGCACGAGCACACACACTTTGATAGGGTTCATCCAGTAAGATAATCCACGCAGAAAGGAATGACAGAAAGGTAAGGCGAAAAGTCCAAGCACTTGAAGATGCTTGAACAACTATTGTCGAATAGCCAAATTAGTTACTGAATACTTAGCAGTCTTGAATTAACGCCATGCAAGGTTCCATAGGGAAGCGAGACATGTGAATCGCTTCAAATAGGTAAAAAAAGGAAGTGAAGCCTCCTGCTTTATAGCTAGAAAACGAAAGAGAAAGTCCTGTTTGTAGCTAGGGGGCGAGACTGAAATGTCGCGGACAATGCAGAAGAGACCCTTTATCAGAAGCGGACTACCCAGTTGCCGCTAGCTTCTGCCATTGGCAAGGATTCAGAGGGCCGATGGAGAACTTCAGAATTGAAGGTTTATCCACCAGGGCTATGCGAAGCGATCGCTACTCTGTGTGCTGATGGACAACCCTTGCCCGAAGCCACTTGCCCAACGCCCAGCTGGTTTCAAGAAGTGTTGGAGGCCCTTACTTAACGCTTCTTTTGACCTTGATGCTCATATGGGACAAGATTTCGGGAACAAGGGACAGAAGCTTTAAATTAGAATGCAACCCAATTCATGCACTATGCCGCAGACAACCGTCCTTGGCGCAAGAGAAAGAAAGAAAGGGGCGAGACTGACGAATCGCCCCATTAGATAGGATAGGAAAGGACAACAGAAGGAAAGGAACCGACGCACAAGTCAGCCGACGAACCATTTCCTTCTGTTATCCATTAGGCATGTGCAGGTACATCAGTGGGCGTCCCCACCGGCATCAGTGTAAGCCTCTTCGTTGAGCTAATACTTGCACTGAACAGCCAGCCCCCCTGACTTCAATCTAGCGAGAAGTTCCCTTAGTCACAGGGCTTGACACACACACACAGGCAGCCGCTTTGCGGCGCGCAGTTGCAGAGACAGTGATTACTTAGCACTTGACTTGAATACTTAGCCCTTGACTGAAAAACTTGTTACAAACCTAAATAGCCTCTAGCGAGAAGGCAGACCTAAAAAGAGAAACGAACAGGCAGGAGAGAAAGAACCGAAACGAGGGGCAGGGAAACGAGCCTCAAGAACAACCTGACAAGCCTGAAAGAAGACCTAACAAAGGAAGAAAGCGCAAGAGAGAAAGAGGGTAGGGGGGAAGGGGTTGTGTGTAGGTGTATGCTGTATGCCTGTGTGTAAACCGTAAGCCCGGCGGCATCATTTCAGTTTTCCGAGTGCGGTCAAAACATGTCGATCGTGACATGACATGAAATGGAACATGCAACCTTCAAAAAGTTGGAAAAGAAAGAGCGTCATGAGTCACTTGAAGTTCTCTGATCAAAACCGTGGACCCGGCGGCATAAAAGCAGTTGATTCATGGTAATATCCGCAGAGCCGTTAGGGCAAGTCAACGCAGGTCTGCGGAGCAGTTATATACTGAAAATCCACATGGTCTCAGCGCCTCCTCGCAGAGGATCACACTACGCGCCCAGCTGAAAAGCGTAGCGATACACACTTCGATAGGGTTCATCCAGTAAGATAATCCACGCAGGAAGGAATGACAGAAAGGTAAGGCGAAAAGTCCGAGCACTTGAAGATGTTTGAACAACTATTATCGAATCGCCAAATTAGTTACTGAATACTTAGCAGTCTTGAATTAACGCCATGCATAGGGGCCAGGGGAGTAGGTTCCATAGGGAAGCGAGACATGTGAATCGCTTCAAAAAGGTAAAAAAAGGAAGTGAAGCCTCCTGTTTTGTAGCTAGAAAACGAAAGAGAAACCTCCTGTTTGTAGCTAGGGGCGGGACTGACGAATCGCCCCCTTAGATAGGATAGGAAAGGACAACAGAAGGAAAGGAACCGACGCACGAGTTAGCCAACGAACCATTTCCTTCTGTTATCCATTAGGTATGTGCAGGTACATCGGTGGGCGTCCCCACCAGCATCAGTGTAAGCCTCTTCGTTGGGCTGGTGCTTGCACTGAACAACCAGCCCCCCTGCCTTCAATCTAGCGAGAAAGTTCCCTTAAGTTTGACACACACACACACACTCTTGAGAGCTCGGATGATCGGATGAGCACATTTCCATGTATTTCCAAGAATGCACTAACACTTTACGAACTAGTTACTGGGTTACCCGACTAGGGCAGAACGACCCGAAACCTAAAAATAGCCCTACGAAAGGAAGACCTGAAGCAACACCTTGTTTTGCATCATCGTATGAATTGCATAGCATTCAGTGCAGGTACGCCAACTAGGCCCCAGGGAACGCGGTGTGACGCAGACACACACACACACTTCGATCCATGCTCGCAAGAGCTCTATCACTCTCAGTATTGAAATTCCCAAATTGCTGCAATTTAGACCTTGATTGAATTAGAGCAAAACAACGCATGAGACAGCTTGAGGCTTGAGTGTTACTTAGAGTTCTAGGCAATTACTGCAAGTTAGACCTTGTCTGAATTACAGCGAAACAACGCGTGAGACAGTTGCAGTTTTACTTGAGAGTTCTAGCTTGCAACAAGGACTCATTACCGTTTTACTTGCGCGCTAGCCCTTTACAATCTAGTTATTGGCAGAAACACCGAATTGGACAGCTTGAGCAACGTAGAAATGTTAAAACATGTTAACCTGATGCAGGTAAGCTGGACATCCCATTTCACTGGTTTGGACACAGTCCCAGTCAAATGCTGTGTCCTCCTGCAGGTCTGTACAAAAGTGAAATAGGGAAGTCTAATTTAGAAGGTTTTGGTCGTTCTCATGTCCTTTGGGACAGGAGGTGACACACACACATGTAGCCGAATCGGCGCTCCCTTGACTGAAAAATTAGAAACCTAAAGAGCCTCTAGAAACGAACGAAAACGTAGAAAGAAACGAAAGGACCCTGGAATGAGAGAAAGCAAGACCGTGCGTGAATTAGCCGCATGCCATGACGTGTGCAAGTGGTGACATTAGCAGCGTCATTCTATGATATTCTAGGTTGAAATCTCAGTAGCTCTGCAGCTTTGTAGCAGCAATCTCGAGCAAAACGATAAGCCGGTGAGTATCGTGCAAGAACGCAATCCTGTGACTGATCGCCCTTGAGGGCCTGTGCTAAACGCGTCCAAATCTGGGATCACACAACAGACCGCAGTGGGACCCTGTTGCGAAACACACTTCGATCCATGCTCGCAAGAGCTCTATCAGTTTTGAAATTCCCAAGTTATGGCAATTTAGGCCTTGACTGAAGAAGAGCAAAACAACGCATGAGACAGTTTGAGGCTTGCGTGTTACTTAGAGTTCTAGGCAATTACTGCAGTTTAGACCTTGATTGAATTACAGCGAAACAACGCATGAGACAGCTTGAATTTTACTTAGAGTTCTAGACAGTTACTGCAGGTTAGACCTTGACTGAGTTACAGCGAAGCAGCGCATGAGACAGGTTGAGTATAACTTAAAGTTCTAGTTTGCAACCAGGACTCATTAGCACTTTACTTGCGCACTAGCCCTTTACAATCTAGTTACTGCACTATTACAGTCCAGTTGCTGGCATCAACACCGAGTTGGACTACTTGAACATTTTGTAGACTCCTTTCAAGAATGTTAAAACATTTTAAAGCTTGATGCAAGTAAACTGGATATCCCATTTCACTGGTAGTTTCATTGGACACAGTCCCAGTGAAATGCTGTGTCCCGGTGAAGGTTTGTACCAAAGTGAAATAGGGAAATTTAATTTAGAAATGTACTGTATTCGTTCTCCTTTGGAACATGACACACATACACACACACTTGGGGTCAAAAACACGACTCAGTGTGAGTATATAGCCCTCTACTGCTTACCTCAAACCTGGCCCTCACAAACGGCAGAGAAACCAAAACACAGTGTCTCCATCAACGATCTTCTCGCAGGTACGTCAACTTGGCACCTCGCGTTGATATCGGAAAACTGTTGCAGAGCGGCAACGTCAATTGCACCACACACCCATCTGATTGCCACACACACACAGATACACACTCTTCATCAAATGGATTGCTGTTGGGATTGTAGTGGACTTGTCGCTTCGGAACTTTCATACGTCCGGAACAGAAGAGAAGGCTCTTAGCCTCTAGTTGCACCTACGTTTTTGTTTTGGTCTTTTGATGTTTTTTGATTTGTTGACGCTGGGTCCTGGAAAACTTTTGCTTCACTTGCTGAGCCACTGCCCTTTACTCATCAAGGCCTCAAGGTTGCCTTGTATATTGCATCTCGTTGGAGAAATCTCCTGTGGGGTGAATATTACTTTTTCTCACTTACAAACAATCCCTTGCTGAGCAACTGAACTTTGCTTCTTGGATCTCTGCATGTCTTTTGCTTTGTGTAGCTCCTTAGCTCCTTAGAATGCCTTTGAGCTCAAGGGTCTCAACAATGAGCTAGTTTGGCAGACAGGATTCTGGTGCATGGATGCTGCCTAGTTGATTAGCTGTGTAAGGAGTCTGACTTTACCGTCCACCCTCTAGGCTCGGGAAGGGTCCAATCCAGGCCACGGGCGACGGGCTGGCCGACCGAGCCGTCCACGGGCCTCACGGGCCCCACAAGCCACATTTCACGGGCCTGCTTCAGACTACGTATACCCTAGGCTCGTGGTTGCATAAGGTAGAGTAAGGATTTTGGTGATGCGGTAATTTTCAGATTTCTAGCGTTTTGAAATCAGTTCTGTGGGAAATTCGACCATTTTAGGGCAGGTGGTGCAACACTGAGGTTATGCTGAAGTCACAAGTTGCGAGAACCCTAGTTTGGGCTTGCCGGAAAACAGTCATGGGATTCTGTGTGACAAAGGACACACTATTTGACAGCACTTCAGGCAGAACTATATGGCATCATGACAAACTACAATAGGCGTGGCAGAGCAAACGATAGATTTGCTGCAAACGAGTGTCCTCAGTCGTTCGATGTGCGCAACGCGCATGGGTGGGACCACATAGCTGACATAGCATGTTGAAGAGCTGCAGGGCATCTTATGTGTGAGTTTCAAAACATGTTGGCGTCACCGCTTGTAGTTCTTTGCTCCTTCAGCACTGTGAACACGAGAACATCGAATATGAATATCTCAGTTTTTTGTTGCTCAATGCCCAGGAAGACCATGGACTTTTGCATGCATCACTATGAGACGTGCAAACAAGCCGAAATGGAGAATCACGAACTGCGGACTAGGCCAGGTGCCACGAGCGTGTCAGATCAGTTCAATCCAAGCAGATGATGATGCCAGCTGCAAAATGTTCTTTTAGTTGCACACAGTATTCAGCCCTGATGAGCTGCAACCTATCATGTTGTGCAGAATTTCCTTTTGACCTTGATAGCCATTTTTGTTTGGCAACATGGAAAAGACCCGGCCGTTCGGAGAAAGAGCACTGCACCTCTTGTGCAGGATAGCGGTGATGAAAGACAGCTTGTCGGCCAAGGGTCAAAAGAATGACAGCTCTTTGCAGTCTTTGATGCCGCTCAGAGAAGCGCGATAGAGAGTCAAGCGAACGCCATACAGAAAGCTCCCACGCACAGAGATTCAGATTGGAAAAGATGTGTGTATATATTTGCACACATTATACGTTTTGCTTCGATATGATCCTTGAGGTCTTCGGTGTCATTCAGACTTCCTCGTTCAAAGCCGTTAAGCCACCCTCCATCCAAGTTTCCCGATTTTCAATGTTTGGCAACCCAACCTAATGGAGCACTTTGAAATGCTCCACCTCATAGTGTGCCAACTCCGCTCCAATGTTCAAAGTCAATCTATGTATGGCATGGTTATTGTTGCACATATATTTGGAATTTTCAGGTGGTCGACACTGTCTGCACAACTTTCTATATATTTGTTTGCGTTTACTTGCAAGTGATCGTTTAGAATGCAATCAAGCATCTGAGGACAAGGCAGCACATGCAGGAGAAGAGTCTGATGGGTTGATGGATCGATCAGTTGCCGTG
Organism: Durusdinium trenchii; assembly: GCA_963970005.1. Taxonomy (NCBI): domain Eukaryota; class Dinophyceae; order Suessiales; family Symbiodiniaceae; genus Durusdinium; species Durusdinium trenchii. The sequence goes on from CAXAMN010023517.1 coordinate 171,924, forward strand.
TGGGCGTTGAATCCTCAAATCATGAGCAGCTCAGAATTCCAAACCTAACATTATGCTATCAAAGGTATCCTTCTCCACTTTGCAACACCTTGGATTGATTGGCGAGTCATGAAAACAAATCAAGATCTGAAAACAGTGAAGAGAAGGGCATCGTGTTTTGTGGCTGACTCGGTTACCCTACACACGGGTGGTGAAAGTCGTTGCTCAGCATTTCCTAACAGTTCTTATCTAGTTTATCGGTCAGAGGAAGCCCTGCAGGCGTTGTTACTTTGCACTAGCATAGATGTTTGCTCCACAGCCTATCCCAAAGTTGCAGGCGTAATAAGGAATCACTTATAAGTTAGAATCAATATTAGGAAAGTCTGAGCACATCTAGAATCATCGCATGTTTCTCCATTGCCCGTCGCGATTTCCTGGAACTGTGCAGGCGACAAAGCTTCTGGTGCGGAAGGATTGCGAGGCTCGCAGTGCCACTGCAGAGAACGCTGTGCTTCGAGATCAGCTGGTTCAAACCACAAGGCCGGCCGGGCGTCGAAGTCAGGACATACATGAAAACAGTTGGAGCGCAACCAGAGAACACGGACTCATGGACTGGAAGTTCCAAGCACTTGGTACTCGGATGCAGGGCTGCTTAATTAAGTTTATTGATGTTCTTCAAAAGAACGACGCTTTTTTGTTTCAATCCATGTACACTTTGTTTAGCTTGCCTTGTGGACAGGCACAGGTTGCTAGTACACGAAAACTTGGGGCGCCTCAGGGAGCGCACCGGGTTCGCCTTGCTGTTTTGGCCCAGAAGGTTCGTGCAATGCTGGGCAATGTGCTTGGCAATGTAAGCAAGATTTGCAATAAGTGAGTTTCACTTATTTGGATCGTCATTTTCATAACTACCATATCTACTATCTACGTAATGAATTAGTCCATCAACCATTTGAGTGACGTTAAAAACACTGATATTGGATATTCAACTTCTGAGCTTATTTTGAGGTTGATCTAAGCATCCTAGCGGTGTTGTGGACCTGTATCAAAGCCTCCACTACCAAAGAGAACTAGAAAGAGCACTTGTTTGGAACGCTGCATTTTTTGCGAATGGAAGTGCAGCGACACGTACAGTGCAACTTGTACATA
>CAXAMN010023517.1:176048-207679 GCA_963970005.1 Durusdinium trenchii
CCACTCGCATTTTTTTATACCTTCGGCCCCTCACACGTTCCCACACAACTGCCTGCGGTTTTTTTCCCTTTTTCCCGAATGCGTAGCGAAGGGTTCTCGTTTAACTCTAAGGGTCTGGGGGTAGAGCCTTGTTCACGACTGATTGTCTCAGCGTTTGCAACCGTCCGCAACCGTTCGCGACCGTCTGCAACCGTCCGCGGTAGGGCGCTAAGGCGCTATTGGGGGAAGCTTTTGGAGAGGGTTTCGGATGGAACCGTGACGTGTCAGCTTCGTGTGAAATAGCGAGGAATCGTATGGAAACGTAAGATGTTGAAGTGCGGAGGATGATTTCACTGCGCAGGCGCAGCGTTTTGTGAGATTTGTTGTTTTCTGCGCAGTCACATTGGGATTAGCGTTTGGAGAGTGGTGTTTTGGGGGTGTTGGATGTGGCTGTGACATTGTTTTTTTTGTTTCAGGGTGTTGCACCGAAGCTCTGTGTGCTCAGAATGGGTCGAAATCATTCCAAACGTGCGGGGTGTTTGTTGAAGCTGACATGATATGATATTGTCACTTTTCGTGGCAGGCGCAGCAGTCCTCTGTGCGGGCTTTGAGGTGTGGAAATGCGATTTTCGTGGCAGGCGCAGGCAAGTGTGAGGTTGCGAGGTGTGGCGGAGGTCACAGTTCGTGGCAGGCGCAGTACTTTGCGCGCGTTAGACGTTAGGCGTGTGGACACGGAAAGTTTCGTGGCAGTCGCAGGGAATCGTGATGTTGCGAGTTGTGGTGGAGGTGACTGTCGCTGTGACATTGGGATTGGTGTGTGAGCGGAGGGGCTGGAATCGGCGAAACTGCTTGGCAGGGCTGCTTGATGTGTGTGCTCTGATGGGGGTTCCCCATGACTTTTGGAGGAAGTCTCGTACGAAATGCTCGCTTTGGAGACTTTGACATGTGACTTTTGGAGGAAGTCTCGACCGAAACGCTCGTTTGGAGACTTTGACATGTGACTTTTGGAGGAAGTCTCATACGAAACGCTCGTTTTGGAGACTGGCCGCGTGACTTTTGGAGGAAGTCTCGTACAAAACGCTCGTTTTGCAGACTCGAAGCGTATCTTTTGGAGGAAGTCTCGTACGAAACGCTTGTTTTGCAGACTTCAAGTGTGAGTTTTTGAGGTTGTCTCGTGCGAACCGCTAGTGTTAGAGACATTGACGAGTGAATTTTGGAAGAAGTCTCGTGCGAAATGCTCGTTTTGGAGGCTTGACGCGTGACTTTTGGAGGAGTCTCGTACGAAACGCTCGTTTTGTAGACTTGAAGTACAACAGTGTCCGACCAGAGTGTCCTTCGAGAGTGTCCCACAAGAGTGACATACAAGAGTGTCCCGCAAAAGGGTCCTATACAAGACTGTTCACAAGAGACAAGAGTGACAAACAAGAGTGTCCCACAAGAGTGTCCCACAAGAGTATCCCGCAAGAGTGTCCTACAAGAATCTACAAGAGAGTTCCGCAAGTCCCACAAGAGTGTCCCACGAGAGTGCTCCACAAGAGTGTCCGACAAGAGTGTCCTACAAGAGTTTTCCTATCCTACAAGAGTGAGCGCGTTCCACAAGATGACCCAAGAGTGTCCCACAAGAGTGACACACGCAAGAGTGTCCTACAAGCGTGTCCCACGAGAGTGTTCCACAAGAGTGCCCCACAAGAGTGTCCCAGAAGAGTGTCTCACAAGAGCGACGCGCAAGAGTGTCCTACAAGAGTGTTTCGCAAGAGTGTCCTATACAAGAGTGTTCCGCGTTCCGCAAGAGTGCCACGCAAGAGCGGGTGTCATACAGGAGTGTCCCACAAGAGTGACAGACAAGAGTGTCCCACAAGTGTCCCGCAAGAGTGTCCCACGAGAGTGTCCTACAAGAGTGTCAGAGTGTCCTACAAGAGTGTTCCGCAAGAGTGTCCCACAAGAATGTCCAACAAGAGTGTCCTACAAGAGTGCCCCGCAAGAGTGTCCTACAAGAGTGTCCCGCAAGAGTGTCCTACAAGGGTGTCCCAGAAGAGTGTCCTACAAGAGTGTTCCGCAATGAGAGTGTCCCACAAAGGTTTCCGAAAAGAAGTGTCCTAAGTGTCCCGCAAAAGTGGCACAAGAGCGTTAAGAATTGTTGTGTGTTTGTTTTCGAGCACGTGTTTGCATTCGGGTTCGTGGGTTCCATCTTGTTTCTAGCACACGTTAGACTGCAACGAACCATGGGGTCCGACGGCGAGTGATCGCAATCAGCTCTAAATTTTGCATCGTGGGAGAATGGCGTTGTGTTTTCTGGCTCCAGCAGCTCCTCCTGAAGTGTGTTGATGGACAGAAAAAGGCATCGACTACCTGTAGAGCTTTTTGTGGAGTTGTTCGGTGCAGTGGAGAAATGCAAGTCAAGAAAGATTTTGTCGGGACCCTTGGCCGGCTACGTGGTGTCTTTATGCACTAGGACAATGAGATCGTTGGGCTTTTCATGGTCGAATGACAGTCACAGCCTGGATTGGGTTGACAGACCAAGCTTGTTTCGGCATCAATGGGGAGCTCCTGGAATCCTTTTGGGATCTGAGGTCCATCCTTATCAAGTGCTGCAAAAGCTTGGGCACTTCCATATTCCACTGTGGAACGAGCCAGAGACGCGTGGTGCATGTTCATCTATAGCCAAGACTGCAGCAGGGTCTTGAGTAACGCACGCTATATTTATCGCTTTGTGATGCTCAACGACGTGTCCGCGAGGCATGAAGCCCAGAAAGCGTCAGAAGTTGCCTTTGACACCGTCGTCAAGACTAAATTGTTCGCTGCTCGGAAATAACGCGTAGGAAATGGCAGGAACTTGCTGCCTGGGACGATCATTTCGCAGTCTTGGGTGGAGTGCAAAGTGACGACGGGCGGCTTTTTTTTCTCGCGAGGCTGCGAGCAAGGACGCTATACTAGGGGCCCCTGGCCGTACTACTATAAAGCTACTAGGAGCACTACTAGGAGCAAGGACCTTACTAGGGGCTCCCGGCGCACGCAGCGACGCTCAGTGCTCATGCTCAGTCACAAGTCCAGCGCTAATCCCCAACCCATTTATTGCTTGTCAAAGCAAAAGGACGAGACCGGATTGTGGTGAGTTCGATTAAACCATGGTGACAGGCTATAAGAGTTTACTCTGTGGGTTTTCAATGCGAGCGCCTGCGCGGCGCATCATACAGTTCGAACTTGCGCTTTGTATCCGTGGAAACCAATGCAACTGCGAATACAGCGCCTGTTTGTTTCAACATGTTATCAAGGTGCATCTCGACGCACCACTTCTAGCTAGTCTTGTTCCAGCGAGGGTATTTATATAATCTGGGTCTGGGTCTCCTACCCAATGCTCAATCCAAGCAGTGAAACAAGGCAGCGTATTTCTGCGAATCATGGCATGGCATGGTACTTGGCCCCAAAGATACATAAAACCATAAGAGAGACTACTTCATGCCAAAGGCTTTAGCGTTGAGGCACCCAGTTGCGTGTTTGCACTCTATTGACAAAAGCGCTCGCCGCATCTTAGGTCGAGTTTCCTTCCAAATTACCCGGCAAGAGACCCCAAACAGTGTGTGTGTGAGGTCTATAAGCAGAAAGTCTAGAGATCTAGACGCATTGGGGTCCAGACAGGTTGGTGGTGATGAAGGTGGGGATCGTGGTGGCGGTGGTGAGTGAGTGTGAGTGTGAGTGTGAGTGAGAGTGATGAGAGTGAGAGTGAGTGTGAGTGAGAGTGAGAGTGGGAGAGTGAGTGAGAGTGAGAGTGAGAGAGTGATTGAGTGTGGGTGAGGGAGAGTGAGAGTGAGAGAGTGATTGAGTGTGAGGGTGAGGGTGAGAGAGTGAGAGAGTGAGAGTGAGAGTGAGAGCGAGAGTGAGAGTGAGAGTGAGTGAGTGAGAGTGAGTGAGTGAGAGTGAGAGAGTGAGAGTGAGTGAGTGAGAGTGAGTGAGTGAGAGTGAGTGAGTGAGAGTGAGTGTGAGTGTGTGAGTGTGTGAGTGAGTGAGTGAGTGAGGTGAGGTGAGGTGAGGTGAGGTGAGGTGAGGTGAGTGAGTGAGTGAGGGTGAATGTGAGTGTGGGTGAAGAGTGAGTATGAGTGTGAGCGTGTGTGAGTGAGCGAGAGTGAGGGTGAGAGTGAGAGAGTGAGCATCTGAAAGCGCAAAAGTGAGCAGTGCTGCACCTGCGCCGAAATCTGTACTTCGAGGTTCACTGCGCTTGCCACGAAATCTGCGCTTCGAGGGTCGCAGAGTGCTGCGCCTGCCACGAAATCTGCACTTCGAGGTTCACCAAGTGCTGTGCCTGCCACGAAATCTGCACTTTGAGGTTCACCAAGCACTGTACCCGCCACGAAATCTGCACTTCGAGGTTCACCAAGTGCTGTGCCTGCCACGAAATCTGCGCTTCGAGGTTCCAAGCGCTGCGCATGCCACGAAATCTGCACTCCAAGGTTCACAAAGCGTACCTGCCACGAATCTACACTTCGAGGTTCACAAAGTGCTGCACTTGCCACGAAATCTGCGCATCGAGGGCCACAGAGTGCTGCGCCTGCCACGAATTCTGCGCATGGAGGGTCACAGAGCGCTGCGCCTGCCACGAAATCTGCAAACAAGCCACATGTTAAAAAGTCACGATTCACTGCGCCCGTCACGAAATCTGTGCTCCTCAACGATCACCATCTGTTCCAACCACGAAAACTGCATTTCGAAGTGCGCACGGCGCCACAATGAGAGCGCAGTCGATAGAAGCGCCCGCCGCGGACACCCAGATTCAGCGAGCCTGCGCAGTCGAAATGCGTGTCGACGATTTCGAGAGGCATGAATGCGCTGTAAATAGCAGCGAATTAGCCGTCCACGCCCGCGCGCTTCAGCGATCTAAGCATCAGCTGCTTAGTTACCGTAAGAACCCCTAAGTGTGTCCACACTGTTTGGGGACAAAGGTTGGAAACTGGCACCCTTTGTTGAGCCCTCCCGAGTCCACCCAGAGATTGATGGATCCAGTTCCCTTCAATCTCTTCCTCCTGTGACGAGAAAAGTTCTAAAGATTGTATTCTGTGAAATGTTTAATACTTCTGAATTACCTGATGTCACCTAACCTACTGTGAGCGTCTTTCTATATGTCACCTCGCCTTCGTTCCCGCGTTTTGCACCTCTGCTCCTTACTCTGTCTCACCTGACGCCTCACACCTTCACATTTTTGGGCGCGCTCAACATCATTGTTATATTCATAATCTGCAGTAGGAGCAGTAGTAGTAGTAGTAGTGTAGTAGTAGTGTAGTAGGAGTAGGAGTAGGAGTAGCAGTAGCAGTAGCAGTAGTAGTAGTAGTAGCAGCAGCAGCAACAGTAGCAGTAGCAGTAGCAGTAGCAGCAGCAGGAGTAGTAGTAGTAGTAGTGGTAGTAGTGGTAGTAGTGGTAGTAGTGGTAGTAGTAGTGCTAGTAGTGGTAGTGGTAGTGGTAGTGGTAGTGGTAGGAGTAGTAGGAGTAGCAGTAGCAGTAGGAGTAGCAGTAGCGATAGCAGTAGCAGTAGCAGTACCAGTACCAGTAGTAGCAGTAGCAGTATAGCAGCAGCAGCAGCAGGAGGAGGAGGAGTAGTAGTAGTCGTAGTCGTAGTGATAGTAGTAGTAGGAGGAGTAGTAGTAGTGGTGGTAGTAGTAGTAGTTGTTGTAGTGGTCGGAGTAGTAGTAGTAGTAGTAGTAGTAGTAGTAGTAGTATAGTAGTAGTAGTAGTAGTAGTAGTAGTAGTAGTAGTATTAGCAGTAGTAGTAGTAGTAGTAGTAGTAGTAGATACATTGCTCGCATCACGTGACCGTTGCCCTGCCGCACTTTTGCTTCACATAAACGTTGACGCATAGCGATTGTCGAGTTTCTTTGGAGGATGGTCCATCAGCTGGAAGAAGAGCGGCGAGCTGTGACAGCAGATGCTAGCCCCCAAATGCAACTTGGACTTGGACTGGAGCAACGCCTTATATTTTCTTGTTCATCAAACCGCAGACTCAGAAGGCCTTTCGACATCAGCCATGGACGGTACATAGAATCTAGCAATCTTTCAATGCATGTCGAATATCTGAGCTGGTGCCAATTTTCTATCCCTTTGTCTCCAGCTGTACTAAGGTCCATTTGCGAAGTGGATTCATCCCCGACAGCTTCTCCACCAGCCAGGCTGGTGATTTCAGGAACCAAAGTTGTCGGGAGCGGAATTGGGAGCAACCACTGATGTGAAGAAAAGGTGCACCATCAGCTGTTCAACAAACATCAGCAAACCAGCTTTTCCGTTGGCCGAAGCAGTGGCAAGGTGTCCCTCCAGGCCTTGCAAGATCTGATATGAACTGTTGTGATGGAAAAAACATAGGGGAAACATGGAAGGTAAGTACGGTAAGGACTCCCGAAATTAAAGCAATTGAAAGGGGTTCTCTTTTTTCCTCTCTCTTTAGAACATTGCCATACTATGCAGTTCGGTTCCATGACCGATCCCTCCTACAGACGCATTTAGCAAATGTAGCCCTTTGAGTCATCCCGACGACTGCGGGAGCCCCAAACACTTCCTGAAGCAGGAGAATAAACCCTACGCGTGCTGCTTCTAAACGGCCCCCCATTCTAGTAGCGTCCTTGCTCCTAGTAGTGGGGCCAGGAGCCCCTAGTAGCGTCCTTGCTCCTAGTAGCGATGCCCTTTGTTGCTAGTAGCGTTCTTGTTACTAACCTTTCATGGGAATCAAGGACTTCCTGGGTTTTCACACGTGAGTGATCTTCATCAGCCAGCAACACTATGTTGGTAGCGGAAGAATTTGGCTTTGCGTGGAGTTTGCGGATTGCAAACAATGTGTCTACAATACATTTCATTAGCCAAAATGGCATGCCATTTTTTGGCTCAAGTGATTGGGAACCTTTCCCCTCTGGAACTTTGAAGCGCACTTCGTCCTTTTTCTGCGCTTTTGATCTGTAGCCATGGCGGCCTCTTCTCGGCTTGGGACTGTCGAGGAAGCGTGGGCTGCGCGGAAGTCCGCTTCTGCTTGTTTTTGTTTCGGTTCCGAAAGCGACGTTAGGCACGCCGCGACGATTTGGAGGCGTTTTTGGGGTGGAATTAGATTGTGGAAAGGCGTGGCGAAGCAGATCGCTGGGATCAGCAGGTGTCGTATACCAGCCAGAAAAGACGTGTGGCTATGAACGTTGCCAAACGAAGCCCGGCCTCCCAGCAGCATCCAAGGGCAAGTCCAAGGGCCAGAAGGGTGGTCGAAGGGCGCCTTCAAGTCAGCTCCTCCACCCACCAAAGGAAAGGGCAAGTCCAAGTCGAAGGACAAGGGCAAGTCCAAATCCCCATGGCCCTCCAACTGGGCCACTACCACACCAGCCGGCCTTCCGTACTGCCGGTCACGAAGGCAACACAGCCCCCAGCAACTGCCCTCGCAAGTGACTAGGTCAGGACCCCATGCACTGACATGGGACCGGACTTCAGCCACAATCCACTCGCCTTTGTACCGGCGGACTGGAGCAGTGATTGGGGACCAACCCAGCTCACTGCCACTGTAATTACCACATAATGACGTGCCTCCCACTACGGAGCCATTGACCCGGTGGACGGGCACCAATGAGGATGCATGGACCGAACTCCAAACATGTAACACGGTTACAGTTTGTACCATCCCATCTGCAGGAGAGGCTCCGCTGGCAACCGGGGCACTCACACATCCCACCTCGGGATGAAATCCACTTGCTCCTCTACGCGGGCCGTGATGAGACCTGCCTAGACGCATGCATTCGAGGCGACCTCCCCGAGATCTCCCTACGGGTGGTTGCACTTGACGTCCTCCGCGAGGGGAAGCATGATCTTCTGAGAGATCAACCATACAGTGATCTTTGTCATCGAGCCTTGGCAGGGCAGATTGTAGGCACGCGGGGAGGACCAAACTGTAGAACCTGGAGCATCCTCCGCTGGATACCAAAACCTGGTGCTCCTCCACCTGTTCGTGGCCGGCAGGGACCATGGTGTTGGGGCCTGCAGGAGGGCCTGAATCATTCGGAGCAGGAGTCGACAACGACAGTGTGTTGCTTCTACGCCAGATGGTCATCGCCCACCTTGCCTACCTTGGACGTCGACGGCGCCATCTTCCACAAGCCTGGAGCTTCTTGGAACAACTGGTGGACCCAAAGAAGACCAGCGCAGCACCGAGTGCACGGAAGTGCAGTTCCATCTGTGCGGCCCTTGGGGTGTGGCATCGCCTCCTGGGGCACGCACTCATCACCTTTGACCAGTGTCGACTGGGCCAAGTGGTAAAGAAATCAACCACTCTCTCCACCAATCTTGAGCTACACCACTGGCATGGACTTTGTTGCGACCACGATCCGGGGGCTTACCAACAAAGAGAGTTGTCACGTCCTCAGATCTGAGTAGATACCCGTGCATCATGATGTTAGGTCTGACCAAGGCCATCAAGACTCAGTGGGAGGCTACCTGCCGCTCCCGGGAACACCTCATGCAACCCTGCCCCACAGTTGCTTCACGCACTGATCATGGGGCAGGCGTTCACTTCGCGTGAAGTCACCATCCCAACCGGCCTCAGCAGAGGCCCCAACTCAGTCAGGCGACGGACTTGTACCCCAATTGCATACTGCCACCGCAACTGGTCCTAATGCAGACGCTGCCAAATGGGTCGACAAGGACTACCCACTCATTCTCTGCACAGGAGTACCTTTTTGGGAGTGACCTCCCGACTCTTGCCAGCCCGGCCAAAGTGGAACTAAAAGGGGAAGCCACCTCCTACCCGAAGGCACAATTAACTGCAGCTCAGCAGACCAATTCACGGAGGACATCCGGACGACCTTTAGGGAGGAGCGTGAACTCCAGATGGTCGCACAACGGAGGCAGCGACTTTTTGCGGGTGCAGTCCGGAGGAACTCTGCCCAGGCCCGGATGAGGGTGACAAAATCCCTTAGTTGTCGTTAGTTATAACTAACTTACCCTGGAAGAAGTCAGTTATATCTTAGTTATAACTAAGTTATTTCCTATTTATAAGTTCCATAAGTAGTTCATAACTTACTTATAACTAAGAACTAACTACCTTCTTTTTAAAAAAAGACGTCTTCTTTTTCCGCATGCGAAAAGAGAGATCTCAGCCGAATGCTATAGCTGACGCGTCCGCTTCAGTGTATACAGTCGATACTTTGATCGATCTGTTGCCACCAGCTCGCCGGTAGCCATCGAGTCGGTTGGTCCAGTCGATGCCAGGTCACCTCGTCTGTCAGACGCCACGTCGAACCCCACTTGGTGGTTCCAGAGAACCGCAGGCGTCTGACAGAAACATGCAGCGGTGTAGTGGTCGAATGGACCAGTTCCTGCACGCGCCCCGCGTGCGAGGGCCACTTCCAGATCACCACATCCCCCACGTTCAGAGAGCCTATCAGACCACGCGCAGTGGCACTATGCCGCAAACTGTCATCGCCAAAAATGGACCGAGCGTGGGACGAAGCTTTATGTGTCACTCCAAGCAAGACATATGTCCAGGGTTGATCTTCGGTTATGTCCGCCAACAGGAGCCGAGGCAGAACACCCTCTTGGAATTCGGCGGGCGCGTTGACGTTGCGCTTCTGGTTGTCCACAATTCTTGCACCCTTCAAAGCTCGATGCTTTCCTTCCATGGTGGCGCAATGTGGGACAAACCCAAGTTTGAGGATGTCTCTTGGTAAGTGCAGTCTGTGGTGGTGTTTTGGTCGCGCACATTCTTCGCCATAGGCAGCCACGAAAGCTGCCTGATGGATTTCTTGCTTCTTGGCCAGTGGCAGTACTTTGTCGGATTGTCGGGATCAGAGATGAGTTCCACGCAGGATCTCAAATCTGAAATCTCACGGCATACTTCCACTGAGGCCACGAAGGATGTCGTCTTTGCCACGCTACGGTCCATCTCCACGAGGAGACGGACAACGTAGAAGTGAAGCAAAGATAACAAAGCTGCGCAATCCGCGGCAGAACCGCGAAAGGCGCCGCCCTCAAACAGTTTCGGACGCAAGAGTTCTTTCGACGAATACAGGGATCGGAATTTAATTTGGCGCCCTGTGATCGACGTCGCCGTCCGCTCTCCACAGCAGCATCCCACAGTGCCGTCAGTGTCACGCCGTGCGACTCAAGTTCACAGATCATGTATCCGATTTCACATGTGAACAAATGCCGTATTCGCGCGTGACGTCGGTGACAGACGAGGAAAATGGTAGCCGCGTACGTGCCTCGGGACAAAACATGAGTCCGCAGGGCATATACCGCAGCCCACTCGCCTGTTCTTTCTTTGTCCGACTCGCTTTCGACAGGGGCTGCAGCAGACATCTGATAAGCGTCATCCGGGCGAGGATGACAGCGGGACAGGTCATGCTCTGCTATCGTCGCAAAGCCATCCGGACGAACCTTGGAGTGCCGACTGAGGACGTTGCTGCAGTGACCGCAGGGGACAAGGCCTGCTTAGATCGGCTGGGCTTTTATAGCTAGTTAACATAATTAACGTAATTAAGATGAAACTACTAAATAGTTATAACTAGTTAGGGAAATTAGGTTTTTCAAAAAATCATTGATTTTCATGAAAAATACTGCACAGGCAAGTGAGCCACAAGGCTAATGTGACAAGCAATAATGCACAAGAGAGCCACAAAGGGCTAATGTGGAAAGGAAGAACCACAAGAGAGCCACAAAGGGCTAATGTGGAAAAGGAAGAACCACAAGAGAGCCACAAAGGGCTAATGTAGAAAAGGACAAGAGAGCCACAAAGGGCTAATGTGAAACAGCGCAACAAACTCCAATGCCTTTTCATGCCTTGTGAGACTGAAGCATCATCTTTACATGTGAAGGAACCAAGCAGGTGATGCCTCCTTCAGAGGACCTCGAAAAGATCATGGGGCTTTCCACTGCTTGGCAATCTACTAAGAGCATTTTGGTATTTGTGCTGGCACACCTGATTGCATCCAATTTAGGCAAGTGCTCGACCAACGCATACTCTTCTACAATGGCTATCACTTTGCCCAGGTCCAAGAAAGCTTTGATGCATCCACATTTGAAAGGAAAACTTCTGGAAGCAGGATCACTAAGCAACACAACATCACCCACAGAAGCAGTCATACCATTTCCAAGCTTGCAAGAATGAGCACCAAAGCATTGTCCACTTTCTCCAACGACCAAATTGTGTTCATAGAGAAGCTGCTTCAATTTCTTGTCAGGCTTCTTGGGCTTGACAAGGGCACAACCATCTTGAAACCAGCTTTGATCTGTACTTGTCAAGCTAGCGACCTGCTCACAAAGAAGTTCCTTCATGACAAAGTGGTCGTATACTTTCATGTTGCAACAGTTGGAGCCATACCTCCTGATAGACTTGTGCTTTCTTTCTAGGCTCCAGCATGCTGGCAGGCACTTGAAATGCTTCAAGGCCCTGGGCCAATGTAATGGCCAATGCATTTTTGGCCGCATTTTTTCAGCCCACCTACAGGCCTTTAAATGTTGTAAAGAATCTTCCACCAAATCTTGCAACACTTGTGGGTCAGCTTCTTGCATGAATGGTATGGACACCATAAAGTCAAGAAGTGTACACCAAGACAGGAAACACAGGCATTCCTTTTCCAAGAAATTGTTGGCAAGGCAGCATGTGTGTAGGAAGTAAGCCAGTGGCCTGTAGAGACTTAGCATTTCACTTGCACTGCGCTTGATATATTTGCTTGCCTTGCGTCCCTCCACAGCCTTAGGCAGAAACAGCATGAAAGGCTTGATTGCTTTGAAGGAATCAGGTGGTACCCAAAGCTGCAAATATTCAGACAATGTTGTCCATATGTTGGTCATTCCCTGTAGGCACAGCTCATCAATCAGCCAAAAGGCAATAAAGCACATTGCACCTTTGCTGCAGAGTGCATGCATATAGTCGTGGACATATGAGGTTGTTGGGTGCAAGAGGCCCAACTCATTCAAACATTCTGACAAGAGTAGGGCATGGTCTGTGTAGTCCACACCAGCAACCTGGCACCAGACCTTCCACTCACCTTTGTTGACTGTGTTTTTTTCTAGCTTTTATCCTCTGCCATGACTGTAAGATGTCTTCATCTGTGGATAAATCTAAATCCTTCAGCTTCAGGTAGTTTGCCAAAGTAGGTTGCTCTTCTTCTGGTGGTCCACCCTCATCATCTCCAGCTGCATACAAGGCTTTTGACAAGAAGATGTTCTTGCACATCACGCATACCCTGGAGCCTCCATCTTGCCTGTTCCCAAAAGTCATCTTATGGGCAGCACCGTCTTGCAGGAACATTGATACAGTCCAGTAAAGAACCATATGCTCACCCTGTGGATTCTTCATTCTGACACCCAGCAATGGGTTTGCCACAGGATTGCTGAACATGCACTCCAGGACTAGCTTGAATATCTGCCCAATGGAGCTTGCCAACTGGTTGGCAACACTTGACCTGCAAATGAAGACTGGCATCCAAACATCTTCTCTTGACAGGTGCCTGCCATATTCAAGGAAAGCCATATATATGGTCCACACCTTCCTTGAACTTGATGAGAGTTGGTGGCCTGGATGCACTTCATCACTGTAGAACACAGCCCTCCATGGCTGGCCAGCCGAGCTGGGTGTATGAGAGTGCACCTTCTCAAGGAAAGCTTGAAAGCAGCCTCCTGCATTGAACAGCCCAGCCAGCAGAGATTGAATGTTGATGTGTATCACACTGATTGTCTTGCCTGTATTTGTAAATGCTTCTGAAGTTTGCCACGAAGGCCCATGCCAATCCATTGCTCCAAGAAGCTTGTTGCTAGCCTCCCTGAAGTTCTTCTCTGAAGACTGGTCAGGGAGCCCATATTGCCTCACTCTTCCCAGGATTGCTGACAAAGCAGCTTGGGAGCAATGTGGTAAACCTTTTCGAAAGTCATTGAGCTTTCTATGCTTTGAATCACTTTCCACATTAGCTGCCATGGCTTAGCCAGAAGCATTGCATAAATCATGTATTGTGCGTAAGGCTTGGCAAGTGGTGGGAGACAGGTTCAACAGTGAACATGTTGCAACTGCTAGATAAAAGTGGCTCTGCAAACATGTTGGCATTGCAACCACTGCTGGTGGTCATTCGTGGATGGCCTTTGGCACACCTTGTGCTGCAATAGTTGAAGGCCAGCGATGATTTCTTGTTGTGGAAAACAAGTCACACAGCACAGAACTTCAACAAGGTGTTGTGAGAGCCCTGGCAGGCTAGTGTGAACAAGTGAAGCATACAAGTCTGGAGGGCCATGGCAGGCTAGTGGCATAGTACTTGCATTGGATTTTGCATAAACTCCAAAAACAATAAGCCATGCAAGCAAATGTCAAACAGTGTGCTAAAACAGGGTGCCAAGCAAAGCAGCAAAAGTGAGCCCAAAGGCTAGTGTGACTCAAGTGAGCCCAAAGGCTAGTGTGATTCAAGTGCACATTTTCCAACTCCATCCAGCTGGCTTGTAGCTCCTTTAGAGCCTTGCCCTGGGTGCAATGAACCGGTACTCTGAGTCCACCACATTGCCCTTCAGTGCATCAAACATGCGCAGGCCCTCCCAGATAGTCCAGCATTTGAAGAGCTGCCATAGGACTGGGTCTTCTTCCATTCTCCTCAGTGGCATTCATTGAATGCAGCTGCTTTAGAGCAGTGGGAGAAACAGCATAACGCAAGAACTGGTGCAGCGCAAGGCACCTCATAAACTCTTCAGCTCCCTGAGCTGGTGGGCTTGAGAGAAAGATTTAAAAAATATAGTGAACCATTGACAGTTGACAACTCATTACACCAAGGCACATCCCTCCAGGCCTGCAATTGTGTGATGTCCTCATTAAGCATCTTGTCATAGACCTTCACCTTTCGACCATCTGGGGTCTCAAAGAAGATCTGGAGGTTTTGTCCAGGAGCAATTTCTGCCAGCATTCGAACCTTGGCCAAAGGGCTGTGGAAGGCCATCAAGGGCACACCTGGAAGGTGGTTCATAGTGAACAAAGGAAGCTCACTGCCACTTCTGGCAATCTGAAGAGCCAAGCCAGCTGCAAAAGTTTTAATTATTGAGACAAAGCCTTTGTGCATGGAATACTTGAACATGATTAAGCATGCATGTGAGCCACAAAGGCAAATATGACATGCAAAAAAAATGACAGCTGGTGAGCCACTAAGGCTAATGATTTCACAGCAGAACAGCAAGTGAGCCAGTGAGGCTAATGAACACAAGCAGGTGGCAAGGGCCTTTAGTTTCATGTTTGAGCCATGCAGGCTAGTCAGTTTGCTCTTCACATTAAAGTACAGTGAGCCTTCAAGGCTAATGTGATGCTTACTTCTTTTTCCCCAAGCAGAACATGTGCATCAACAAGAGCTTCTTCAACTGCTTTGATATCCCCTACATGGGTTCTCCCATGTCAGGGCAATCCAATTGCCACCTTGCTGCCTCTTCTTCATGTAGGCAGCCCATGCCTCTCGACCATTCAATCTTTGTCCAGCAAATGCGTCAAAGTCACATGATGAACAACCATGGACATTTCCTCTGCATCGAATGCACCCCCAGCAAGTCAGCATCTTCTTCCTGGAATGCTTTGGTGTTGGCTTCTCATTAGGAGCAACTTGTTGAGGAGCAGCTGCAGGTCTTTTTAAAAACTGGCCTGAAGCACTGGGTCTCTTCATGCATGGTGCAGGCTTTGGTTTGGTAGTGTTCTTGGCTGTCTGCTTCCCTCCCTTCTTTTGCTGGATGGCTTGAAAGGCTGCGTTCTCATAATCTTCCAGGCTTCTTGAACCTGAATTTGTCTCTGGACCATCCTCACATACTTGTAGAGGTTCTGCAAGGACCTCTGCCTTCTCAGGGGCTTCTGTATTCTCCTGACATTGAGGCAAGACTGCAGGTACAGAAACTGCAGGCTGTCCAGGTGATGAAGGAAGCACAAAGGACTTGTCACCAGGCTGGTCAGATGAAGAGCCAGCAGATATTGGCCCCATGAGAGATAAAGAACCAATACTTGATGCCTTGCCAGAGGAATGTGAACCAGGTTCATGTCTTTTTTCATCTCTAGGCTCAGGTTCATCCAAATTTCTTGCCCTTTTCAACAAACTTCTCAGAGCATCCACACATTCATCATCAAGTATGGATGGGTTGCTCTTCCTTTTACTGAAAGAAGAAGTTCCATTGAGCAAATGATGAGTGCTTCTGGTTGGAGTTGCCTTCCATTGAGATGCCACCAAGGAAGTGAGTTCAGGTCGAGGAGTCACTGGTCCACCATGCAAATAAGCCTTATCCAAGAAATCCTTACATCAAATGAACAATATGAACCAAAAGGCCAGAAGACTTCTAAGACTTAGAAGTTTGCACAACATACAGAATACAGTCACCATTGAATTCATCCAAGGTTCCCCTCCAACATCCTTGGGGAATTCAGGATACACAGCCAATCCTGAAACCAATGCAGCCTGAGAGCAAGCTGAAAAAGCATTGTTGAGGTATTCTCCTAGCTTGTAAATTTCTGCTGGCTTTGGATGAGCTTCTCCCTGGTAACCAGAAGTTGGATCAAGTAGGCCACTGTTGCCTTCTTGGTCTTTTCCTTCAATGCCTTGACACCAACCTTCTTCATTCGATTGCATACAATGTTCACCATGGTTGGCAAAGGAGCAGTGGCAATGGCTTTTGCCTCATCCTCATCCAAGTAGTTCCAAACAGAAGTCATGGTCTGTGGCTTGGAAATCAATTTCAATGGACCATCACATGATGACATTGCTCTCTCATCCAAACAGGACTGCAATGTTCTTTTGATAGTATCTGCAAGAGAAGTTGCTGCCAAATGCTGGTTCAGCTTCAATAAAGCTGATGGTGAGATCTCCCCAGCATATGAAATCTTGGTCGACAACTGGGCCACCAATCTGGTGATCAACTCTTCACCTTTTCTAACTTGTTCAATTTCTGCCAAGTCAGTGATCTCTTTGACCAAGTCATCAATACCCCAATGAGACATGGCTGTACACAAGAACTAAGTCTCTTTGCGTGTGCGTTTGTAAGCATGGTCATACATGTTAAATTATTTCAATTCAAAAATTTGAACTGAAATATAAACATTTTTGCTTTCAATTCGAAAATTTGAATTGAAATATGAATTCAAAAACATTTGAGTTTTCAATTTAAAAATTGAAATTGAAATAAAAATTGTTTAAATAGTAATCAAATATTTTAAACTAAAATTGTTTTATACATATAAGTTTTTACATGTGTCATGAATTTATTTTAATATTAAATATGATGTTTTCTACAATTTGCACTTGACAAGACTTGAGTTGAACACCTTGTGAGCCAATTCACACATCTTTGACAGATTGCTTGTATGTGTACTTTTAGTGTTATTAACACACATGTTTTGTCAACTGAACATTCATCAGAGCCAGCTAGGCTAGACTGATTGTTGCAAAAAATAATGAGCCAGTAAGGCTAATAGTAAATGGAGCCAGTGAGGCTAATCACACAAACAACAATTAAGGTTAATGACAACTGAACTCAGACAGGTTGAGCCATCAGGCTAATTTGATACACTCATAATCACAGTCCTTTTCAGCAACCGCAGTGGCTTCCAGCCTCAGAGTTCACCAAGGAAAGCCTGCCCTTCTTGGGCCATCTTGTGGGCCAAGGCTGTTGATCCAAGATTTTGTCTTCAATACATCTGGCATCAGTGTTGAATGGGAACTGTGCACTTTAGCCACTCTCTTGGCTTCCTTCAAATGGCCACACTCTACCAAGGCCACAAGGTGGATCAGCTTGTTTTGAAAGCCTGTCTTCCACTTCCATTGATCACGAACTTGTTGGCCATGTCCTCCCTGCCCATCTGTAGTAGGCCACTGTGTAGCATGTTGTTCTTGATCTGTGGACTCATTGTTTGCATACCAATTCCACTCTTCTTTTTGGTCATGTGCATGATCAGAAGAACTTGAGGCTGTAGTCTTCTCACTACTGTGGTTCTCGGAGGTTTCCACAACCTTCTGCTTCTTGGGCACAGGCTCCTCAATGCTTTCATCTGGAGCATCATAGTCCAACTCCTTTAGCAGCCTGTTGTTCTTAGTTCACATGGTTCTACCATCAGTCACTAATGTGATTTGGAAAGCCAATGTGCACAGCGTAAGACTTACTCCACACAAATGGGCCAACAAACAACTAACCACAAATCCACTTGGTTCATATTGATTTAATACCCTGCCAAGACTCCTCTTCAATCATTCGATCAAGCTGAGTGTCACACCACATTTTTTCCAGAGAAGGGGCCTCACCCTGAGAGGGCTCATCCTGTGGAACTACTTCCCTTTTCATGGTTGGAGCCAAATACTTCAACAGTAATGTATGTGGAAGCAGCAAGCTTTTGTTTTTGCACTGCTATACAGGTTGCTTGGACTTGGAGCTAATCAACAAGTGAAGAAAACACAAGCAAACAAACAAAACGCACTTTATTACACAATGAGCCTTATGGCTATTGTCCTATGAACATATTTGATTGACAAGACTTGACAACAGAGCCACAAAGGCTAATGTAAAATGTTGAGCCACTAAGGCTAATACCACCCAAAAAGCATTGTCCCTAATGCAAGAAGAGCTGTGAAAGCTAATCTGTTGACAAGACATTCTTTTCCTGTCAAAAACATAAGAGCAGCTTTCTTCATGCTCTTTTAGGCCTTTTGGCCTTTGGAACTGCAGGTCCTTCCTCAACCTTGGTGTCGCGCTCTTGTGCTCTGTACAAAGGTGTGCGCTTGTCCAGAGCAACTGAGTTGACCAAAATATGGATAGATACACCACTCACATTCTTAGATTTCTCTTCCATGTTGATTAGATCCAGCTTGTCTGTGGTCTGCACCCAATTGTAAGCAACCAAACTGCCCTGCTTCTCCTGTTCAAACTCATGCAAGGCCTTGTATGCCAGGAGCTGGAATTCATACCCTTGGAAAGACAGCTTGACTCCTTTGGGTTTCTCTTCACTCTTGAGAAGATGTACCACACCAACTGGATACAGTTGGAGCTTGCCTTCTTTGAAGCCCTTTTTGGTGTACAGCAAAGTGGGATGCAAAGTAAACTGCACAGCATCCTTCACTGCTTGGACATTCTCAATGTATGCCTCATTGATGATCTTTTGCAAGGAGCTTTTGACCAAGTCGACTTTGATCCATGAATGTGCCCACCCAGCATCTTCCCTAAAGCCATGTCGACAGGGCATCCAATAGGACATTCCCTCTTGGTTGGCTTCCAAACTTTCAAATCTCCAAACTCAACTGTCACCATCATGGGAGCTTCGAAAAGAGGTACATGCTTGAATGTGCAATGCTTCTCATCAATGCTCTCCAGAATGAATACAATGTCTCCATATTCTTTGTTGCAATACCTGCAGGCAACATATACTTAAACTGGACCCTGTGAGCAATGAGCTATTCTCTGTTAGCCCAACCAACACATATTAAACAGTTTTGTCAACAAGTGGTGCCTGGAACCAACCTTGATGTGCTTATGTTGGAGTTGGGCAACTTCGGCAGCTGTTGCTTGTAGCAAGTCAGTGACTTTGGTGGAGGCTTCTGGGCCTTCAGCCTTGGCTGTGGCACCACTAGGCTCAATCCCAGCCAGCTCTTCCCCAAACATTTCTATGATCTCTTCATAGGACTCCACCTCCTTGTGGTCTCTGCTGTGCTTCTGTTTGCCCAGCAGCAAGAGCACCATTCTTGTGCACAACTTGCCAAAAGCAAATCCACCCTTGGTATGAGATGCGCACTTGGCCCAAGCATCCCTGAGCATTTGTTCCACCTCCACTGCCTTCTTGTTGAGGGAGCCTTTCATTTTGTCAAGGTCAGACTTGAATATAAGCCTGGAATAGCCATCCACTGATTTAGTTGATGACAAGATTGCATGTAGCAAGGCCACCCTGCACATCATCAAAGGATTGCCTTCAACCTTGAAGTCAAAAAAGGTCAGCTGGCTCATCATTTCTTCACCGATCATCAATGAAGGCCCCAGCCTTTTGCCTGGGCAAGAAGAAGCCGTCAACATTCTATCACCCAAAAAGCGCATATAACTAAAGGTTCACAGACTGAGCAGGGACATCAGTTGCAAAGAAGAAAGATTTCTCTAAATACCAAAGCATGAAGAAATTCAATGGCAAAGGTCAGATGTTTGCTGGCAAGATGCAAAACTGGCTGAGTTGAGTGAGCAATGGGAATCCATGCCCTCCTGTGTACAATGACAAAAATTGAGCTATGTCTGTAATGTATTTGCCACAGGTTGGCTGGGCAGCTTGGACAGCCTCAATTGCGCCTTGCATAGTCATGCCTGCTTTGACATAGTTTGCCAACTGAAGCATTGCTTCCAGTTCACAGGTAGCAGTGTTGTTCGAGTTCACTGAATTAAGGGCTGCTTGGCAGAAGGAAGGAAACTCAGGAAACTCTGCTTCGACAGAGTTACTGATCACTGTCCACTTCCAGCCAGAGGCAACTAGGCTTTCCAACTCTGCTGGTACGTGAAGACTTTCACCTGTAGGAGACAAGCATTGTCCTTGTAGGGCCTTGAGGAACATGACCCAGTGAGAATTGCCCAGTGTAAGGTATCGCTCTGAGCCAGTGGGTACTGGCAACAATCCTTCTGATGATGCACACATGTTGATGTTGGCTTCTACTTGCTTCATATACACATCTGTGTTGCTCGACATTTCTATGCAGATAGAAGAAGGGCCCAGAAGGTCTGGCTTCAGTCCAGCAGAGATGATGGCCTGCCCCTTCTTGCGGCAGTCGAAGGCATTGACCATCTGAGATCCTCTGTTGTGAGGATGGACTTGTAAGGATTCAGGCTTCAGAATCAGCCCATAGGCCAGGTTGGCAAGGGTGAGCAATGCCAAGATCTTTTCCAATTTATTGTTCACACCATCTTTGCTTTTCAGGATCGCGCTCATCTTCTCTTTGGTCACAGAGTCCATGGCTTGGCTTGGACAAGGAGGTTGAAGAAAACCTAGCTAAAGAAATGCACACAGTGAGTGCAAGGATGATGTGGGCCAGTGTGCAAGTGCTCATGAGGGCTGTGTTCACTTTGTAGAGCCTGTTTTCCATTTGTGCTTAGAACTTGGTTTGCTTGGTTTGCTAATGAAAGCTTAGCATGTGAGCCATGAAAAGCTGATGAGGACCCATGTCAGGCTACTCCCAAGGAACACAATGTATAGGTAAAGATGTGAGCCCTGGAAGGCTACTCTCAAAGAACACAGCACAAGCAACATGCATGTGAGCCCTCAAAAAGGCTACTCTCAAAGAATACAGGACAATCAACATGCATTTGAGCCCTGGAAGGCTACTCTCAAAGAACACAACACAAGCAATATATGTATGTGAGCCCTGGAAAGCTACTCTCAAACACAGCGCAAGCAACATGTACAGTGGGCCCTGGGAGGCTAATGTTAGTTTCTGCGCATGTGAGCCACCAAGGGCTATACTGGAACACAGGCTTGCGTTGAGCCATGCTGGGCTAGTGTGAAGCAAGCAGTGACCTTTTCATAGCCAGGTGTGCTGTGCAGCTGATCTATTCATCAGTGTCTTCTTCAGACATCTTCTGCTTCTTGGAGAACTTGCCACTTCGAGTGTAAGTCCTAGTGGGCAGGCATGCTTCACAATCTGCCTGCAAGAAGTCAAAGACTGCTGTAAGCATAGTTGCCTCCACTTTGACCATCAGATCAGAACTTTGGACTCTCTTATGAGGACATAGAAGGGTCACTGTCACATCCTCCACTTGTATATCCACTGTAGTTGGAGCAACTCTCCTCTTCTTGGTTGAAGTCACAGAGCCATCAGCTTGGCCATCCTGCTGCCACTCATCACCATCTTGCCCCTGCACACATCCTGCAAGCTTGTTGTTGCGCAGCAACTTGAGCTCATTCAACTTGCCACCATTGGTCAAAGAAGCAGGATTCTTTGTACCACAGATCAACTTCTTAATTGTATAGTTTGAAGGGGAAAGTTTCAAGTACATGCAACCTTCTTGGTCCTCCAGGGTTTCCTATGAGTTCTGCAGAAACACAATCATACAACTTTGTGGGGTCAAGTAGAAAAAGGTTAAAAGCACATGATGTTAACATCACATAATTGGAGTCCTTGGCCAGCAATCCCTCAGGGATCTGTAAGCTTTTGCCATCTTTGTAGGACAAGGAAAGTGTGTGAGACACTTCCACCATCAACAGTTTTCTTATCCACTCAACAGTTGGTGGATGCACTGAGCTCACACCAGACAGATTGTCAGCTGCAGAATATGAGCCACTGTGGGCTATGCTGCAGACACAGGGAAAGCAACTCAAACAACTGTGCATTCAACACTTGCACAGCAACTTCAAAGCAAGCAGGGTTGAGCCACATTGGGCTAGTGTGATATCTGCTACAAACAGTGAGCCCTGCCAAGCTAATGTACATGCCTCAACAAGCATGTTTGCATGTGGCCACAGCGTGAAAAACACAAAAAATTCTTATTTTTGTCAAGAAAAAGCATTGTTTTAAAAAATTTCAAAGAGCAATTGAAAGAAGACCCCAATGCTTTTGTTCAAGTTCAGAAATAAACAACTTAAACAGACCTAACTAGTTAGAAAAATTAACATAATTAGAAAAATTAACATAATTAGCTAACAATTATAAAAAATTAGTAATTATGTTAACTATTTACATAAATTATAAAGAGTTAAGGCATAGATAGGGTATAGTTAGGTCATGGTTACAACCAGTTAGTAACAAGAGCTAATTATGTTAAGTAATTAGTAAAAGGCCAGCCGATCTAAGTGCACTTCCTTTGATTCCATACGTGGCGCGCTGGGCGTCGTGATCCCCCACAAAGAAGCTTCTGGGCTCCAGCTTCGTGCCTCTCCGTGTGCAGCGCGCGCACAACATAGCGCATCAGAGAAGACGCACCATCTGCTATACAGTCCAGCTGGGTCCGCTGGACGCAGCAGACCGGAAACCAACTCTTTTCAGAAGTCACAACGTGCCACAGACATCCAAAGGTGCAGTAGACCACGAGAGGTTTTTTCTTTTTGACAGGAGCCAAGATGTTTCCGCATATGATTTCGTCATTGTACAGCAAAGCCTGTATGCGTGTAGTTCTGCCGCCCAAGCATCTGATTTGTGGATCAGAAAATTCAACGTATGTAGACGGATGCAGACGGTCTGTGGATGGCCATCTCGTTCATCACTAGGAAGCTCATGCAGATCGAAGCGCGAACGGGCCGACGCGTACTCCGCCTGAAGCAACCGTCTATACCTTCTCCAGGGACCACAGGACCATGGGAGACGGCCGTGTTCCAAATTCTGACGAAGTCCTCTTCGCTTGCGTGCGTGCTCTGCACATGGCGCGTTCGAACGAAGGCCGCTTCTGCTGTCCTCTTTCGAGACATGGTTCTGTCACTACACCGAAGCCTCTGCCTTCAAGCCCATACATTTTATACGCATATACATACATAGACCATACCATTGCGGAGAAAAAAAGGCTGCGCGCAGAGTAGCACAAAGTCTTTTTAACTGTGGGGGCATCTGTGGGCACATTAAGAATGAATTGCAAACAAACTAATTACCTTCTCATATACGCGTGCTATGTCAGAGGAGTCAAAGCGGAACGTCGTGCTGCGGTCTTCTTCCCTGCGGGCGAGCTCCGACCGCGCAGGGACCAACATTTCCCGCACTACCGTCAAGGCCCTGGCCATGTGGACTACGCTCGTGGCTAACTGTCCATCCCGAGCCATCCTTGCTTGCAGCTCTTCTTCCAAAGGACCCAGATATCGACGGCTTCTTGAGCTAGTGCGCCGGAAGCGTAGACTGTCGAGGAACCGCTTCCTCATCGGAGGAGTCCACCTGTATCGGCGCCATGTCAGCGAACATAGTGCGCAAATTGTGATGCACGCCTACGTCCGCAAAGCGCGGTCCCCAAAGATGTACTCGCTTGTTGGAGATGAGGACTCCGTGAATCTCCTTCACCATGCCCGGAGCTTTTCTCTTTCGCGCTGAAAAAGGAGCATGTGGCAGTCGCAGCGACATAAAGTTGTGCTGAGAAGGGGCTGCAGAGTGTACAACTATATATTATAGAAACAGAAACGAAGACATCTGCATCGAGCTAACCCAGAGCTTTTTTCACGCGTCCACAGCAGCTCTTCCCAGTCTATATATACGCTCATGGCGATATACATATATCGCCCACAAAACCCCATGACACTATACATGTATAGTGTCGTACAAATCAACTGCCCTCCTCAGCAGCAGCCTTCGCGTCTTTGGCGGCCCTCACGTCTTTCCTGGTTTGGGCCAGCAAGCTCTTCGTGGCCTTCACATGGTTCTTGAGGTCCTCCATAGAAAACGGCAAAGGAGGCAAAGGCGCGTGTGCCGCCACATGGTTCCCAGACGTGACCAGAGCGTTGGCCTGCGTCTTCTTCTCCTCTGTCTCGATCAAGGCTGCCTCCAAGGTTGCCAGTGGCAAAGAAATCTTCTGAGCCTGAGCCTTTATGGCCCCCAAAGATTTAGCCAAGGGCGTCAAAGCTGCCAATGCCTTGACAGAGTCATTCATCTTGTTGTCCTTGTCGGTCTTCTTGTTCTCCTTGTCCAGGCGCTTCTGTCTGTCGGCTTCCTTCTCCTCGCGCGCAGGCTTCCGTGCTTTCGCCTTGGCCGCGCCCGGGAAAGCCATAGGCTTCTGGGCAGGAGCCACGTCCCACTCCTCTTCGTCAGCGTTTGCCTGCTCCTCCTCCCCATCCGCTTGCTTACGCTTCTTTCCCTTATCCTTCTTGCGCAAATCCTTCTCCCGCTGCAACAGCTCCTTCTCCACCTTGCTCCGCACCTCGCGCCAGACATCAGATCGCAATAGTACACTGTACAGCTGTCCTAGCTTTCGGGCAGTGGTAGTCAGCGAAGTTCTCCACCGCTTCCTTCTCAAAGCCTCGTTGCAGCCACACACCCATGGGAAGCGCCTCTGAAACAACCTGCGAGCCGGACTCTTCCAGGCGAGCTTTCGTCTGCACTTGCACGACGCACGTGCGCACAGTCTCCCACGACGTGTTGTCCTGGGCGGGACACGACGCAACGCCCTTCTGGAAGAAGCTCCGCTTCTGCTCCTCATTCCATTCCTCGAGAACACCAGGACCCAAGTTCCTGTAGAGCATGCTGTGCAAGGACAAGCAAGTGCGACACTGCCAAGTCTTGCCTGTGACTCGGCCAGCGGCAGTCGCAGGGAGCATCCGGTGACACAGCTTGCAGTGGCGGCGCTCAGCCGCCACCTCAGCCGCCACAGGCTTCGAGATCCCCGAGGTGTCCATGACGCACCGACAACGAAAGCGTACGGGAGTGCGCGCACGCGGGCAGTCGTAGCTCAAAAGGATTGCGGAAACAAAGATCTAGCAAACACGCGGCCGACGCAGGGCCGACGACAGGCCGACGTCTCGAATTACTACCCTGGGAAGTGTGGTACTTGGATGTGCGGTTGGGGTTGTAAGTAGTCAGCCTGGTTGTCCAGCTTACTAACCGAATGTAACTAGACTATAACTTCGGTATAAGGTGGTTGCAACTGCGGTAATTAACTTGCAACCGTGTGTTAAGTTCGCCTCTAATCTGCCTATGTGCACTTGTGTTCCTGTCTGTACTTACTAAGGTGATAAAACCAGTTAGTAAGTCCAACGCGAAGATGGCGAACATATGATCTACTTAATGTGAACTTACTATCTTAAGATATGTAAGTCCGACATATGTTTTAGTTGAGGTTATCCAACTTAATATCTATGTTTATAAGTTCGACAGGTCGAACTTACTAAGTTCGACCGGTCGAACTTAGTCGAACTTAGTAAGTCCGACCGGTCGAACTTAGTAAGTGAATATATAAGATATATTAAGATATATTTTGTATATCGTTAGCAAAATGTGTTTTTTGATGTTAAGTTCAATGATCAAGGTGGTGTCGGGCCACACGTGCTCGCATCCTCATGTGTAAACACAGTTCTTCATACATACGTTTCAAACATGTACTATACTTGTTTTGGCTTTGTTTCGATGTTCCGAACATATGTGTTCCAAACATTTTGTTTCGATGCTCCAAGTATACATATATTGATTGGATTCAGATTGGTGGGCGTGTATTCAGCACATTTATCACATGGGATATTCACAATGAACCACCGTAGATGCCAGAACGACGCTCAAGCACGCAGGCATGTAAGCAGGGAACCACCAAAGGTCACCAAACTATTTACAATAGCACATGTTTTTGGTCTTCACAAAGGTTGACTTCTGTGTTTGATCAGGTCTTGAGTACATTGACCATCATTTGTTTTATATAGTCCCATTGCACCGGCCAAAAGATGTGATCCAATGCCGCGGCAGCTGCCTGAATTTGGCACGCAGGCTCGCTTCGGGTCATTCGAGACAGTGGGTGGATTCGGCATCATGTTCAAAGAGTTGTTTTGAATTGAGTTTTAGGAGTCCTGGTTTTTGTTTGTATTATTTTTCAGGCCGTTTGAAGTGAGCGCATGAACTCAATCTGTGTTGTGGTTTTTGATAGACCAGTATCGACTGTTCAATGCTTTTGGGGGGCATTGTGTACAAGTTGCTGACTTTTTTTCAGGTTTTGTTTATACATTGACCATCTGTTGGTCTATATATGGTCTCATTGCACCGGCCAAGGATGTGATCCAATGCCGCGGCAGCTGCCTTTGGCACGCAGGCTCGTTTCGGTCTATCCGGGGCAGCGTGTGGATTTTGCGCGTATCAATTTGACATTGATTCATTGATCGGTTTGTTGCACCGTCTCGTTATATTAACCTAGAGGTTGGCATTTCAGTGATTCAACCTCAAGACGAAAGTTCTATAAGGTTTGATTCGATTTGAGTGTCTAACAATTTGAAGCGGTGTTCAACCATGAATGCCCAGTTGCAATTGAATTATTTGGCTCAACAACGAGTGGTTTCGAATCGATATTCAATCCTCGACCTGTTTGCTGGAAGGAGTTGCTCCTGCAGACATCAGAGGATTGAACCATCAGAGGATTGGAACTTTTTGATCAGAGGAATGACAGTTCAACCCATATATGACCTGTCTGCTATACGGAGTCGCTCCTGGCAGCATCAGAGGATTGAAACTTCTGGCAAGAGATGCAGCTTGATGTAACTATCATCAGAAGATCAAACATCAGAGGATGGAGCCAATAGTCATGACGCCCGCAGTGGTCATGGAATACGCCTTCATCCCAGAGAGTGGCAAAGACGCCATCAAGCTCAGTGATTTCCGAGAACTGTGGCAGGGGCATCATGAGTCAGTTTTGACTGAAGACAATATTTTCATTTCCTGTTTTGCCCGTGGCGGCGGCGGCGCCGTCAAATACACATTTGAAGAGCGTGAAAGCTGGAATGGAAAGCCCTTCTTTGTGTACAAGCATTGTCGTGACTCGTTTCCGAAGATGGGAATTGTGGTTCACGAGTGTCGTCCAATGGTAGCTGTGCGCCAAGAAGTCGTGACCAAAGACGACGGGGAGGTCCACGCAATTGTCTGGACCTTTGCAGCGACTGGAAACTTCATCCATGCCAGATTCTTCTACGCGCATGCGACCTAGACGTATTTAGTTTATGTTTGTTTTCGCTTGCGCTTTTAATGTCCTTTGTCTTATTTTTGTTTTCGTATTGTCATTGAGCTCCTTGCGAGACGTGCGTTCTACAATTGTGTGGTTCCTCAATTCAACATCGCAACATATACGCAGTGCTTCAATTGAAGCTTCTGTCAGGAGAGGGTCACGCACGGCATGGCGTTGGCGATGGTCAAAGAGCACATGGAGAAATGGCGTATGATCACGAAGTCGACGGAGGTGAAGGTGCACCAGGAGACACCGAATCACCCGAACCAGCTGGTCTTCAAGCCCAAGAAGTAAACTTTTGAAGAATCGGTTGGGGAAAGCTTTGGTAATGCATTGCTGCATGTTTGGTTTTTGAAAAAGGGTTGATGGTGTGTGTATATTATTACTATTACGACTATTATCGTCTATTGGCCCATGTGTTAACGAAGGGTTGCTCAATAACGTCTACACATTGTTTGTGTAAAAACTGGTGGTTTGGGGCTGAACACGTGATGCAACAGCGCAAGGAACAACTCTTTCATCCTGGACCGCATTTGTGAATGAGATTGCAAGGCTGCAGTTATACCGATGAGTTTTCCAAGGTGCTAGATCGACCTTTGAAGGAACGTCTGCGCAATAGCTCACAAAAGCGTAAAATCACAAAAGGTTCATCCGTGGGTCATGCGGTGGCTGTGCACTGGTGCACACTGTCGCGACTCGGCGTGGCAACTGTATATAGCTTTGGATCCGGCTCGTATTGAAGCATCAAGTGCAAATGACTGTTCAACCCATGTTGCATATATGTTATTAAAATCCTCGACCTGTCGCCTGGCCGGAGGTTGCTCCTGGCGACACTTGAGGATTGAAACCCATGGTGGTAGTTCCATGACGATTATAGTTCCATGACGATTCAACATTCGAAATGCCAGAAAGGAGCTGCTCCTGGCAAATTAGAAGGTTTGACGCACGCTTTATAGAATTAGAAGGTCGACAGAATCAATCGATCTTAAATTGTTCACATTGGATGCGATGCAGTCAGAATCGAGCACTTCAACTTTCCACATACTTCCACTTTTTTGTTGGATATATATGTATATAGTGCTCGTTCCCTGCAATTTGCTGCCATGAACGACGTTCAGCGCGCTGAGCTGCGTCGGTATGTAGGGATGGCGAAGAGCGGAGGGATGGCAAAAGCAACTGCAGGTTGCCTGCACTACTTGGGCCTTCCAGCTAGCAGCTAAACATCAAGTGCGTCCACATAGGTGTGCGCCGATCGAACAGGGGCGGCATGGGCGTGGACCTGCGCCATATGCACGAGTTCATGCAAACCATTTGCCAGATGGGCTATGTAGAGCAGGGCATAGGTGCAAGGGTCTGCCTGGAGCTGGACTCGTCGCCTGACTGCGATGCGACGAGGCACAGCGAAACAAGTGTGTTTTTTGATGAGTTGATCCGCCAAATATGTTTGTAGCATTTCGTGGCTGAAAGCACACGACTCATCTTGATGGCAGGTCCTTCAATCAAAGATTGAGCCTGGAGTCGATAGGGAAGCTCCCCAGACACCCTCAGGTTCGCCAGCATTTGTGGCTCCCATCTGAACATGGCAAACCGATGCTTGCACTATGGAGTGCATGAAGGTCTCAGTTTGGAGGTCCCTGCTGAATGGAGAGCTGCCGTCGCTGATGGTTCTACGTGGCTGGTGATCAAACGCATTTTGCGAATGCAGAGTTCCCTTCGCTCATCACGGCCATATGCGAGGCAGGGAACGCCATGCAATCCATCGCAAAGCAAGAAGATGAGTGGCAGTTGCTGCAAAAGATCAAGGCCATTGTCCAGAACAATTAAACGCTTGGTGAGACGGTGACGTGGCCGGACGTGGCCGAGTCGGTTTTGAAGAGTCGCCCGAGGTGCGGCGCAAGTGGTCCCTCGATCTTTGCTTTCATGTTACGATTTGGAGACTACAGGCTGGAGCAGGTAGAGGCTTATGTGAGAATCTTCGGACGAACTTCCCGAGAACTCGGGGATAAAGTGTGGGCGGCGTTGAGTTTCGAGATCAAGGGCTTCAAGGACCACCTTTGCTGGAGACACATGTTGGTGAAATTTTGGTATTATTTCCCAGAACGCCCAATCTCATCGACGGATGCAACTTGCATGGATGCTACAAAAATATAAAGTATACCTCATGTGCGCTTCACAGCAGGTCCAATGTGCTATAAGTAGTGTGCCAAGTTCCTTCTACATGCGTGTCGATACTCTTAGCTTTATAGGGTTTTCTGGACGTGGTCTGGAAGTTAGGGACGACATGAGCAGAATGCCCAGCATGAACTTCCCATCGTGAACACGTGTCAATTATGTCATGTGGTGTGTTGTATACTGCTGCTCGGCTTCAACATCACTTCGATCCTGATCTCGTGTAAGACTGTGCCATGGAGTAGCTCAACTGAGAGGAGTCACTCCTGGTAGCGTCAGAGAATTGAAGCTTGTTGTAACAAACAGATCCACTGGATCCCACTTCGTTGAAGGCCTTCCTCTTCCAAATCCACCCAGATTTCAAAAGCATCGTGGATCTTGTTCACGCTGTCAGTCGACCTGCAAGAAAGGTGACCTTTCTTCCAGGTGGACTGGCACAACCTCCACAAGAACAGACATGTGTCAGTAGACCTTCAAGAAATAAGGTTGTCACGCAGCCGTTCTTCAAGGTCTACTGACATGACACATGACGAGGATACTTGACAATGTCAGGTCTCCTCGCTCTTGGCTGGTCACACTGTGGCATTGCTTCTGACAGTTCAGTGCTTCGATCAGTGTGGATGCACTTTGCCCCCACTTCGCTGAAGACCAGGTCCGCACAGTTTCTGACACTATATATATATATATACCAGTGCTTCGATAAGTCGATCAACAGCCAATCGGCAGTCGCAGCTTTTGTCACGACAGCTGATAGGAGTCTCTCCTGGCTGTTGATCGACTGCGACGACACTGCTACGCTGGACCCCACTTCGTTGAAGACACCTCGGTCGCTGCTTTTACACCGACTGCATGCAGTTGTGACCATGATGACCAGCTGAGTCAGCTGAGATGGGCTGCCAAAGTGAATATAAATGTGCTATATTTATGCATTCAAAGCAGGATGGGCTGCCATTCCGGACGCAAGCACCATGGTGGAAGTTCGTCCGAAGATTATCAACTCTATACTTAGGGGGCCGCCCACTTATAAGTTAAGTTATAAGTTAGTTAAAGTTAGGCCCTAACTTAAGTGCCATAAGTGGCTGGCTGGTTCGGTGGACTTAGGTCCTGACTTAGGGAGACTTGTAAGCCTTGAACCTTAAGTTGTGATAAGTTGTGTAAGTGCAATGAGCGAATCGACCTTTTCGGACTTAGCGGACTTAACCACACTTAGCGAACCCATAGATTTTCAAACCGTTTTGATAGAACTTCGCATGAAACACATGGAAAATGAAGAATACAGGAAGCATGACGCTTGCGGTGGATGCTTGCGGTCTACTGCTGGCTCCTGCGTACCGCGCGGAGAGCGCGCTTGGCCTACTGGGGCCTCTGTAGGACAGCCTATAGAGAAGAGCAGGGGAGTCAAGCACACCGCGAGGAGAGAAACGTAATGAAAAGTGAGTGTCTCGTAAATGTCTCGTGGGTCGGACAGGGGTATAGTCTCCGCGATGTCTCGTGGTGTCTCGCAATATAGCAGTAAAGGTGGGACGTCCCTAAACATATAGCACGGTGAGATGTCTCGCGATGTCTCGTAAGTGTCTCGTGGATTCACGCGCAACGTCGAGATTCGGTGGTATTCATTTTTGAGGGCATGCAGCCGGGCTCAAGAGAACGAGTGCGTATAGACATAGCCAAGTGTCCCTTTTCAGCAAACTCCGTGGCGGAGAGACGTGATGGACGAGTATATATACATTGCATATTTATTTGATGGTACGTTGACCGCTCTGATACGCTTTGCAACATCGAAAACAAGAAAAACCATATGCGACAAGCTTCTTTAAAAAAACAAGGCTGTTGGACTTATGATCACTTACACGGACTTAATGAACTTACATGGACTTAGGCCTAAGTGGACTTATAAGTCACTTATAGATAAGTTGTTATAAGTCAAGTTATAAGTAAGCGGCCCCCTAATTACCTGCTGCAGCCTGTAGTCTCCAAATCGTAAAATGACGCCACAGCTCGAGGGACCATTTGATTGGCGCGCACTTCGGTCGACCCTTCAAAACACGTCACCGTCTCACCAAGCTTCGTTTTGTTCTGGTTAATGGCCTTGGTTTTTTTGCAGCAACTGCCACTCATCTTCTTTCTTTGCGATGGATTCCAGGATGAGCTGCCAGGAGTATAACTCCTTTCGGCAGACAGGTCGAGGATTGAAACAAAAAGAACAGATAAACGTTCAGGGAAGATCAGTGCAGAACAGCTATGGTGACGCTGATGATGGTGATAACGTTGATGAATATATAGTTATAATTATAGGTGAGATGTTTCTCACGCTTGGCATGTCCCCACACATTGGCCATTGACGACTATATATTATAATATACGTATATGTGTCAACTATGCACGTGCACTGTACGTATATGTTTCAACTATGCTTGCCTAAGGCAAAGAAGGCCATGAGCAGCAAAGGGTGTTGAGCCGAGCAGCAACGGCGATCGCTATGGTGGACCAGTTCACTTCGTTGGCAGCCGGCGCAGATCTTTATACACTCCAGCATGCAGTGGGCCACCTGGAGGTGCATCTCGCGGCTGTCATTTTGGACAAGAAGAGCAGGGCTCATGTGAAGATGGAGGATGCACGCCGTGAGGTGTTGGTGGAGTTGGGGCTGGGGATTACCATCCCAAGCGAATGGGTCGCGAAGGTTGACACAACCGCGACCCCCAGCACCGCAGCGAAGAAAGCTGATGTCTTTAGAACCTATGATGACTCAGGGCGCATGACCAACGCCGTGGAAGTGATCAAGGGGCTTGGTTTTGCCGTCGGTCAGAAGGTAGAAAGGCAAGACCAAGTGGGCATCATTCACAGCATCAGTGAAGGTGAAGTTGAGCTGCGGATGGAAGAGCCCACCAAGGGGAACGTCTGGGTGAACTCGTCATCGTTCG
>CAXAMN010023517.1:232679-270040 GCA_963970005.1 Durusdinium trenchii
GTTTCGATGGATACCGAGGAGCCTGCGTGTGATTTCCTTTGTGAACACTCCCCAGAAGGCCCCGATGATTTGTGCTGCACAAGTGCAGAACAGTCGTCGGAGAACAGGTGCCGTCATGTGCTCGCTTAACAGCGATGCCAAACATGGTTGGTATGGAGAAGTGGCTGGGTGACACTGGCACTGACCAGGACATCGTAGGTAAGGACTCTAAGACAGTCAACAGGGCCACCAAGATATTCAAATCCAACGAACCAATCTCCCTTACTACTGCCAATGGACCTATCACTGCTGACGAAGTAGTAGAGGTGATCTTGCCAGGGTTATGTGAATCCTTCAACCCCTACATTCTCCAAAGTACTCCCTCTGCACTTTCAATTGGTTTGAGGTGCTTAGAACAGGGATATGATTTTGTTTGGGGAAAGGACACTACTCCCATATTTCTTCGACCTGATGGACAATGCGTTAAATTCAAATTGCAAGGTAGGGTTCCATATATTGATGAAACATGTACCCCATTCTCAATTCCTGAATCACTGAGGACTCGCCTTACTAAGGTACTCGATTCCATCCACCAGTTCACCATCGACCAGGGCTACGCCATGGCCAGCCATGAGTCCGAACCCGAGGAAGACCAAGAGGAGGCTGACGAAGCTGGCGTAGATGCCAATGCCGATGATGGACAGGAGGACGAAGAGGACAGTGACCCAGAAGTTGAGGTTCCTTTTGATTTTGAAGACGTTCCCGTAGCAGGGGAGAAGACCGAAGAGCAACTTCGAAAGGAAGCAAAATCAGGGGCGCATCAATTCACACATCGACCAAAGAATCCCTACTGCGATGTTTGTAGCGAAGCTAAAATGCTTGCTCCCTACGGTAGAAGCGTAGGCGGATCGCAACATGTTTTGGCGCGTGGGTTTGGCGACCACATAGTGTGCGACCATGTTATTCCCAAGGATATTGAAGAAGGGATAGAAGGCCAAACGTCAATGTTGGTGATCAAAGATGTTTATACTCAATACAGATGTGTTTATCCTTCAGAAAACAAAACAGCCGATTCCATTGTGAAAGCTTTTAAACATTTTCTGAAGACTTCTGATATTGTTGGCATAGTGTATACCGACAACGCTCCAGAAATGCTGGATGCCATAGAAGAACTTGGTTTCAAGCACCAGACTTCTGTTGGATATCAACATTCCACCAAAGCGGTTGTTGAGCGTGAAGTCCGCACCATTTTGGAAGGGGCGCGCTCCAACCTCCTCCAGGCCAACATGCCTCTTTCTTTGTGGCCTTATGCCTCCAAACATCATGCGATGGCCATAAACATTGTAAAACAATTGAATGGTGGTGATCCACCATGGGCACTACGCTTTGAAAACGGATTTCTTGGTAGGCAACTTCCTTTTGGATGTCTTCTGTTCTTTTGGGAAGGTAAGTACGAACCAAAGAGAGGAAAGTTTGCCCCCAATGCCAAGAGAGGCGTTTTCTTAGGATATAACATCCAGGCAGGACATGTTTGGAGGGGAGAGTATTTGGTTGCTAATGTTGATAGCCTTGAATATTTCCTGAAGGAAGGGCATCTTAAAACGATCCGGACAAAACGCGTCGCCCTTCCAGATGGAGATTTTATCTTCCCTCTTCACTTCAAGGAAAAGCCAATCCTTGACCTTCAAGATCTGGACTACCAGCCTGAGGCTTATGACGATGATGATGAGGACGACGACGCTCCTCCAGATGATGGTCCTCCAGATCCTCGGTCAGGGGCGCCTGAAGGTGAAGCAGATGTTCCTGAAATTGTGGTAGAGGAACCAGCCAGCGTAGAAGCTGAGCCGCCTAAAGAAAAAGGGAAGGAAAAGAAAGAAAGGGAACCAACCTTGTTTGAACTTTATTATGACCCATCTGTTAACCCTCACATGTTTCCTGACGGAAAACCAGTTCCAAAGGGTTACGTTTACGATGGTGTTCGACTTGTCAAAGAAAGAAAAGGTTCAAAGAGGGTTCCGGGATTCCCAACCGATTTATGGCAAAATTTGAGTCACAAACAACGCAAGAAAGCGTGGGACGACTACCAATTGGAACTCGAAAAGAAAAGAAAGAAAGAAGAAGCTGAGGCTGTGGAGAAAGCTTCCATAGAAGGAAGCCCAAGTGAAACTCCCCCAGCTATGGTAGCCGCTCCCGCTATGCCTGTAGAACATAACGTATATGAACCTCACCGGAGCGACATGCGACAGCTAGTAGAGGATAAGATCAAAGAACTTACTGACGAAGCTAACGCTAGTCTGTTTGCCGCTGTTGTTCAACTCCTTGTCAAACCCAAGTTCCAATCCTGCTTTGCTGCTGTAGCTAAAGTGTTGAACAAGAAAGAGATCGCAGCGTCCAAGGAAGCTCAGGCATCATTGGATAAGGAGTGGGATAAGCTTCTAAACAAGAAGACATGGGATCAGGAACGGGTCAAGGAGTGTAGACGTGTGGTTGATGAGGCAGGTAGAAAAGGTGAGAAGGTTCATATTGGTAGAATCTTTGAAATATGCACTCTTAAAGGTAGTGAGTTGCCAGAAGGAAACCCTCAAAGAAAGTATAAGGGTAGATCATGTTTTCAAGGTAACAATGTGTTTGATGAGAATTCTGACTATGCTATTTTCTCTGAGATGTCATCCTCACCCGCTTCGATGGAAGCCGCCAAGATCTTAGATGCGTTCGGATCTCAGCCTGGGTATTCTAAGGAACAAGCGGATGCTCGGCAAGCATATACCCAAGCCGCCTTCACCGGCGTGCCGACATGGTTGAGACTTCCTAAGGATCGATGGCCTAAGGGTTGGAAAGGTAAATATAATGATCCTTTAGTACCAATGTTGTTAGCTTTGTACGGACACCCCGATAGTGGTGGTATTTGGGAAGCGTACTTCGAAAAGCAAATTGGTAAGAAGGGATGGCAATCCGTCTTGAAAGAGATTTGGCGTTCAGTTTTCTACCATCCAGAGTTTGATGCACTTCTTGTTGTCTATGTAGACGACCTCAAGCTCGCTGCACCCACCAAGAAGATCAAAACGGCATGGAAGTCAATTTCTAGTATGATTGACATTGATGAACCAGAACCTTTCAATAGGTATTTCGGATGCGAGCATAGGGAAGAACGAAACATCAAACTCGACATCAAAGAGCACCCATTCTATGACATCTTCAGCACGGGTAAATCCGTTGCCGCGCAAACGCGAACTGAAGACTATTGGTCTTATGATGAGGAACAAAACACATATACTAGACATCACGTGTATCCTAGGAAAAGAAGATTTGTTCCCGTGGACCAAGGTCTGACTGTGCCTTGCCAGCACTTCCTTGAACTAAGGACAACCATCAAGGACAACGAGGACACTGAGGTGCAAGATGATTGGACCGTCAATGGTGCCTTTAACGAGGGGGGCTGGTGGACAGGCAAAACAGTCTTTCAGTGCTGCCCTAACCGGCAAGCCGATATAGAGTACCCAGAAGGGTATGCCATGGCTGTTAAAAAGAAAACTGGAGTAAGAAACAAGACTTCAGCTAAACAAGCTGCACGTGCACAAAAGTTCACCAACATGTCTGACCTCCCGGTCGTCAAAGGTGAATGCATGCGCAAGCAAGTCAACTGTGTATATTATGATATGCACGATTTCTTATCATCATGCGTAGATGCATACTGCGATTTAGCTAAGGTCAAACGCAAGGACCTCAGGAAAGCTTCCACTCCGTTTCATGAGCTTAGAATTGCAAGACCTCGTGAAAACGAGGAACAGCCTGAGGGTCGTTTGAAAGGGATTGCCAGCCGGATCCTTATGAAAGTTTTGTTCGCAGCGCGTATGGCGCGCTATGATTTGTTGCGAGCGACTCAGTCATTAGCTTCAAGGGTTACAAAATGGTCACCTGATTGTGATGCAGGGTTGCATAGGTTAATTTCATATATTAATTGTTCATTAGACATGGCCATGCGGGGATTCATGGGCGATAAGTTTTCAGAATGTCAACTTTGGCTTTTTGCTGATGCAGACTTTGCAGGGGAATATGACAACAAGAGTACTACTGGAACGTTTATGGCATTAGTAGGACCCAACACTTATTGGCCTATTAATGCGTTTAGCAAGAAGCAAACCGCCACTGCTATGTCTAGTACGGAAGCCGAAGTTGTTGCCGCTAATCACGCTGTTCGTGCTCAAGGCCTACCCTCGCTATCGCTTTTCAATTACTTGATCGCTATGAGCGACCCTAAGTGTCCGCCCCAGGCCAAAACGCGTCGAGCTGGCGTAGCTGCCAAGCCGAAGGCGCCTACGTTGCACGAACCCGTGTCGATCGCTCGAATCGATCGCGAGTTGGATGAGATTAGGTACGGTTTTCTCCATGATGGTCCTGAAAGTGTTGCTAATGTTAACCACCTTCAAGTTCGTTTAGGACCATGCTTTACTATTCGTTTTATGGAGGACAACCAAGCTACCATCACCATCCTTTCTAATGGTAACTCTGTCAACATGCGTCACACTGACCGTACTCAACGTGTTTCATTTAGCTGGTTAAAGGAAACCTTTGATAGTGACCAATTCGATTTGATAAATGTGAATACCCTCCATCAAGCTGCGGATGTTCTTACCAAACCTTTTACTTCCCCCCAGAAATGGAATTCAGCACTGTATATGTTGAACATGGTGCCATATACCTACAAACAACCCAAAAGCAAGGGTAACTCCTTGGCCGTGACGCCCTCAAGGGGCGATCCTGTGCAGTACTTCGACATCTCAACCCCTGATAATTCTGACAATGAGGAATTGGATCAGGGGGGCAATGCACTGCCCAGTCAGCAACCCAAGACAAAACAAAGGCTCATGGTCGAATGGTGTTGTTCACCTGACTCCAAGCTCGGACAACAAAGGGCCGCTTCTAAAGGATGTACTGTCCTTAGGGTTACTGAAAATGAGGACGCCACGACAAGGAAATGCGTTGAACAAATGACACAAAAGACAATTCAGTTTTGGAAGGAAAATGGCAAATGTAACGTGCACGTCCACATTTCACTTCCATGTACGGGAGGATGCCCATGGAACAATGTGAATAAGGACTTGCCAGGTGGGAAAGAAAGGATACAACAGCATCAAAAGAAATTCGCTGCCCTTCTTAAGAACGCTGATAAGTTTCTTGAAGGCATATCCGTTGTTAAACCCACCATTTCATTTGAGCTTCCTTCATTTTGTGAATATTGGAAATGGAAAAGTGTGAAGAACTTTAAACGTAAGTATCGTCTTGTTGACTACAAACTTCATGGGTGTCAAGTTGGGGTGACGGACGAACATGGGACACCAATTAAGAAGGGTTGGACAGTTGCATCCGACATTGAGGCGTTTGCTGCTCTCGAACAGCTTAGGTGCGACGGACAGCATGTACACGCTCAGTCACGTGGTAAGGCACTTAGGGATGCAGAAGGGTACACATTTAAATTAACTGATAAGATACACACCATGTTTAGGAACTTGCGTTCACGTGTGTATGCTCAACCCTGTACTGAGGAGCCCACTGTTCATGCCGCATGCGCCACCACCACTCACACCCGCACTTGCACTCACACTCATACTCACACCCACACCTACTCCACTTATCACCTCCACCATTCTCACATACCTCATACTACTTCCACTCGACGTCACAGTTCACGAACTAAGGTGCTGCTTAGGTCACTTGCTTCTCGCGCGGTCGGTGCTTCGCTCGCCAAGCACCCTTCATCGGGTTGCCAAGCCATGGGCGACCTGACGGAGGACGACCTGCTGCAGATCGAGTGGGACCAGTATAGCAACGAGCCCATCGAGAGGTATTTATCGGTCAACCACTCTCCGGAAACGGAGTCGCGTTGGACAAAGTTTATTGCATACGCAGTTTATCAAGGTATGCTATTGACCGAAGAGGGCTCGAAACAGCACCACGACCAATTGGTGGAACTGCTGCGTGCAGTATATCCAGTCATGTTGTACGATTGTTGGGTGCGTGACTACATATTTACGGAATCAATGATGGGCCTTACAACCATTCATCCGTCTGCGTTTGGTCACCTGAATGTGCTTGCGGAAACGCAACGCCGGAAGGCCGTGGTCATCGTCACCGATTCTATTTTGTGCTTCCTTAACGGGAAGCGAAGTCGTACAGCCTATGAGCCGTTACAAGAGTTCAATGTCGCTTTCGGCGGAGACTGGGACTTCATCGAGGTCAAGATCGTATGGGGTGCTGAGTTACCTCGTTTAATGGCAGAGTACAAGGCTGCTGTTGCTCGCGTAAATGCGAGGGCCTTGCTCAACATGAGGGATCCCGCAAGGGATACCCCGCGCATCTTTGGTTTAATTTGGTGGAACGGCAACGACCTCGTCGGCAGGAACGGAATCACGCCCAATGATTCTACGTGGCGCTATGAGGCTGCAAATCCCGACAGACTCGGTACGCAGGCGCGCATCCTTGGCAACGTTAAACTGTTAGCCGAATGCAAGGAGATCTCCGACGAGCTCTGCTGTAATATGTGGAATGTCTTCTTATCTTTTTGAGTTGCCTTCGTTTGTCGATATTTTCTGGGCAGAAATCAACGACATCATTGAGAGTCTCGGCATACACCGATTCCAGCCTGACAATCTGGTTTACCAATCCGATAAAGTTGATCAATGGCATATGCGAAAGACGCAGGAGAACATCGATCGCTTCGTGAACTATGTGACCTCGATTGTCAAATTGTCGTACCATGTGAACGTCGTTGAAGCTTCCCGAGAGGGAATTGCCGCGCTCAACAGGGTGAGAAGATTTAAATACAGTTGGGATTCCTCAGCGACAGTCAAAATACCGGAATCGTATTTACAACTTATCAATGAATTTGTTGAACAGCGAAACGCGCGAATGCAACAGACGTTGGGGAAGAGCAGGCAGTTTACTGTCGAGGAAGTACAAGCGTACAGCCCCTTTGAGACGAATGACGTGTCAGTCGAAGAGCTCAAGGCCTCCGTTAACCTGGAAGGCGAAGATCCTCAAGATGTGTTGCAGTTTGTCAATGTTGTACCTGTTATTGAGCTACCGGAGGAACAGCCCGCATTGGACGAGCCGATGGATGACGTTGCGACAGCCGACGTAAAAGTCGAGCCGAAGGTTGAGGAAACCGACGCGGACGTTGAGATGCCCGATAGCTATACAGGCGCAACCGACGAAGTACCTGGGCCTGATACTGGTATCGCAGGCGTAAATGCCTTGCCGACAGCACCAGAACCTGATCCACAGATGGCGAAGATCGAGGCCGAGGTTCTTGATGTTTTGGCTGATGATGAAACGACTGTTGAAGAAGGTGCAACCGGAGATGTTCCTATGATCCCTACGGACGCGGACCAACCCGCAGAGGGTCAAGCGTCTTCATCTGACTCGAGACCACCATTGCCGCGATTGCGAGGCAAAGGGCAGGGACAAGGCACCCCTTCGGTCGCTCCCGTAACGGGGAGCTTTCTTGCACCTGAGAACAACGACAACCCCGACTTGAAATTTTCTGGAAAAGGGAAGGGCGTTCTCGTTCGCGAGACGAAGCCTAACCCCGAGTACAAAAATATGCAGGTCGAGGTTGAAGAGGTTCTCGGAAGGTATCCTTACCCAGATCACCTACTCAAGGCCATCGGGAATGGCAACATCCAACTCCTCGAGGATGAGCTGGGCCGCGACGCCAAGCAGTACGTGCTGTACCACGTTACTGGCCATAGGTATTATTATGTATATGAGGATTATCATCATGGGCCTTGGGAGTGGTGCTGCTCCTGGCCATATCATGTTCGTCGCGGTATTTCTGGTCTTCTTCGTGGACACGTCCCAGACGTCAGTATTTATGATCCGGCGTGTTATTTGCCAATTTACAAACTACTAGATTTGGCGAAGGCCAAATTCCCTGATTACGCTGATTCTATGAATGTTTTTGAGTTGATTTCGATGGCTATTTATGACAACAAAGATCGTTTCGAATTTCAATGCGTGTACGACTCTCGTGTGAACGAGCAGCTCGAACTTTTCGCCGCCCCCGTCAAGATCCGATGTGGACAAGGCCACACCGACGACGTTCTCGAGACGCGATCAAATGAAGTGCTAGCAGTACTAATCTACTGCCGTCCTGACCATGTACACAGGTACAATGCTCGTTTGACAGCGCACGGGAACCGCGATATACCACCTCGGCTTTACCACCGAACGCATGAAGGTGCTGCGCGATCCATTATTGCGAGCGGGCTCATTCCCGGCGGTGGAGCCGGTGGACCGAAAAGCAAAGGCAATTCCTTCTTTTCAACACAACCTCTGGGAAACCAGAAGGCGATATCTGGTGTTCGTGCTGACCGACCAGTGGAGATTTGTTTTTCAACACCGGATGTGATTGAAGCAGGAGTTGATCTTTTCCTCACAAATTCTGGCGCGGTGATTACCAGCCATCACGTTCCGAATACGTGTATTCTATTTGCAACTCGAGCCCGCGCAAATGCGGAGCCGGAAGTTTTCTATTCGAGGCCGCAGGCATTGGATCCTTCGAACATTGAGGTCGGTGTTCCGCAAGATGATGTGACATTGGTCCCGGGAAAAGTGTCGGAAGTACGCACCATTTTGGAAGGTACAAGCGACGCCACTCCCGAAGAACGCACAGCTAGCAGCAGTGCCGCAAAGAAGGAAGAGATGGAGGCAAATCGCAATACAGCTGTACCACAGATCGAGAGTGGATATTTTCTACATCTTCGAACTTTCAGCTGCGATAAATGTACGACACTTTCCTTAGCAGGAATGGCATCTTGTCATCGATGCGGAGTAGTATTTCAGAGCAATACAACAGATGGACCGATTTCAAAGTTTATGCGACTTCAGATGAGGCGTGCAAAGGTGCTACAAGAGCAGGGGGGCGTGCCCAAGAACATGACCGCAACAAGCATGCTTGACAGCATTGTCGCGCAGGACCTACAGTCTGGACGACCTCCAGCTCGTGGCAGCCCGTCAGTTGACAGTCAGATTATTCTTGCAGCTCGCAGTCGCCTTCGCAAAGCATTGAAATCAGGGTATGAGAATGTATTCGATCGATTCAACCGCGACGACGTCTTCGCCACCTCCTTAACCGGAGAAGGATGCACAGCGTTTGATGCAGCGCAAGAAGACTTGTTTGCGTCACTGCAATTACCGGCACCCACGAGATCAGCGAAGCAGAGATCAAAAGGGAAGTCGGTTGTCAGTGATTTGGATCGACTGGACAGGGTTGACCTCGCCAAGCTCGCGTATATTCGATGCGGTGTTGACAACCTACATACCTGTTTCAAGCAAGGCGTCGACGAGAACTTTCTGATCAGTTATCGCCGAGAGTTTATGTCACTCCGACAATACGCCGCCGTAATTGGCGATAGCCGAGATGAGATCAAGATCCAGGGCTTTATCCCCACGACGGACGTCTATGGCGATATTCATTCAATTCGTATTCCTCGTGGAGACACGACAGGCATTTACAAGATTTTGAGTGAGTTTGTAGAGCAGAATGAAAGTTATGCAAACATTCAATATCAGAGAAACGCGCAACAGTCTGCAAATATGCAGGGACGCGATCGTGGACAGCCAGTTTCACAGATGGGCTTCATGAACATCGAACAGCGCATGGCCACGCCTTATCCCAAGTTTGCCGATTGTGGCCAGGACATGTCATCTGACGAAGTCAGAAGGTTGGAAGAACTTTTGTTGGAGTTTGGACAGCGTGGATCCCCATCTCCTCAAGGACCTGTAACAAGGCCCCCGTTGACGCGGAAGCGATCGCAGATGTATATGGAGACTATTGGAGATGCAGACAAACGACCGAGGCTGCAGTGGAGGAGGAAAGAAGACCGAGATCAATCTGGTCGTATTGCAACTTGGGTTGACAACCGGACTCCACCGCCAGGCGTGCCTCAGCCGCCAGCTCCCGTAACAGGGACGCATACCTCGTCGGTATTCAGTATGAATGCACCTCCTGCTCAAGGACAAGTATCAGGCAAAGGAGACTCCCATAAACGGGATGCCAGTGCGCGAGGAGATGTTGCCGGTAAGGGCAAAGGGCAAGGCAGTTCTTCTGCGTCAGGTTCCACTGCTCCCGCAAAAGGGACGCCACGTGGTTCAGTTGCCCGTGCAATATCTCGCAGCCGTGAAGACCTTCCACCTAAGCGTGGCAACATTCCCAAGGACCTTTTGGGTCCTCCACTTCGCACTCCACCATCCACTCCTGCAAAACCGTCAATCCCAAAGCCTCCTTCCAATCCACCGTCAGTACCGGTGAAAGAGGCCCCAGCATCACCACCTCCACCACCTGCACCAAATGATGCACCAACGGCCGGCTTATCCCCGGCTTCAAAACCACGTCCAGCAAAACCTTCACCTCCGAAGGTCCCACCAACAAAGGTGCCTCCTCCAAAGGTTCCTCCACCGAAAGTGCCACCCAATACAGCCAGTGGCATTCCGGTACATACAAGGCCGACAGATTTCAATCTCACGCCGAAGCCGCCGCCGCTTACAGACCTTTACAGTCGGTTGCAACCTTCCGTAAAAGGAAAGGGCAAGGATAAGCAGCAGGTGAGTGTTCGAGGAGGACCTTATGCTCCACAGCAATGGAAAGTACAAAACGTGCCACCGCCGCCATTGCCACCCGGAACTTCATCCGCTTCGGCATCGTCGTCACATAATGCACCCTTAACTGGGCCGCCGACTTCCAGCATTCGTGGAACTATTGATCGACCATTGGAACCCTTTGATTTTCCTGGAGTACAATGGCAACGCGATGACCCATGGGGCGAGAACTATTGGCCCAATCACATGGAATTGTGGGGGTGGTTGAGGCAGGGATGGCATGACGAGACGGAGCGTTTTGGAATACAATTTCTTTAAGCAGATGTTGAATAGCTACCATAAATGGTATGCCTTGCAGCTTATGAGTGTTGAGATAAAGATCACCTTCTGACGCGCTGTGAGATGATGTTTCACTTCATTGTCTCACTTCCTAATGCATCCATAACAGGATTGCCATAGTCGGAGAGTGAACTTTTAATCAATGCTTAACACTAACCTGGGCCTAGCATGTTTAACCACATGCCGAGTGAGGCGAAAACTGTACATTAGGGTAGCTACGTTCTCCTTGTATAGTGCATGCACGAGCTTGATGAGGGATTTCTAATATGATTCCTTCGTCGCTAGAATTTGATCCTCCCCGAGATTTTCCCTACGGGTAGCTCCTTGTAAAGGGGGGTGTTGAAATTCACCTCATCCCCATGGACCCCGTAGCGTTGACTCTCAAGGTAGAGCAAAAGGTAGCGCTTACCGGACTAGCAGGGTTAGCTAGGTAGTTAGTACTATTAGAGCTGATCCTGTAAAATACACTCTATATGGTCGCAAAGGAAATGCTCAAGCTTTTTCCCTCTGAAAAGCTTCTCTTGACCGGCCATGATATCACCATCCGCCCAGTGCAGGAAGGCCAAACCCATGGCTTTGACATTTCCAAGCAAACTCAGAGCTGGGGGTTCACTTTGAAGGATAAAGAAGTCACTTCATGGGCCCCTGGTAGTGCCGCGCGCACCTTGGTTGAGAAGAAAGTGAAGCTCCATCCAGCTGCGGGGTGGTTGTGGAGGTTCAGCTTCGACAAAGTCCACGCAAAGTTCACGGCCAAGAAACCCTTTCTTGTCCTAGTGTCAGATGTCAAGTTGTCGCCTGGAAAGCCTGTGAAGCTGACTTCTGACCCTTGATGCCAGATGGTGTGATGCCTTGTTGATGCCAGGTTGCCAGTTACCTTTTGTTGGCCTTCAGGGTTACTGCTCACCCACACCAAGTTTTGAGAAGTTTGTTT
Organism: Durusdinium trenchii; assembly: GCA_963970005.1. Lineage (NCBI taxonomy): Eukaryota > Dinophyceae > Suessiales > Symbiodiniaceae > Durusdinium > Durusdinium trenchii. Next base: position 244,525 of record CAXAMN010023517.1, read on the forward strand.
TTGAGATGCTGGCCATGACGACGCCAGCGGTAGGTGTAGAGAACGTTTGTTGACTGCCCTCACTCCATAAGTCTTGTGTGTAGTCTAGAGGGATGTTTTGAGCCTGCAAACAATAATCTTCACCAAGCTCACGCCGGAGTGGGGCAGGTCTTCAACATACCGTTGCAACGTTGCAACAGTTGTCGGAATGAAATATGCTGCGTGTTTGCCGCGTTTTGATGGCTGTCTGATTTCAGAACCTTACTCGTAACTGCTCTTGTCTTGACTCCCTGACTGTCGGACTGAGGTGTGACTGTCAAACACCAAGAACTTCGGCAGTGAGGCGCAGCCAGTGAAGCATTCCGCTTTATGTTTTCCATTGTTTTCCATGTCTATCTTCCAGTGGCGCTTGCCTGGAGCTTTTCAGGATATTCTAATAGATCATGTCCAATATATACTCATATCAACGTGAAACAAATGTCATGGTCAGGTCATAACGTTACAATTGTTTTCATCTTTCACACCAATGATAGCCATGTGTGGGCGGCCTTTGTGGGATGCGAAATGGATGAGGGCAGTTCCACTGGGACAGAGGATGCTGGGCACTATGAGGCTGCCAAGCTGAAGAAAAGGGCAGTGAACCAGACTCGCAGGAAAGGTCCAGCACAAAAGGTTATCAGAGTTTCTGCGCGTGATGCCAGATGGGATGGGTTCAAGCAAAAATTTAGTGACAGGTTGTTGAGTTGCCAGCGCAACGGGACTGGGTGCTATTTCTGCCGCCATGATTGCTTCATGAAGGTGGAGCCACTGCTGGAAGAGGTGAAGACATGGCGGGAAAATATGCAAGCCTTGGCTTCTGAAGTTATGGACAGGGAGATCTTGTGGATCTTCCAATTTTCGAGGGCAAAGACTGAAGATGATCCGCCTGTCACAAAAAAGCGAGTAGCTGCCAAAGTTCCTTGTGAGAATGAGGACGGCTCCACAACTGAAACTGAAATGGAAGATGCCAGTGATCATGACAAGAGCAGTGGAACCAGCACCTCAAACCCTGATGCTGGCTCTGATGACTCAGAGCTTGATCTTAGCAAGGCTGCTCCGTCATCTCTCGTACGTCGCGTGCAGCAGCAGGCTAAAAGAGATTATTCTACCAGATGCCAGACAAAGAAGCCCAGTGTCAAGTTGAGCACGTTCATAAAAGGGGCTGACAAACTTGTTGTTATTTGTGCGCAAACCGCCTTGTTTTTGCTGGGCATTGGGTATTCTAGGCTTCAGAGGGTCTTGCACGGGAGACCTGACAATCGCAAGAGAGGGTTCAGGGTGCAACATCAGGTTGAAGCCAAGGCGTTTGACACATGCATGAGGTTCTTGCAGCTTCGTTACCACAATGAAGGGGAGTACTTGCCAGACAGATTTGTTTTTGAAGGAGCACTGAAAGACCGCTCACTCATGATCATTGCTAAAAGTGAGATGCCTGAAGCGCAGCCAACGTTGTCAGATGGGTCAGACAGTGAGATGTCAGATGTTGGACGTCAAGATGACTTGGACGAAGCAGACTCGAGGGCGTTGAGCGCCCTGGCCATCAAGTCAGTCGTGCTGAACAATCCCTTCAGCAACAGCCTAACTGGACCTGGTGCAGCGCCAGGCCCCGCAGATGGCTGGGTGTCATGAAGCCATGCACCATGTACCAGATGCTCTTGCTTTGGTGCAAGCAATGCAATCTAAGCACTCCTTCTTTTACAACGTTTCGAAGAGCGCTGAGAGCAGCGTCCCCCTGGCTTACCTTTCGCAAGTCCGCTGGGCAGCACGGCCTTTGCGATAGCTGCTTGCATTTCAAAAAAGCTTTGAAGGGACAGTTGCAGGCAATGGTCCGTACACAAACTCTTGAAGAGTATGCTGGGCATCTGTTGCTCAACTGGAGAGATAGGCAAGCTGACGGGGCCTGGCACAGTCAATGCGTGCAAACCAGGCAATCAGTTCTGGCTGGGCAGTCCTTGCAGTCCATGCAACAATCAGTTCTCTTGCTGCGCAGCGACGGACTTGACCAAGCAAAACATCGAGTTCCAAGAACCCTTGTGCATTCAAAGAGTTTTGAGGAAGTGATCAGGCCGGCGTTACATTGTCAGATGATTTGGGCGCACTGCTGGGGATTTCAGTTTGCGTTGAGTGATCCAGATGTCAGAAAAGACAGTTGCACGCACATGGATGTGGTTGCTAGATGCCTGTCGAAGATTTATGATGCCAGTGGCCAGTTGCCAAAGCATTTGTATGTTGTCCTTGACAACACAAGTAAAGATAACAAGAACCAACACATGCTCAAATTTTGGGTCAAGCTTCGGATCCTGAAAGTTTTCGAGGTGATCTATGTGGCGTTCCCTATAAAGGGACACACTCATGGGCCCCTCGATGGGGTCGGAGGACATGCGGTTGTTCGTTGCTCGAATGAGGTATTCGACTCAGCCCACCAGCTCATTGCTGTATACCAGAAGTTTCTGAACACAGCTGAGTTTGAAGAAGGCACAGTGTTCAAGGATGCCTACAAGCACGACTGTTCCGCAGACTGGTTTTCTTGGCTTGAAGATGTTATGTTGTCGTTCAGTTGCCTTACCGGCCCAAAAGCCCCACATGGGTTTAGAATTCTGCGCCGGAAACAGTTGACGCCAGAAGAAAACAAGTTGTCGATGTCAGATGAGGCGAACAGAAGACAGTTGACAGATGATCCACACCCTGATGACCTGATGCTGGCAGTGCACCAGTTCATGTCAGATGCCAGACCCTACCAAGTCATCATGTTGTTGTCAGCTGCAAATGTAGAAAGAGTGAGGAATACCATGAGCATACAGCCCACTGGCAGCCATTCGCGAAGAAGGATATCGTGGGAAGATTGTAAGAAAGTGACTTCGAAGGCAGTGTCAGCATACGAAAAGGGAGCGATATCAGCAACTGCTCGAGATTTTTTGGTCGGATGGGTTGAGGGCACTTCCGGTCGAGAACCCCGCCCTCCTGAGTATTCCTTCCTGCGGCATCGCTTTGATGCATCACCGTTTGGATTTGAGAGGCCTCGGAATCCTCACCATCATGGCTGCCCACGTCCTGTTGTTGTCCTTCACTCTAATGGCTCAGAAGCTGCAGAGCCTGATGACAACGTGGAGGACGACGATGAGCTTGTTGTCATGTCAGAAGACCTGCTTTCAAGGTAAGAAAAATGAGCGCCCAGGAGTTTAGTTTCATCAGTTTCATTATGTGACTGAATGCGTGTCATGCTTTCATTGTCTTTCAAACTGCTATTGAGTTTTGCTCAGGTAGGCTGCGTTTGCTTGCCTGCATTGGCTGCCAAACTGGCCTGTTTTTGTGGTGCTGCATTGCAAGTCATTGTCGCGCAATGACAGGGTGGATTTCAACCAAGACCTTTTGGCCCAAACTCTCACTAGCTCCAAGACGAACGCAGTGTCTGTAGCTATGCAAGCAGAAAGGGCCTTGACTGAAAGCTGCCAGATGTCAGATGAAACAAGATGCCCAATGTCAGATGCCAGTTGCCAGCCGAAAGTCAGCTTGGGCATGTTGCTGAAGAGATGGCGGCTTCGTAAAAAAATGCTTGAAGATGCGCAAGAGCAAGAGCTACCAACAGGGATCACAGCGATGTGCCCAGTTCCAGACCTTTTTGAAAGCAAAAGGGCGTGGGAACGCAAAGTTTTCATTTACCGTGAAACTGTGAGGTCTGTAGCCTCTCAGAAAAATTAATAGTTTGCACCGTTTAGCCAGTTGTTTGAGAAAACATCGTGGCCTGGGGGTTGTGTTTCTAAGTGTCGCGTGGTAGTGGCAAAAAGTCGCGTCAGCCTTTAGAGCACCAAAACCATGTGACTTGCTCGTTGAGTGTACGGTTAAGCGTTGGGACGCATCTTCAGAAAATGATTTGTCGCGAATTGGCCAGGTGATGCTCCTTCAGCACGTCTCTTTGGGATGCTAGTTGTCAGTTGTGAATCAATTGTCAGTTGACGCTGGCAATGGCAGCTTTCCTACTGGCAACTGGCATCTTGAAACCTATTCCAAACAAACAAACTTGTAACTGCAATCTTGAAACCTGTTCAAAACACAAGCTTCTGGCAACTGGCGTCTTGAAACCTTGAAACACAAGCTTCTGGCAACTGGCATCTTGAAACCTGTTCAAAATTTCAAAACATAATTTTGAGTTTCACGTTGATTCAAAAACAAACAAACATTTAAAACCATAAAAGCGAATACGTATACATCCGCTTCCGTGGGGCAAGCTGCAGATGTACTTCTGCACGTACATGCAGATAATATAGGTCCAAAGTGTAGCAACACAGACATGCGAGCTGCAGATGTACTTACTTCCGTGCATGTAGATATATAGGTCCTAATGTAGCAACACAGACCTGCAAGCTGCAGATGTACTTCAACTGTAGTAGCGCAGAAGAAAGAAGCCCTGGGCCACTACAACAATCCTGAACTACCAAACTGACTTGAAACTACCAAATGCCCTGGCGCTGGCTTAGAGGCGAACCTCCGGTATGTTTTCGCGGCGCTCCAGTACTCGCCGCCTGCTGAAAAGAAGATTGAAAAGAAGAGCAAAGCTGAAGGGTGTGTAGCTGCGTCGCCGAAAAGGAAACGACGCAAATTACGTGACCCTGAGCTGGACACCTTTGCGGGTGGCAAGATGGGTCCCGACGTGCCGGATAAATTGTGCACCGTGTGCGGCTACACGAACCCGAACATCTCGCACTACGTGTACGTCCAGGGGATCGCATTGCAACCCTTGTCGACCCTGATTTCCAGACTGCAATGCCCCATATGGAGAACGTTTCCGACCTGGCCAGCAACACCCTGCGGGCCTACTTGCCGGTGCAGTACTTCACTGCCCAGCTCCCGCTGGAATCTGGTCCGCATCCGGGCACGCATTTTGCCGGCTTTCAGGTGTCCCTTCACTGGACCATGGCTCGCTGGCCCACATGGTGTACCTGGCGGCTTCGACCATTGATCTGCGCGTCGTGAACCCGGGCCTTCTGGGCAAAAACCAGAAGAAATATTGGCAGGGCCTGCTGGTTGAGGTCAACAAGACCCAGGCCGAGATGCGCACTTCCAAGATGTGAAGATTCGGTTGACCTGGTGTTACTACTGTAAAATGTGTCAATAATTGTGTTGATGCAAATCATTTCATCAACCTATAGACTTGAGATGTGTGAGAAACCAGATGTTTATGGCAGATCACTCAAAACCGGATCTTTATGTGCTTGGCACGGAAGGGGACGCCGTACAGGGGACGCATCATACAGCTCAGACATGTTCAGACAGAGACATGTTTACGTTTATCTTGTCTTTCTTTTTCATTCCTCGACGCTGCTACCAGGAGTTTGCTCCCGGCACCTGAAAGGAATGAAACTTTGGTGGTTTTAGTCCCATGCGCCCCTCCGTGCGAAATCCGTGGCCCAGCCACGCACTTTGAAGCTGAATGCAGGGTAGTGCCAGCTCGAGACAACATAAACCTAGATTCGAGACCACATGCATCGCAACTGTATTGTTGCGTTTCGTTTCAACCTTCGAAATGCTTGACGGAGTTGCTCCTGGCAAATTAGAAGATTGAAACATGTATTTCGTAATGCTCCTGGCACGGAGAGCAGTATGAGGGCTGGCATGAGGAACTGCAGGAGAGCACCCAAAAAACAAAACTGTGTATTGGTTCGATTTGCGCAGGGTATAGGAGGATATACTGTTAAAGGTCGGTGACCATGTTTCATTGTGTACATCCAGTTCCTTTGAAGACATTGTGTGCTGCAGGCCATACCTTGGAAGAGCTTGAGGCGCAACCCAGCCGGGTGGTTCCAGGAATTACATCAGTTTATAGACTTGAGACGTGTGAGACGACTATGTTTACGACTATGTTGAATGGGAAAGCTGAAAATCTAGGTTCTGAGTGCTATCTATTTGAGTTGTGTTGCAGAAAAAACTCATTGGTTGGCAACTGCTGAAACAATTCTAAATGAAAATCGATGCAATGGTACGGTATTCTTCAACTGAAAATTTCAGTGAATGTTAGCAAACCCATTGAAATTCATTGGCAATGTCAAAGGTTCAAAAAAATGGGCAGCGTTTCCCCCTATTAGCTGATTATTTGATATGTTTTCCAGAGGCAATCTCGTTTTGAGTTTTTGTGGATCCACAAAAAATAATTCTTTTTTTGTGGATCCACAAAAAGTCAATGTCACTTTTTGTGGATCCACATTTTTAACAGTAAGCCTTCAACCTTTTTTTGTGGATCCACATTTCTGAATTTTTATTTTTGTGGATCCACAATTTTGTGATTTGTATTTTGGTGGATCCACAAAAGTGAAAATATTGAGTTTTGAGTTTGGCTTCACTGATTGAGATTGGTTCCTTTGTACGCGAGGCTCTTTTTGTAAGGGTTGGCTATACTTCTCTGAGAAGGCGTGACTGGATTGAAGAGTTGCTTTGCATTTAAAGATTGTCATGGTTTCATTAACGATGGTTGTGATTGCCATGAGTCGTGGCACAGGTTGCATTCATTGTGAAATGCTTTTAGGTTGAGTCTTTGAACCTGTCATACATTCTATACCACTGCTCACCGCTCGTTTGTTGAAGGTACTGTATGTTCTTGTTCGGCGCAGAGTTCATGCGCTATGGATTGCTGGTAATATTTTGGACTATTGAAAGAACAAAACTCCAATGTAACCTACATTCCACACTCTCAACAATTGGGTCGATATACACACGTTGCGCATACCATACCACATCACATTATGACATTGACCTGTTGAATGTTGTGTTGGAGAATGTTGTTAGCATACACATTCGAATGTTGTCTCGCCGCTCGTTTGTTGAAGGTATAATATGTTCTTGCTCTGCGCGGAGGTCAGGCGGAATGGATTGTCAACGGGCTGTGCGCCAGAACTGCGAACTGCTTGGTTATGACATATGTTTGAACGTTGAACGAACAACCAAATAGAACTCCAATGCAACTTACAGTGAGGGTTGCCAGGAGTGACTCCTATATCGGCTCATGTCTCATGCCAGGAGTGACTCCTGTCGGCGCTTGCAGACCATCTCACATTGAAGTACTTGAAGTACTGTATGCGTTTGCAATGGGTTTGTTTCGTAAACATGTAAATATTATGTTGTCTGACAGTCATGTCGGCCTATATAGTCAAATGCAGTCTTCACCTCTGCTGCCGGCGAGCTCACAGGCCCAGCCAGCCCACTGCCTTGGAACATGGACCATTGCCTTCCATGAGAAGGCGCGCCTCCACTGAAACCATGACCTCGTGTGAGGTTTGCGCCAATGGCTGTTGTGTCCCTCCTCAGCTGGATGGCCCACATTGGCGCTTGTGGCTGCGCTGAACATGTATAGTGAACATATGTGGCCACTATCTAGTGCATCGTGCACGTTCATCATTGTGCACACTGTAGTCCTATGTATTCAAAACCAATAGTGCACACACACTGTAGTCCTACAGGTAGCGATGAGCCTACGGACCCAGCATGGAGCGCTGACGACCATGAGCTTTCTGACGAGTGGGGTGAGTGGGACGAGTCAGGACAGAAGGCGCGAGTGGGTGTGCTGGAGTGGAGTGAGGTTGATGTGCTCGGGTTCACACTTTGGTTTGCTTATGTGCTCCTGTTCAGGGCCTTCAGAATCGATATCGATTTCCACCTGTGCCACCGGGCGTGCCAGACTCTTGCTTTGCGTGTCAGCCTGTGATGCTGTGTTCATGTGAAGAGTGAACGCGTTGTAACGAATAGTGAACTTAATTGTTTCATGTGAAGCCAGTTGATCTAAGGCTGCATATCGAACCCAGGCTCGCATTGAGGTCATAGAACAAGTACTTGCGCAACAACACCATTCAAGGTTTGTGTTCATGTGGACCACATCATGTGTGTGGTACCTGTGCATGAGATGCAGGAGGCTGAATGGCCGCGCGTGTCAGACTTCGAAAGACCGCCTGATCGACAGCATTATCAACCACCGGAGCCTGATATACCGCCGCCACCGTCTGTACCGGAGCCTGCTAAACCACCGGAGCCTGCTGGGCCCCCCCCCCATGGAAGTCGAACGCTCGGTCTTCTGCTCGTGATTTGAACGAGTCTTGGCAACATAGTTCACCAACACTTTATCAGTCATGGAAACTGGTTTGGTTAAGCTTCCTCGCGTGACATTGGCTATATGTGGACATGGCATTTGGCAAGCGCGTAATTGGTCAGATCAAAGCGAAGCCTATGCCTGGCTTGAAGCGCAAGATGCTGCCTGACACATCACAGCAGGCCAACCAATATTATTGCAAAGGAGTGTCGCACACGCATTGCAACCTGCCATCCAGCGGCCTGACAGGTGCGACGTGAATCAGCTCCAAATTCTGAGCTCGCATCGAGCAGTGCACCAAGCAGTGCACGGTCGCATCAGGAGGCAGTTTGACTATACACGCGAACACTCGAGCTCTTTTGCAGGCTTCTAGAGAGGTGAGGAGTGAATATGTTTGTGAGTGATGTGAGTGCTTTGTTTGTGAATGTGATTGAACATATGGTGTTTGTGTCATTGTTCAGGAGAGCACTACCACGCTCAGTGTGAGGAACCCCCCTAGGCCTCTTGGATATCAATGGCTGAACGCCTTTTACAAGGTCCATGGCAAGGTGGGACGGCTTCATGCAGAGTTTGGGCAGTGAACCACTTCAGTTCGTTCCAATTGTGACGGTCAGGTTTCACTATGGCGTTGTTGCTTGCATTGCTTGCACGCAGGATGCCACGCCTCCCACAGGGGCGGCCTTGACGCCGGGCTTTCTGCAGGACTTGGCGTACAGGAGCATGGAACTGCAAGCGCAGGCCACTTGCGATGTCACGTTGGTGGTCCTGCGTGTGAAGCCATGTGATGCCATGTCTTGCGCAGGCCCTGCAGGAGGAGGCCAACGGTGGCAATGTTCCTGAGAAGGAGGAGGTGGTGGAGGAGGAGGAGGCTCATGAGGGTATGGTGCTGTGGCATGAGGGCAGGAAGGACACCTGGCATGGGAGGCAAAGCGTGATTCTGCAACTGCAATAGTGTGGAATGTTGCAGACACATAAGTACATTGCTTCAGGTCTATCATTTACAGACTCATCTATTTGCCCAATTGATCGCCCAAGTGATCGCTCAAGCTCAGGAGTCCTGGCTGGGCAATGGCTGGGTATTGATTGACGGAAAGCTGATCCCAGAAGATGACGTTCGGCCTACCGCGCTCAATCATTGTTACGTGTGAGGGCAACGCCACGTGGTGGAATCAAAGCCCTGATGAAGGCCTCTCGGTGCGCATCCTAGAAGCTCACGTTGTCTTGTTTCAGTGCGCAGTGTGGTTGATTGATTGGCTTGAGTTGTTTGTGCTTTCGTACAGGAAACTCAGAAGGAGCTGCGCAGCATTGAGAATGACGTCCCTTAGCTCAATGTTTGCTTGTGCGCATGCAATTCATGCAGCACATCACTCCATGTGTGTGTTTTGTGTGTTCCACGATTGCATTGACGTTCTTCACCGCTCTGAGGTAGCCACGGCAAGCGGGCTGACGCGTGAGGAGCGGCGGGAGACGATTACCGCTGTGAAAGACATGGCACGTGCTTTGAGGGACGTCGTGCAAAAAAAAAATAGGCATGCAGCCAGCCATGGTGGACGTGTGCAATTATGAACTCAACACTCAAACCTCAGCATCAACCCTCTCACACACATATAATATACAACTCACACTCATTTATGCAAATGTGCGCACTCTCATATCAATTTACACCCTCACTTAGAAGATGGCAGGCTGCAAGTATAATCCTGGCCATCAATAATGATGGGCTACCTCCTTTTCACAACCACTCCAATGTGCAGGGACAGTGACTGGCTTGGTGAAGCAGTTTCACAAAGCCCAGGCGTTCCACATGAGCCTGCAGGAGTCACTCCCGGCAACCCTGCGGCAGTCCCAGCTGTTCTCAGTTGGGTGACAGCTGAACGGAGTTGCTCCTGGCCAAGCACCCATATGCGGCAGTCCCAGCTGTTCTCAGTTGGCCGACAGCCGAACCAGGAGGTGCTCCTGGCAAGCCTGCACTGCAGTACAGCTTTTCGCAGCTGACCGACTGATACCCAGAAAACGTGAGGCTTGCGCGTCCATGCATGGTACATATGAGTGCAAGTTCATCCGCTGTGATGGAACAGGTGTTTGTTTGTGAAACTGTTGTACCGCCTGCGCTGCCGCCCTGCCCACAGGTTGGTTCATCATCCTCGAAGCTGGTACATGGAGAACTGCGTCCAGGCGAGCCTTGCGTGTGGTGATGCCAGTCACGACTTGCCTCGACGTTGTCATTGGTGACACACAACACTAATGCAAGTGCATCTTTGTGAAGCTTGATTTCACCTACCAGTCGAAGAAGCACGATGTGTGAGCACAGATCCCACTATATAGCGTGGCCAAAGTATATTCGGTCACGTGTTTGAAACACGCAACTCATTGACTTAGGTTTGAACATTGTGTTTGTTTATGTGTTTATAGTTGCAAGACCCCATTGGAACGATCAATATTGCTCCAACTACTAGGCACAGCACTCTGTTGGCACATGTTTCACAAGTTGTAAATTGTAAATTGGTTGACATGCCGACATGCCTGTGCACATTATGTCATGTGTGTCGGGCACAGGGGCCGGGCTCAGTAGTGGACTGGTTTGCCCTGCCCATGTGCGCGCGTTCAATCTGAGCATGGCCACCCCAGCAGAGATTCTTGCGTTGCAAATGGTACAATGTGTTTCCTGTTTGAGAGTGGTTCTTATTTTGTCTTCATGGTCATTAAATCTGATGTTGACAACGGATACATATGTATAACCATATATAGCCGATACTCACGGTTACAATCGATACATTTGATGGTTGTCGGTTGTCAGCATCAGGAGGTTGAAGAAAAACATAGAGGAGATTCAGAAGTTCCTCCAATCCCAGCAGGGCAAGCCCAGGTTCAACGAGATGAGGGCTGCCCAGGCGAAGCAGCTGTGTAGGAGCATTTCCGAAAGTGGCCTGACATGGAGCGGCGTCACAGAGGTCAGTGAATTGTTATGTTCAGCTGCGGTGTGGACACCGGAGCAGGTGGCTTCGTTCCAGGACGCGGTGAGCACACTTGCCATTGAAGAACCCACACAGCAAGGTTTACCACCTCAGACCTGCAAGCACTTTGCGCCGTTTCTCACAACAGAAGATGTGCTGAAGTTGCAGAGCTCTGACATTCCGCCCAGCTCAAAGGTCGATGTGTTGGTCATCAGATGTGTTCCCAGATTGCGCTTCCTTCCAAATGTTTGCGCTGCATGTGTGTGTGTATTGATGTGCACCATATAACAACATCAAAATAGTTTTTTGTAGTGTTTTCAGCTTACTTCATTCATCCCAGTTCTTGTCAGGGTACTTGAGCGAATTATAGGTCATATCAATTCAAATCAATTAGTATTCCTGGGCATAGATGTTCATAGTCGTTTTGTGATTTGCGCCAAGGTATCTATTGGCCTGCATCTTCCAACGGAACCCACGATCAGGGAAGTGTTCAGGGCTGGAGTAGCCCTGGGTTTAAGTTTGCAGTTGCCAAGGAAGACGACAGAGCAGCTGGCATTGCTTGATCGCTTCAAAAAATTCTTGAAGTCACAGGTCAGAAACAGCGCGAAGGTTCCAGGCGAGCAGCTCGTGCGTGAGTTTCCTGAGCGACCAGACTCTTTGCCGGAACAATGGAAGATAGGGTACGAAAAGGAACCATCGGCAGGTGTCATGCTGGAGGCTAAGCACATGACGCCCGAGTACGCATTTCACTGAGGATCTTCGACAAGCATGCGCAGAACGAAAAGACAGAGGTTGAACTGCCTGTCACGACAGGTGTGCCTTCAATGGAACGTGCGATGCTCATGATGGCTGAGATGTTCCAAGTACTGAAGAACAAAGATAATACTGGCTGCAATCTGACCTTGACAAAGCAGAGAGGGAGGAGGAGGCCGCTCATGTTGCAAGATGGGGAAGAACGCGACACTCCGGCATCGGCTCCGGCAGCATCGCCTCGAGCATCGCCTCCGGCAGCATCGCGTCCGGCAACATCGCCTCCGACAACATCGCCTCCGGCAAAATCGCCTGCCGCGTCGCCTGCAGCCACCGCACAGACGGCAGGCATGCAGCTACCGACAATAGACATTGAAGAAGATGCTGCAGAAGCCGATGCTGCAGCGTACAGGGCTGCCAAGATGAAGCGTCCAGCCGCAGCTGCGAAGCTTCCTGGCGCTGCGGGCGCCAGAAAGAAGTCGAAGCTGCCGGACGGAGTCACTCCTGCAGCTGAGGCAACTGGACACTCGATGGCGTCCCGGCCAGCATCCGAGGTCTCCTCCGCAGCGCACGAGGCCTCGGATTCCTCTCGGTGTTTGTCAGCCATCGCCTGCAGCAGCAAGGCACGCGCGCGCACGAAACAAAGAGCCGCGAAGCGTAATAACAATACATACTTCGAAAAAAAAATATATATATATATAATAAGTATATATAAGCACATCACACGGATGCGCAACCAGGTCCAGCAGATCACGCAGATCCGTCCGTATACAACTGGATCACGCAGATCCGTCCTTCGTCCGCTGCCGGATCACGCAGATCCGTGCTCCCATCCCTGCCGGATCACGCAGATCCGCCATCGACCGCTGCTGGATCTCGCAGATCCGTGCTCTGATCTCCGCCGGATCACGCAGATCCGCTGCTGGATCTCGCAGATCCGAAGATTTAAAGTCAGATCACGCAGATCCGGAACCAACATGTCGTGCATGTACAGCGGCAGGATCACGCAGATCCGTTCGTGCACAGCGACATGATCACGCAGATCCTGTGTATCCAGGAGTTCCCGAAGAACACCTTCAGTGCGTCACGCAGACACACCGCAGCAAAGCAGCTCCACTTGGCCGGCGCAAGGCATTTTCTGTATATTATATTCAAATAATAACGATTTTTCGCACGCGTCGAGTGTCCGCGCCTCTCGTCTACGCACACTCGGTCGGCTCTATACCCGCGTCACCCTCGTCTCGCCCTCGTCTCGATCCAAAAACAGCCGCGGCGTGTGCGCACGCCAAACAAAGAAAGCAGCGTCCAAAACAAATCTATACACCAGGAGGATCCAAACATGTGCTTTGCGCATCGTTTCTCCAAACAACATCGCCACATGCCCTTTGTATATGCACTTGTTGTCAGCATGGTCACCACAAGCTTTGAAGTGTCAAGTTCTGACACTCTAGGCGCTTGCAAAAATTAACCGCATGTTTGGAGTGTGCTGCTTGGGTGCTCAGCAGCCCTTGACAACTTGCTTCGCCTGCAAGGGAAAATTATTTCAAATATAGATTTGGCCAAGGTCAGTTATAATGCCCAAGATATATATATTTTTAGGGAAACGATGCAAACCATGAACCGACTTTTTCGAGTCGTTCGCGCGCGTGTTCTTGCAGAGGCACTGTGGGGCCGCTCCTGCAGCCATTTGGCCTTTTTTGGGGGGGTCCCAAGCTCCCACGCCGCACTTGAAGGCAGGGACTTGTGACGCTATCTGCTAGTGCAGTCGTGCCAATTCCAGTTCAGCCGCCCGAACCGCTGGCAGGGCTCAGGCTTCTGAAGGGTGCAGTTTTGCCTTTTTGTCATGGCGATGGACCCGCCAGCGCAGGTCTTGGTGGCACAGGAAGCGGAGAACGAGTTGTTCGTGAAGAGCGCGAAGCCTTGGCGGTCATGTCGCGCCAAGGCTTTTGAAAGACAATTCTTTGGTTGTTTTTGTTGCTATTTTGTGGCCAACCTTTGCTTGAATCTCATGGCCGTACTTTGCAGCATGCAAGGTGCTGGGCGGATTCCATGGGGCGAACTTGAGGTGGCGCAGGTTGCGCGCGGCATTGTTCGTGAGCTGCCCTTGACGGCGGTTGAGCTGTTGGAGAGAGGTGAGTGGAAAGGTGGCAACATCATTGCCGTTGACTCGGCCTTGCAGCGGGCGAATGCAGCTGAGTGTGCCACCAATTTCCATTACCTGAAACCGGTTTTGGAACACTCGCCGGACAAAGTTTCATGGATGATGAACTCAGTTTTGCCTTTGCCTTTTTTGTGCTGGGTGAGGTTGTAGGCCTGGCCTGTGCGGGCAGTCTCATTGCCAGCCACCTAGGTGCCCAGTGGCTATTTCCTCACGGACGTCTTTCTCTACGTCGACTTGATCTTCAAAGGGAACCTGCTGGTTAACCCGAGCCCGGACCAGCAGAAGGACAAAATGACCATTGCAGCTGAGGAAGCTGTGAAGCTGAAGCGGCTCGTGAGTACGATTCGTGGACTCTGGCGCTCATCAGAGACAGGGAACCATCCCAGGGTATCAGAACTCAAATCGATGCTGCGCCCAAGCCCCCGAAAGGTCACTGTGGTTTGAGTTTGGTAGTCTGTTTGTTTGTTGTTCTTGCCTCAATCCAACTTTCATTTTCTTCCCTGCAAGTCGGTTTTCGTGTGTGCGCAGACTAGGCCAAACCTGCAGAGCAGCTTGTGTCTGAGGGCTCGCCGCCTTCGCCTGTTGTGAGCAGCGATTCTGAGTCTGAGGGAGGAGAGTCTTCGCTGAATGCTCCCACGCTGCGCTTGGGGGATGTGGGTTCGCCGTCTGGCGATGAGTCCCCAGCACCGTTGGCAGACGCTGCCGCTGAGGACGACGATGCCATGGACGATGCCATGGGTTCTTCTGACTCCGAGGAGCTCGACGATCCAGAGAGCGATGGTGAGTCAAACATGTTTCAAGACAGCCAGCTTGGCTCTTGGTGGGGCTCTGCCTATCAAGAGTTTGGCAAGCGTGAGCGACTCGAGAACACGCAAGTTCCAATCGAGGCATTGTATGAGATGTTTGTGGATAGGAAGCCTTCGAAGGAGTACCAGGGGACTTTTAGCAAATCTGATCTTCGGCGGTTTGGTTTTCTATATAGTGGCAAGTTTTCCTGTGTCAGCGTTGTCTTGGGTTTTGTTGTAATAGGGCTCCGCTACCATGTCGGTGTCACAGCGCTTGAGGCACCCTATGTTTGAAGACTATCTCCAGCACTGCATCAGCCAGTTTCGAGAGCATGGTTTCAGCGCCAAGACTGAGAAGCTATGCACGGCCAATCATTGGCAAGTGTTTCGCAGTGCCAACTCTGGGGAGGCAGGTGAGGAAACCCATCTTCAAGACATGACCGATGTTGTTCTGATTTGATCAAATTTGAGCGATTGCGCTCCAACTCTTTCATAAATACAAACAGTATGTAATCAAGTTTTTTGAAATAAACATAGTGCTAAACATATGTATATACTGACGCACGCAGCTCTTTAGCGTTCTCTTCATTTTCTCAGCGCCTACTCAATCACCCTGCTCCAGGCAATGCCTGCGAGGCCAATTGCTGCGCCACTTCGATCGCAGAATGGGCAGGAGCGAGTGTGAGGGGTTGACCAGAGTCAGCAAGTTTTCAGTCTTATGATTGTTGAATACAAGTCAAGTCAGATATGTGGCCACCAGCCGTACACAACCCTGCAGGACACCGCTGCACATGGTCTTGAGGGTCGTCCTGCTATCAATCCTTTGGAGTTCGATTCAAGTCGAGATCGCATGAACGGTGACCTTGAAGTCCCTGGAAAACAACACCTGGCTCCTTTGCCACAAAAATGTAAGTTTTGTCACGCGCTCACAGTCCTTTAGGGTTGGTGTCCATTTGACCCGAAAGCTGTGAATGGTGTCATTTTGATCCATTCGTCATACCTGCCCTTCGTACCGAAACCCTTATACAAAGAAACAGTGCGGTCAGAGTTTATTTTTTGGGGGAAGCCTCGCAAAACACATCGCCCAGGACCGATCGAACAAGAAGAAGAAGAAGGTGAAGGCAAGCGCCTCCAAGGCCGTCCACAAGAAGCACCTGAAGGACAAGAAGGAGACCAAAGGTGCCACCTGTCAGGTTTGGAATGGGATTGACTTGAAAGCCCTTGGTGTACCCTCTGCTGCGTGGCCCACTTCCCAGCGAGAGAACAAGGGGAAGCACGGCTACACGCTTTCCTGCCCGAAAACGAACGCAGTCTCTCGTTCATCTGGCAAGTTTTGTTTTGCGTGATCTTGAGGGTCTCACATAGGGGCGGTTGGTCCAAGCCTACGTCTAGACACCCAAATAAAAACTCCAAGACACACCTAGAAGAAATGGATCTTCTTCCCTCTCCCTTCAACTTTTAAAGATGTTTCTTTTGCAGTCATTCATTGTCCAAATCTGAAGCCCAGGTTATGGAGGTTTTATGCACCAAGCGTGCGTACGTTATGAAGAAAATAGGTGATGCCCACCCTGATCCAAACATGGCAAAGTGTGGGCAAGTCACTTGGAGCAAACATGGTGGCCCAGCAGCAGCCTGGGAGGTTGCAAAGGCGCGCGCACACTTTAAGTGCTGACGCTTTAGTTTAGACTGAAGGAACAACCTTCGGTGTCATGAGTGGGGTGGGGGCTCGCGCCTATGGAGCATAGACGGTGGTCAGGATTGACTACACAGGTTCCATAGCGGCAGCATGCAACTCATGAAGCATCGCCGAACATGTCAAAAAGGGCGTGCCGTGCAAGAATCTGGCAGTAGTACTTAGTGATTACATAGGCGGCTCACGCAAACAATGCTGCCTAGCAACAGGCAATGCTCGAAGTTTCCTGTGCAAGAACCAGAGAAGCGATGTTTTGGAGGTGACCTCATGGCGGCGGCGATTGCGGCTTCTTGGTGAACATCCCGGGAGGCTTGCCCACTACCCCCAGTCCCAAACGAGCGCCCAATGTCAAGCGCTACTCAAAGCTTTCAAACAAAATATTCATGCGGTTCATGTGGGCAAGCTTGAGCGAGCGTTGCAACATGACTACATTAATCGTTGAAAAACTCTCGGAAGGCCATCACTTTCGCTGCTGAGCGGCCTGCTGCTGGCACTAGAGCTTGACCATTGAGGACCGCGAGCGGCAAGAATAGACCTCAAGGGCACATGTTGTGGGCTGAAGCCATGGTCACATTAGCGACACAGAACCATGACGCCACTTTCTCCCATGGACCACTGAAGTGTTGATACAGCGCATGAAGCTAACCTTGACTTTTCCTTGTGATGATGCAGGATACCAGGGAGTACTACACATGCGGGGCCTTCAGGATGACTGCGAGTGTTGTCGCTCGCATTGGGGTGGAAGTTGGTTGCTCATCGATATCTTTTTGATGTGGTGGAGTTCTTTCAAGATCAAGGAATTCTTGACAACCGTGCCCTGTTAGTTTGGCGTGCGCAACGAACATAGTATAGACATGTATGGACATTGGTGTTTGGAACTGTTGCGTGGTCAGAAGCCCAAAGCTTCAAGCAAACATCGCCTGTGTTCCCCATAGAGGTTCGGCTCAGGTTCACAGGCGCTTGTTCCAAGCTAGACGTGCTTTGAGCGATGGGGCGCCGTAGGTTTGCACCCATGCCTTTTGCCAAGAAGGCAAAGAAAACGGTCCCGCGAACCATGAAGGACAAGCAGCGTGCATGGGTTCTCCAAGGGCTCAAGCATATGCGAGCGCCGTCAGTTGCTTTGCAATGATTTGCACCGTTCATAGGTCCTGAGCTGGTTTTTTCAACGGCGATTCAACGGTTCTAAACCAAGTCTGAAACTGGAGAGGGGTGTGGTGACACTCATATCTAATTGAAGCCCGAAACCATGTACCTTTGGTTTCGCTTCAGGTCATCGCGCTTTTGGCAGCGCTGGTGTTCTCCACGCCAGGTCTAGACTGGTCACCGATTCAACACTTTGAGACTTTTGCCGGTGAGATGGCAGTGACAAACGCTGAGGCCCAGGTAGGTGAGGGACCACAAGAACAATGTTGTTTGGGTGACCCTTTCAATCTTTGTTTGAAAAGAAAAATGGTTGGTGTCCACTTTGTGGTCAATGAAAAAAGACCCCCACAAGTCCTCCCTTAGCCCCTCCAAAACATCAGTTTTCAGCTGGTAGAGGAGGACTTGTGGGGGTCTTTTGTCACCAATGGGAAACGTCAAAACATACCTGTTTTGTAAACCCCTCAAGGCTGGGAGAAAAGCGGTGCCGTTTGAGATCAATCTTGACCCACAGGGCCAGGATATTCTTTTGCCGTGGGGCTTTGCGAACGCAGTGTACCAAACGCTGCGCTTGGAACCAGGTTCAGGGTCCCTACACGCGCCTGTGTGTTCGACTTGGGTCTTCATGCCCCTCATTCGCTCGAACAAGATTTTTGTTTTGTAGTCATTGTGGTCGGCAATTTGCGCAAGACTCAGAACCATTCCTTTCCAAGAGAGATGTATGGAATATATAAAGAGGTTTATAAGGGGGTGGTTGTTGTTCCTTTTAATTTACACAAGCCTCAAGACACGCCCGCCCACAGGTCAAGGGGGAGCACAAAGAGGAGCCCAACTAGGCCATTAGGCCGGCCTGATTCAGAAGCTGTCAGGAATGGCAATGTCATGACAGCCCGGGTTTGCATATTGTTGCTTTTGGCAGCCACTCGTGGTGTGTGGAGCATTCTCGAGCAACCAAGTACATCTTTGATGCACCTCCACCCGACTTTCCAGAGGGTCATGGCCATGATGAACATCAGGCGGTTGGGAATTCGAATGTCTGACTTTGGAGGAGCGTCGCGAAAATCAACACTTCTCTATTCCAGTGGCTCTTCATACATTGTAGAATAACATTTCTGGTTCTGAATTGTGAATCTAGTTTATTGAAGCAACCTGTTGAACACCATGCAAATCCATGAGCATCGCAGGCTTCAAATAAGTGTCAACACAAGCGCCCAGACTGGTGCCTCTGTTCCCTGCGTGGCCCCAACCTGACCTTATCCCCGTTCAGCCAAGGCCACCAAGAGATCGACCAAATGCTGGCTGAGCGTCGACCTGCGACTGGTCCAACAGACCAGCAGCCTCAGATGACCATCCGGTACATAGATGGGAGTGGGAAGAATCGCTGCAAGGGTGGAGCTGACCTCAAAGCTAGCCAACATTACCCGAAAGGGTTTCCCTGCTGCTAAAAGGTTTTTTGTGTGGTCAGAAGTCCTCCCATGGTTCTTTAGATGGCACACGAAGGAAAGAGACAAAACGCTAGGAACCAATGAGCCTATATGCAGTCAAATCATCAAGTTTAATGTTCCTCTTTGCGCGCGAGCGTATTTGCACAAACACTTGAAGAATGGGGATTCTGGGCCACCACTTGACTTGTCCACCAAGGTTTGGCAAGGCTTTGTCCAGGGTACGGTCCAGGAACCAGCAGGCCTTGCGCCGCCAAGCCAAAAGGCTCCTGAAGCTGGCGTCCAGAACGCAGCATAATGTGGATGAGAGGACTACAGTCAACGCCCATTGGATGAAGCATGCCAATTTGGGCCCTGTTCTTAGCTACCTAGCAGCCAGGACACGCTAGTTTGGCTGCAACCCCTTTGGGACATGCTTTAATGAAGCGTGGAGACATCCATAGCTTTTCTGCAATGAGATAGATCCTACCTGCGCGCTTTGCACATTGCAAAGGCCTGTGTGGGGAGTTTGACTTGGCGAGGGGGTCAAAAAATTGAACTCCCAGTCATCATGGCAGTGCAGTTCTTTCTAAACTCTGTTCCCCACATGTCCCCACAGCTCTCCTGCACCGCCAGCAGCGAAAGCTATAGCAGCGCCCACCGTGCCAGCGCGACGCCAGGAGAACAGCAGCAATCTTCGAGCTTTCAAGCGAGGTGCCTCCAGAGTTTTTTGGGAAAGCTGTGTCGCTATCAACGTGCGATTTGGAGAGAATCACCATGCGATTTGGCGAGAATCGTGCGATTTGTAGGTTTCAGCGAAAGACTGCATCTCAGAATCTACCAAAAAAGTCTACCAACCAAATCTACTGCATGGTCCAATCAAAAGCAGTGAATGTCTGTGAGTCTTCCTGCATACCGTCGTGCGATTTGTACCGCGTCGTGCGATTTGCAACCGTGCGATTTGTATCTTCGATGGGATATCACTTAGCTCAAAGTCTTCACAGGCCTTTGCTTTGACCCACCTTCGCCTCCATGGGGAAGCCCGAGGCACCACGTTTGCGCTACCACACCAAGGGCCCACCTGCGGCAGGTGGGAAGAGCGCTCCACTTTGCAGAGATCCGAGGTTCATCAAACAAGCGGCCAAGGACAAGACCAAAAAGAAAGTTGCCAAGGTCGACAAGAACAAGCGCATGTCCAAGACCAAGGCAAAAGAAGTGGAAAGAAATGCACGTGAGGATAGGAAGAAGGACAACCGCAGCACCAGCACAGGTTCGAACAAAGCTGCCAAAGCTCATGGGCAGATGACTACTACGCCATTCACACGCCCATCAGCGCTCAGGAAGACAAGTCATGAACGTTCAAAAGAAGAAAAGAAGGCTAAGAAAGTGAATTTGGAGGAGTTGGAACAGAAGTTGCGGGGCTTGAGGAAAGCTGAGGCAGAAGACGCCAGCGATAGTGGCTCAGAGAGCGAAGAAAGTCTTGACCAACACCTCACAGCAGCCCTGAAGAAGGAACCCCACGAAGAGTCCCCTCAAGACAGTGGTTCTGAGGGGGAAGAGGATGATGAGGATGATGGCGATGAGGAAGACGGGGGCGATGATCAGGAGGAGGGGGACCAGGAGGAGGAGGATGATGAGACCTTTGAAGCAAACGAGAGCTCTGAGAGTGAGGAGGAAGAGGAGGAGGAAGAACAGGAGGAGGACGAGAATGAAAGGAAGAAGAAAGAGAAGAGCAAGAAAGCCAAAGAGCGTGCAGCAGGTCATGAGCAACCTGAACTTGCTGATGTGGCCAAGGCCACTGCGCCTGCAGTGCGTAACTCTGTTACGCACAAGGTTGAATGGGATGCTTTTTGCCGGCAATGTCAGAATAGGAAGGTGTTCCCTGCGGAGCTCTCCGGCTACCTGACAAAGGGGAAGACCGATCTCTTTGGGGCATGGTTGGACTCTGGGAGGGTGTGGAGCAAAGTGTGCCTCATAATGAAGAGGACCCATTCATCTTCCAATGAGGCCCTTGCCGGCTGGATTGCGGTCCAGGGCAAAGCCCTGGTCAATGAATACGGCAAGGAGAAGGCTGACGGCCAAGCGGCAGGCGGCGGGTCTCTTTTACAATCACGAAGATTTCGCCGACGACCCACTTGAGCGCTACTACTACATGAAGAAAGCTCGTGAGCTGAGCCGCAGGGACAAAGTCACTGAAGCAACCACCTTGCAAGGTGAAGGTGAGCTTGACGGTGACATGGTCAAGACTTTGATTGATCCCAATGAGGGCTTGTTGCAGGCAGGCGCGTTGCCAGCCATGGGTTGCAGCAACCCCGCTGGCCAGAAGGCCTTGATGGATGGACTGTGTGAAGCAGGCGCTCAAGCTGTGCCCAAGCAAAAAAAGCCTAAAACCGATGCCGAGAAGTCTGAACCTGCAAAGCCCAAGACATACCCTGAGAAGGCTGTGGATCTCATGGCTGAGGTCTTGGCTGAAAGCACCAGCGCCCGCAAAAAGAGCATGTCTTTGGGGGAGGTCAACTATGCTGGCGAGCTGGCAAACGAATTGCTAGCCCATGCAGTGAAGATGGAGAAGCACTACAGGACCCTCCAAAACGCTACCAAGAAGAAAGTTGAGGACAAGCACTTCTACAAGAAGGCCTTTGATGTCATTTCCAAAGATCGAGAATGGTTTGTCACTGCTCAGGACTGGCTGCGCCTAAACAAGTCTCACCACACAGGGACAAAAGGCTAAATGATGCCATCAAAAACCACTTTGGTCCTCTTTGGAAACGACCTCGAATTACATGTCTTTGTTGGTAATATGCAGACATGACATGCTAAATGTAAGAATTCAAAAATCAACAACAAATCCACGTTCATTTGTGGACCGACCTATAACTCTGCCCTGCAGGCTGCGGCTGATTCCATTTTGTCGGGCTTAAAGAGGGCCAAGAACAAGAAAAAGGACGCTGATGGAGCTGAACAGGCTGCACCAAAAAAGGCCCGAGGCGGGCGAAAGCCCAAATAGTTAGTTTTGGCAGAGGCGTTTCATCACAGAGACGCTGGGGTATGTGCAAACCACATGGTTTGTCTGTAGGGGTTGCCTGACACCATCTCCCAACACTGGGCTAGCTGATATTGAACAATGACAACGTCATAAAATGTTATAACAGAATCGGTGTTTTGTGTTGTTTTGCAGTCTCTTTGTTGGCCAGTGTCCTGCCTCATGGAATGCACGGCTGCTTCCATCCACGGCAGATCAATCTCCTTGGATCAGGCTGACGTTTGCAATCAGCGAGTGAAAACAGTGACCGGTCCAAACTCGTGGCTGAAAGCTGTTCCTTGATTTGGGCTCATTAGGCAGTGTTACCAAAGGTCCTTTGACAAGACTTGTACAATCTCAGCCCCTGTAAATCTTTCCTGCGATCACTCTATAAACATGTAAAAACTCAAACAAAAAAGAAGTCACATATGGCGCTCCCGTGTGGAGGTTCTAGCCTGCTGAGCATGGTGAGTGCATCATCGAGCAGGCTCATTCAGAGTTCACACACATGTCAGCAGACCCTTTGTTCACATGTTCTCTCAAAACTTCACCAAGCATATTGGGGGTTTCGTGTGGTTTTGTGTTGTCCTCTGCAGTTTCCCTGCATGCGGCGTTCAAGCTGGTAGGTCTTCGAAGCGTCGCAAGATAGAAGAGATGACTTGGAGCTACTGCGTTGAGCAACTTCTCACTTTAGTTGGCCGTGGCCGTATTGACATCTCTTGCGCGACAGACATTGCTAGGGCGGTGCTACAGGATGGAGTTGAGAATGAAACGGTCTCCAAACTGGCAAGTCTGGGTGCTTTTGGCGATTGCCAGTCCAAGTGTGAGAGGGACCTTCATACATGGTTGCGCAACCTTTTTGGATTGCAGCTTCAAGCGTATTCCATTGATGTTCCATTGAAGGTTGGGTGACACAGTTTTGTTTTGCTTATGTGTGCTAAATCGTAGTTGTATATACATGGGGTGCGATTGTTGTGGTTCCCTTTTTATGTGCAGGTGAACGGTGTGAAAAGCGTGACTGTCAAAATGGACGTCCTTCTTCCACATGAAGTCCTTCATGCCCTGGCGATGTGTGATGCGGACTTGATGTTTGAGAGCCTTATGTTGGGAAACCGTGACCCCCAAACCATTGCAGCCTTCTGGACCCATTTGAGGGGGTTGGGCCCATGGCGAGACCATCCAGGATTGCAGGACAGGTCGCAAGACCTTTCAAAGGTTGTCGCGCTACAGTTTCATGCTGATGGGGCAGAACTGTATCGAGACTCAGAATACTTCGTTTATTCATTCAGCAGTGCTTTTGCAGGGAAAGGCCTAGTCACTGATTGTCTTCTCTACCGCTTTCCATTGCTGATAGTGGCCGAAAAGGACATGCAGCAGAAGGCTGTCGCTAGATTCTTGCAATTAGAATATGGTTGGTATAGGTTTCAGTTTTCCACCCAACACATTTTGATAGCCTTGCCCAGTCGCGTGGTGACTCCCGCAGGTAAAAGATGGTGTCAGCAAGATCGTTGCCCAAGTTTGCGCTTGGAGCATGAAGTTTGCTCAATCAGGTGTGGCTCCGACCAAAGGTTTCTATGGGGAGGCTTTTGAGAAAGGTACGTGGCGGTCGCAGTGGAGTGGGCAAAAGTTGGCCCGGGGGTACAGGATTCTCAACTTGGACCAGCTGTGAGTTTTGTTAGGTCTTGTGTTCTTTTTAAACAGCCTGGCAAACATGTGGGCTTTGCTTGGTCTGCGCTGAGGGCCCTCTACTTTTGCTGGAAGGGCGATCTGAAAGCTCGCAAGGAAGTCCATGGCTTCACTAGATGGTACAGTTGCACTTTGTTTCGGGCCAGCGTTGAGAAAAGCTTTGATAGACTTGATTTCCACAATGTACCTATCTGTTTGGTGCGGCGTACTCCAAGGCAGATTGTTTCCCTTGTTTTAGCTGCAGGTTGTGTGACCTTTGCGTGGCCCAGAAGCCGGCCAAGAACGCCGACCTGCGGATGAACTTCAAAAACATGTGTGAAAACCCGCCGTATGCTTTGACCGAAATAAACCATTCAACATACATGGCGACGCACCATCCATCACCGTGGCACGAAGTTGCAGGCTGGACTCTGCATAGCACAGTCTATGACTTTATGCGCAACGTTTATTTGGGCAGCGCAAAGATTTTTATTGCAAGTGCGATACGCTTTCTGCTTGAGAAGGGTGTATTCGATTCGTTTGGGTGGGAACGAGACTCTTTGAACATGTTCTCTAGCATCACCCTCAGCATCCAAGACACCTTCAAGCGGAACAAGCCTCTTGATTTTGTACCGTTTTTGAGGAGTTGCTTAATTTGCAAGGGTCAAAAGATGGTAGAATGATATGTCTAAAACAAGGACCAGGTGTTTAGGCTAGCTATGATTTGGGTTGCAACACACTTCCCAAACAAACCCTTGCGCCAGCTATTAGGTTGTACTACGGGGGGCCTGGCATCATTCGAAGCCATTGCTACCCGCAAGCAAAAGACATCTGTGAGCTGGGGTCTATCTTCAAAGCATCTCACACCAAGAGCCTTCTCTGGTGGCTAGCCCTGAAAACAAAGGAGGCTTCACTGAGCTGCCCTGATGACCCTTGCATTCCTCTAAAAGAAAATGTTGCGTTTTCTTCTGTTTGGTGAAGAACATGTTTCCTCCTCTTGCAACACATGTTTCTCTACAAACAAAGTCCTGTACCAGGACGGTGTGCTGAAAGCCCTCGCCTACAGTTCATGGATGATCCATCGCGCTATTGAAATCTGCGACCATGGAGAGCTAGTTCTGTCAAGGCGCGACGCCAAAGAAGTGAGTTCTTCGATTCACCAGCACCTCAGATCGTACCAGTTTTTGGCAACTAGCCATGGAGTAGAACCGGCAATGGCTCTTTTCAGGATGCCGCCTAAGCTACATTACCTGTTTCACACAGCCCGACAGACGCAAAGATGGCGTCTCAACCCCTTCCTCTCTCATTGCTTCGAAGAAGAAAGTTGGTTGGGTCGCATAAAGAGGATAGCTAGACAATGCCACGGGGCTACCATACTTCCGGCGCAGAGCAAAAGAGCTCTGAAGCCTCATGGGGATGGGTCTGAAGCACACCACTGCCCTTCCAAAGAGAACCAGCAGACTTGTTCTCCCAAATCTGTTGAAGACCCTTGGAAAATATAGGGGGTGGTGAGGAAGACCCACAGGGGATGAACTCTTGCTGCTAAGAAGCAGCTCACGAAAGCTGCGAAAAAAGCGGCGCAGAGCAAAGCGGCGCAGAGCAATGCACGGCATGCAACGCAGGAATCTACCGAGCCGAACAGTCGTAGAATACAAATCATGCCCCGTATAATAGACATATGGACTCCATGGGCCATATGGAAGTTAAAAAACTACCCCTAAACATGTTATTTTTCTATGTCTTGATGTTTCAGGTGGTCGGTGGTCATAGGCCTGTGAACCTCCACTAGTGTTGCGCTATGTTCAAAAGGACATGGTTGCACGATTTTCTTGTTTT
>CAXAMN010023517.1:270050-309649 GCA_963970005.1 Durusdinium trenchii
TGTTGCGCTATGTTCAAAAGGACATGGTTGCACGATTTTCTTGTTTTGTTCAGGCCTATAGCCACCAAAAAAGCGGCGAGTCGAGACATCGGACAAAACTGAACTCAAACCATGGACCCTTGCTTGCTCGAACTATCTGGCTCAAGAGGTGTGTGCAAAACATCTTGCGCAAAAGGAATAAACGTGTCTGCACGGATACCACAGAAGCAGTTGAGAATGAAACTTCCGAGTTACGGTCGCTTATAGCTCCCACGGCAGCGGCGGCGGTGTCTCGTGATGCACCGCCGCCGCTGCCGTGCGAGTCCCTAGGGTGCGCGCTGCGAACTATGCATCCTTGCATCCATATATCTTTGCATCCTTATGTAAGTGTGCCACCGCGCCACCTGGCCATATGTGCAAATGTTTTGTCCTGCGCGCACCGTCGCCGATCCCTCATGGCACACCGTCGCCGCTGTCGTGCCGGTGTAAAGGCATATACCTCTCAATTTCACGATCTGTTGCAAAATGCCTGCTGTGAGCTCTCTATATTGATCTTGCATATAAAGTTGCTCACGCTGTCGCATCGCATTGCCGCTCATCCCTCGTGAGGCACCGTTGCCGTTGTCGTGTGTGCATCTGTATTTGGAGTTACTCCATACCGCCTATAAACCCGGCATGCGCCTTATAAGCTATATATAGCTTTAAAGGCTTTGCTCTTTGCAAGGCATGGTGATTCCTCATGCAACACCGCCGCCGCTGTCGTCCGTGCCATACCCATGATAAAGAGTACTTAAGACAAGAAGAAATATTACCCATGCATTTGAGCCATGGTGGTGATGTGCACACGACATCGTGATATTCACACGACATCGTCATTGAGATCCACTTGTCGTTTGAAGATGTACGTGTGCAAAAAACGTCGTTTGATCCTCCTGGTAGTCTATATGTCTTTTTCCCGAATGCGTAGCGAAGGGTTCTTGTTTAACTCTGGGGGTCTGGGGGTAGAGCCTTGTTCGCGACCCGTTGTGTCTATGTTCACAACCGTCCGCAACCGTTCGCAAGTGTTCGCAACCGTTCGCAGTAGAGCGCTAAGGCGCTGCCATTGGGGGAAGCTTGCGCAAGTGACTTTTCATGGATGTGACACGTGTCAGGTTGCACCGCTATTCCATTGTGATTTGCATGAAAATAACATGTCGCGCAAGAAACCTGATGCGTTTCGCTGCACAGGCGCAGCGTTTGGTGAGATCTGCAGATTACTGCACAGTTCCATTGGGATTAGCGTTTGCAGAGTCGTGTTTTTGGGGTGTTGGATGTGGCCATGCCATTAGGATTTGCGTTTCAGGGTGTGGCGTCGAAGCTCTGTTTTCGTGACAAGTCTCAGCTGAAATGGCGATTTTGGTGGATGGGCGTGTGCTCAGAACGGGTCGAAATCATTCTAAACGTGTGGTGTGGTGCAAATTTTGTTGAAGCTCACGTGAGATGATATTGTCACTTTTCGTGGCAGGCGCAGTACTTTGTGCTGATTTTGATATGTGGAAGTGCGATTTTCGTGGCAGGTGCAGGAAATCGTGAGGTTGCGAGGTGTGACGGAGGTGACATTTCGTGGCAGGCGCAGTACTTTGTGCGCGTTAGACGTGTGGATGCGGAAAGATTCGTGGCAGGCGCAGGGAATCGTGAGGTCGTGAGGTATGGTAGAGGTGAATGTCGCTGTCACATTGGGATTGGCGTGTTGAGCGGGTATTGTTTGGAGGGGCTGGACTCGCGAAACTGCTTGGCAGGGCTGCGTGATGTGTGCGCTCCGATGTGTTTCCGCTGGACTTTTGGAGGAAGTCTCGTACGAAATCCTCGTTTTGCAGACTTTGACATGTGAGTTTTGGAGGAAGTCTCGTACGAAACGCTTGTTTTGGAGACTTGACACGTGACTTTTGGAGGAAGTCTCGTACGAAACGCTTGTTTTGGAGACTTGACGCGTGACTTTTGGAGGAAGTCTCGTACGAAGCGCTCGTTTTGGAGACTTGGCGCGTGACTTTTGGAGGAAGTCTCGTACGAAACGCTCGTTTTGGAGACTTGACGTCAGAGTTTTCGAGGAAATCTCGCGCGAAGAGTGTCCTACAAGAGAACACGGGGCTCTGCGTGTCTTTGCCGCCGAAGCTGGTGGAGGCGGCGATTGCTTCTTCTTGTCCACTGCGGTCGTGCTGATGCAGGTGCGAGCAGTCCACCCACGACTCTTGAATCTTTTCACTTCCGATGAGGTGGCTGACTGGGACGACCGAACTACGGTCGCGGCTGCTCTCCGCAAGATTGTCGGGCGACGCATGCGTGCCAAGACGCCAAAAGCATTCTTGAACTTCGTCGCCGGATGTTTGGTGCGCGAAGCTGCGGGGACATGGCTGGACGACTGGTCCATGACCACACTCCTGCGCGGCTCTCCTTTTGCTTTCTTGAAAGACGCCAATGATGTCCTCGGAGCAGAAGTGGTGGACGGCGCCATGCTAGTTCGCTACAAAGGGGGCGACAGCTCCGTGACGAGGAGCAAGAGAGTGCGTTCTGGCGCTGCAGCCCTGGTGTCTCTGCAGCACGCCGTGAGTGCTGCTCTCGAAACTTGCGGGAATACTCATTGGGCAACAGACGTCGACGTTGTTGCATTGGCCACAGAGCTCAATCTTGGCTTCACGATCGCTGGAAATACTTTCACAAGTTCGATGTTGGGGGTGAGATCGGTGAGGGTTTAGATCAGTGGGGGTTTTGAGGCATATGGACTTGAAACAAAACATTTAAAAACTGATTTAAAGTGATATAAAGTGTAATAATTAGGATTAAAAATTTGAATCTGTCATGGGTTGACAGGAGGTGTTCCTGTGTGGGCTTGTGTGTGTTGCATATGGTTTTTCTTTGTTTTTTGTTTGTTTAGCTTAGAAAGCCAAAATACAACAGGTCACAATTTGAACCACTCTGTGAACTTTGCAACACTTGTTTGTGAGCTATTATTGTTTGCGCCTTAACTATATATTTTTGATAGGAGTAATTTAAATTGTTTTGAAGAACTGACTGAGACTTTTCTTTGCCTGGCTCAAAAAATGGAAGCAGTGATCCGGATGGCCAGTCCATCAGGTGGGACAGCCTGGCCTGTTTTACTGTTTCAAGGACAGCCTGGCCTGTTTTTTTGCATGTCTAAATTTCAGGTTTGATATGTGGATGTCTCTCAAGCAGTTGATTCCGATTGTGAGTGAGATGTCATGTGAGAATGAATATATGACATATGACATATGTGCTTCTTATACATTACTTCGGACTTGTGACATTCATGTTGTAAGTCGAGATTCTTGATTGAGCGCTGATTGACTGGTGACTACCACTGACTGAGCTGACTCTGTCTGTTTGTCTGTTTGAGCAACCTTTGATTTGACTCAAGTCGAGTGTGTCTTTTGTGTCTTACTCGTCAATCTTTGGAGCCATGAACCCTTATGGCCTGGGACCTCGACCTCTGAGCATCCCTGCTCTCCCACCTGATGCTCTTGAAGGGTCTGTGACTGTGCTGAGCATGTCTTCGCATGAAGCGTCCATGGTAGATCCACTGGATGATGCGATTGAGTTTTTTGAGCAGATTGTGCAAAAGCAGATCAGTGAAGTGAGATCTGGTGGGCCTGGGGATGTAGATGGCACAATGGAGCGCCGGCTTCAAAGACTCACTTGGCCTGATACTTACCGCTTACCGGTGTGTTTTTGTAGATTCTACTGTGGCTTGTGAGCTGACTGTTTTGCTACAATGGCATGACACATGACACATGACATAGTAAGCACCATGTAAACCTGAGAAATGTCAGTGTGCCACATGGATACATACATGGACAACAAACAATTGAAACACTGACTTCTTGCACTACGTCACATTGATTTGCACTGTACTGGCTTGCACGCCTCACCTTTCCAAACCTGAACATATTGCTATACCGTACCATTGAGGCTGACGCAGCTTTCGTACCACCTGTCAAAGTTGGATCAGTTTCCAGAAGATTGGGTGCAGTGACTTGATTGATTGACGCATGTTGCTATCGGAACTCTAGATCTTGACTTATGTGTTCAACTCTGGTTACCAGAGAGTTACATCATCAAACACTCATCAAACGCTTTGATGGTTTCTGCGTTGCTTGTGGTGCAGTGCTTCTCATGTCGCATTGGTCATTCATGTTCATGTTTCAATAGCATGGATTACACACACATTCTGACTTGGCATTCATTTGGGCACTGAGTATGGATGGGGGATTCAAGATCTGTTTGGATAAGATTGCAGGGAACAAGACGTTGGAGCACCTTGG
This sequence comes from Durusdinium trenchii, assembly GCA_963970005.1. Lineage (NCBI taxonomy): Eukaryota > Dinophyceae > Suessiales > Symbiodiniaceae > Durusdinium > Durusdinium trenchii. The sequence goes on from CAXAMN010023517.1 coordinate 274,346, forward strand.
CATAACGATGCTTGAATGACTAGTGACTAGTGTATACTAACTGTCTTGTCGTTAGTGTTCGTACAATGGCTCAAGGACATTGCATGATGACAACGGTGTGCTGAATACTTGTAGATTAGATTTATTCTTGGTGATGCAATGCCTGACACATAGTATGAGTCAGCCCAAGTTGACAGGTTGATGCAGCAGATGGTCTTTCAGCACAAAGAAAATCAGCTGGCAGAGGTTAAAGCTCAGAACCCGGGAGCCAGCAAAGAGAAGATTGTGAAGATCCTGAACAGTATTGACTTTCTGGCTAGTTAGTGGGCCCACTCTTTTCAAATCATTGGGTTGCAATTCCCTCTCTTATGGCAGGCGAGTTGCTTCGATGCGGTTGCCCCGGTGTCTGGGAAATTGTACCACATTATCCCATCTATTCAATCTGGTGTTCCGCAGTGGTCGATTCGCAGCTTGTTGACAACCAATTATTGCCAATGAACATACAGTACATTGCTTGTGTGAATTGTCATTGCTTACTCAGTTGAGGATGCACATACTTGAAGGTCACTCACAAACCTGTCAAATTAAAAGTAGAATGCCCCTTGACTTACACGATGACTATTCCCCAAATGCAACTCGACCAGCGTCTTTGCCATGAGGCAATGGAGAGGTGCGATTTACGATGAGTGGATTCCTTCTTTTGCCGGTGCCGGCTTCTGAAGAGGATGTCTTGGCCAGTGCTACCAAAGGGAACATGGTGCCACATCCTGTGGCTCCATCAGACTCAGAGTAGGATCTGAAAGATTTTTGGCAGACATGACGTATGACTAATGCCTTTTGACTTATGTGGCAGTTGAAGCGTGACTGACTCGTGACATTTTGTTTTCTCGATATCCGATATCACTCAGCCAGTCCAGTCAGTCAGATGATGAGGCCTGAAGGAAAATGTGCGGTCATCATGGTGACATATGACACATGAAATCTTGAGATTGAACGTGCTTGTGACTTATGGCCATGACATGGTTTCAGGAAACTTGATTTTGTGGGTGGGTTCACATCAGGGCTCAGCCATGCTGTGGTTGCATCAGTGGCCACGACCTCAGCTTCTGAGAATCAATCAGGGCAACATCATCTGCAAATCTAATTGTAAGCCTCCGCAAGTCCTACAAAATAAGTAACTATCACTAGACAAACAAGGCATCACTTTTGGTTTAGGTTGGCAGCTTGTGAACTTGACATTGCAGGTGGAGGGAACAGCATGCCATCCTAGCCTGACTAGCAGCAGTAACAATGTCAAGCTGTCTGTTGCAAAGGATTGGCAACGGGTTTGAGGATATAGTGACAGTGGCACAGTGACTAAGTTATGGTGTTGGTGTTCCTGTCTGAGATCATATGACTCCTGAGCTGAGTTCTGACGTCGGCGTGGTGTGGCAGATGGAGAGGCACTGCAGTCATCCGCTGCGAGTCAGAAACTCTTCAATTTAGTAATTGTGACATCTGGTTGACAAGTCTGTTGTCCATCAAAAGTAAAGTTGAATCAATTCTCAATTAGAACCTTTTTCTTGGCCTGTGACCCTTTATGGTTGACAAGAGTTAATGTTGAAAACACTGATGTGCAATGTTTTTTCCAAAGTTTGCTTTTTGAACTTAAGTAATATCAGGAAAGTTCTTGGTCATGAGCACGTTGTTTGGCCAGATTTCTTTGGTTTTTTGAAGCAAACTGCTTGAGTCATGTTGCACTTGGCCAGGTCACTTCTGAATGGCAGTCTGCTCGTGGAGGTCCAGCTGGGTCATCATTGATTGGCAGAGCGTCGGTTTTGATTCATTGTTGTTTTTGAGTTGGAATCCCAAATGCCAAAGGTTGTTTTTTGACACACATAGTTTATGCTGAATGGTACCCTACTATGGTTTGATATCAATACAAGTTCCTCACTGCATCTTTGCTTGCTTATGAAACAACAAGTGTGTAGTCCAGGTTTACTGATGGCCCTGTCGCTCCAACCAACTTTGTTGCGAGGACTGATCATGTTTTCTGAGAGTCGTGGGTTTGGGGGAGGAATGTCACACCTTGGATTGGGTTTGCTCCATTCATGCGCGCTCTCGGTGATGGCGGTTAGGATGGTTGTAGACTTGTGAACTTTATGTTGATGCTTGATGTGTAACTTGTTTGGCAAGTGACTGTGCAAATCCTCCCTGCTGCACGTGACTCCATTGACTTGATTGGTAGGAGTGTTGGGCGCATAGACAAAAACACAATTTGCCTGTATGTTGGGGATTTGAAAAGTTGTTCAACATGGTCAACAGTTTCCTTTAGGCCTTTCTCTGGGTTGACCAGGTACTGACAACCACACCACCGCCACTAAACAATCAAATTTCGATGGTTGATGCAAAGTAGTTTGGTATGGATGACTGCCAAAAGGAAAAAGGACATGATCACACAGCTCATTAAATGAATGAAAATATGTGGATTGTCAGGCCAAGTCCAAAAGAGGAACCATTAAATATGTTTGGTTTGTATTTCAATGACTTGGAAAAGGAGTGTTCTTGTAGATCTCCCAGCCCAAAGCATCATCAATCAGAAAACTCGGGAGTTGTTGGTTGCCTCTCCTTTTACACGTGCAGGAAGGCAAACAACTACCATGTGGAGATCACTGTGAATGGCGTTGTCTTCGGGGAAAGACTCAGTGGAGGGGGAGGATTCCATTCACTAATTATGTTCTTTAATGTGTGATCTAAACCCTTTTAGTGAAAGCACATTATGTTGCACAGTTTTGATTCTTATGAACCTTTGTACACCTGAAGCCTTGAATGTATATTATATCGAGTGCGTTGATGAATCAAGAGCCATTGCATACCCATGGCATGTGTGGCGGTGTGCGCTCACAACTATATTTGCACACAAGCACTTTTGCGAATTTGATCTTGTGACTTGTGGTGCACCAGTGTTTGAGTGACTTATGACATATGCATGCCAAACGGTTGCTTGTTTTTTTCGGGCTCAGAAATACTTCAATCATTTCTAGTTTGCATTGCATCGGATCCATGCCAGCGAGTAAGTAGGCAAGGATGCATTTTGGCAGTTACTAGTTACTAATGAGTGTGTGTCCATGAATTGGAAAAAACACAGCCTTTTGATGGGTTGAGAGATTGGCCATAAGGCATTTATGACGGTCTTTACTTGGCTCATCATTGACATGCACCTGGGAGATGGCACAATATTACTTGCTTACTTATGACGCATGTGAACATACACCATTTCTGGCACCACTGCTTTTGAAAACAGTTGAGAACATGGTAACAAGATTTGAAAGATGCCAAGCTGAAAGTGCCTATGAACATTGAAATGATTTGACGTTCACTACTTTTAGACATGTTCCCCATATATACCGTTGAGGGCCATGAAACCGTTTACGCGGGCTGAGGCTGGACTCTATCGCTGGTGGTTTACGAGTCCCAGCACCTGGTTTGCCATTTGAGGCGACTGGTTTTGGACTTCTGTTACATCAAGAGTCATGAGTCATTTTTGTTTGAATGAAAGAGTTTTGGCAAAGTATAATGTCACAAATGACAAATGTTGTGCGTGCGAACCCGCTCATGGACAGTGTGTGCAAGAATTTCTGCTATCATGGTAGTTTTTGTTGCTTCCGCAGCAGTTCAGGGACAGTTTCAAACGATGACTGAATATGAAGTGACCTTCAGAATGTAACTGTCAAAAACCACCTTAAGTGTTTTTTTCGGGGGCTGCTGTGTGGTTGCTGCTGCACATGTTTGCACCTGGACAACATGCTACTAGCTAGCTCACATTTCAAAATTCATGTGGGGGTTGATCAATTTCCTGCAAATGACGACTTCGTGGGTTCTCATCAATTATCCCACAATTTCCTCACTGTCTCACAATTCATTCAATGACTGTTGCATCGTAACGCCATTAAACATGACTGCTGCACAGCACATACAGTATACCAGTGAACGATGCCAACATGTCAATGTCATTCAACTGAACCACCCTGATGGCCAAGCCCTTGCCGCCATCTGCAGCTGAGAAGTTGCTGCCTTTGGAGTGGTGGGTGGTGCCTCTCCTAAACAGGTTTCTTGGTGGAATTTCAATCAGGAGCAAGTCAGTCATTCTTTGAATGCTGTTGCAATAATACAGGTGGCCAAACTTTGTCTTGCAAAGCAAAACTGTTTGCTGAATTTTTGACTTGGGCTTAGGAGTGGACAACAGGCTGCTTGTATGCAGCATCAGCATGATTTGCAAGTACACACACGGACCTACTGATAGACTTAACATTACTGGTTGGTCTTCTGCTGCATTGACCATAGGCTTTGCATCTTCTGTGGCAAAGCGATTCGACATCAGCAGACAATTTGGTGTTGCCTGTTTGCATGTTAGTTGTTGTGTTCAAGCATTACGATTTGGGATTGTTTTCAATGAAATGTCAGTCTGACTAAATGTGAAATTTGGTTTTCTGCCTGTATTTATTCACTTGCTGATCAATCAGGAAGCGAGTGCAGGGTCAGTTTGACCAGATCGAGAATCTTGATGGCTATGTCCTACGGGCCTGCATCACATTGCTCGTGGCCTGGCTGCAAATTTTGGAATGAAATGTGACATGGTTGCATGTGACTTGTGTGACATGTGTGCACTGTCAGTGGCTTAGGGCGCGCCTTCTCTTTCCTTTTCCTTTCCTTCGCTTCCCTTTTCCTTCCTTCTCTGTACCGATAGTTTTACCCTATGGAAGGGTAGTTTTGCCCTGTGGAAGGGTAATTTTACCCTTTGGGAGGGTAGATTTACTCTTCGGAAGGGTAATTTACCCTTTTGGGGCTTAGGGCGACGCAAAATTTACCCTTTTGTGAAAAAACTTGTCCTACTTTGCTGGAGCATGTCATTTTAGTAAGGGGGATACCATGACATGAATCGAATTGATGTGAATGATGAGATTGATGATACAATGACATTTTGCCTTCACAAGGATGGAGCAATGAGACGACCACGAGCAGACCAGCACCCTTTGACGCTTGAATAACTAATTTGGTTCCCACTTATTTTGTATTTCCTTTTTTTGCCATGGCTTCTGTGAAGCAAATGCAAAAGTTATTTGAAACAATTTTGCTCAGTAACCCTGTGGAGGAGGTGTTAGCAATCTAATTGATCAGTTCTGATGCTGAGGATGGGATCACAGTGCAGCTGCCCACTGGTGGAACCTGCCAGTGGCCTGACAAGGTCGTGATCGTGGGCTATGGTGTCGGCAGGAAATCGCGGCATCAAAGCAACAAGGCACAGTGGAGGGAGGGACTCTGACATTGAACATGAAAAGTCATTGGTTTTGCCCATTGCGATTCATTGGACATGAATATTTTGCCTATGGCACTTCATTCGGTTCTGTGACTTGAGGGCCTGGGGGACAACCAAAACTGAATTGGCGCAAACCTTCCAAGCAATATTTGTTGAGGTGCTGTGCAAATGCAATATGTATTGTTCCTCAAGGTCTATCTGAGTGTAGACGGGTTAATGGCCAACAACAATATGATGTACATGCATATACATATACATAGTTTTACTTTCACATATACAAGAGTTTATCAGACAAGAATTTATGACATACTTTGACACTTTGATATATAGGATTTGTGCGATGATTTGCCTTCTGTGGCAGATGATCTTCAAGCAGGGCAAGAAGACGGTGGAGCTTTGGGGCTTGCGGGATCTTTACAGGGTGATCCCTGGAGCTGGCCACTTTGAGGAGTTCAAGCTGGGGCAGCTCCTCAAGGTTCCGCATCTGGTCTCTGATTGAGAAACTGTTTTATTGTTTGCTGGTCGGCTACTTAACTACTGATTTGATCATGAACCTCTCTTTCTGGATCATCGTGTCATATATTATGCTTTAATACCATGCTGATGATTCTTGGTCAGACCCTTCTTTCAGCTCAGTCAGTTCTTACTTGGTTGATCTCTGACCCGCCCCAATGTGACTTAGGGAGACGGACGATTACTCCACCTATCCGAAGACATGTGGCTTCACCAGGGAGACCATGGAGCATGTCTTCAGCCACCCTGATCTGGTGAGGGCGGTGCAAGCCATCCTTGAGGCCCCGAGGAAGCTGGTCAAGATCCTTAGCTAGGTTTGATCTGCCATCCTTGGCCATGACTTATGACTCATGACATGACTTATGACTCATGACATGACTTATGACTCATGACATGACTTATGACTCACGCATGAAGACTCATGACTAATGACTTATGACCTCTCATTCAATTGAATCTTCTCAGGATTTGTTGCTCTCGGGGCTTTCATAGATCTACAGCCATTGGCTTGCTGATCATGATCTGGCTGGAGGTTGCTTGTTCTTTTCGCCCATTTTGGTACTTTGGGTTTACATACCATACACAGCAAGAAGATGAATGACGATGTAAATATTTTAGCGTTCTCTGAGTTAGACATGCTTGTAATTGTAGTTTGCATTGGCAATCAACTAGTTAAATGTTGAATTGAACCAAAACACAGTTGACCTATAAATGTATGTATGTTCATGGGGGCTGGGTGTGGCCCAATTCTTTGTCAACCTGAGGTCCATGGCGTGCAAGTCATGATATGCGTGCAATCGCTTGCATCGGACTGGATGGCGGATGCTCGCAAGCTGGTGGAGTGGAGCGAGCATGCAGATTCATCTGTGACTCTTGGCTCATGGCTGATGTGCTTTAGGCTTTGATTGATTTATCATTTGAATACGCATTGCAACTTGAACCACATGAGTGAAGTCATTCATAATTGGCAACATCATTAAACATGTCACTTGGTTTAACTAAAATTTTAAAAGAACTGAGCGACATCATCAGGTGTTGAAATCATGAACAATAGTGTCATGGGTCATGTGATGCGGCTATCCACTGAAACCAAAACAACTTCTCTCAGCGACTGACACTGTCACCAAGGTCACAGGATGACATTTCCATGCACGGCTGGGATTGGGGCGAGCTCTATCAGACCTGCATCGGTGTCTATGAGGATCTCGGCCACGAGTTTCCGCATCTTGGCTGACTTTGCCTGGGTGGTTTTGGAGTATTTGTGTAGCTGGTTGGTGAAGAGGGTATTGGTCACAAGATGTCAACATTGATGTCAATGTTAGTTGCAGGAGTGTGGCAATGTAATTTAAAGATGTTTTTTGCACTGGCTATATTTTTGACAGGGAGTTCCTGCACCCTGTCCTCAGGACTGTGAAGCCACCAGAAACAGTGGTGGTGGACGATGATGATTTGGAGCAGGAGGAGCAGGAGGAGGAGGAGCAGGAGGAAGAAGAACCCTGTCCTGTATTATTGGACATATTTTTGATGCTGTTGCTGTTGTTTTCTGGTTTGAAGATGTTTGAAGCCTGTTGTGTGAGCAATGACAATGATTCATGTGACTTATGACTTATGGCAAATGTTGTGGTTGTTGATTGGTCCTATCAAGAGTGGGCACCTATTATCATCAGATGTGGCTGATTTGTTGCCTGAGGCAGCTCCCCGACCATCTTCGTCTGCCAGACCTTCGGTGGCACCTGCGCTTCATCCTTTTCCTCCTGAGCCACCTCGGCATGGGCCGTCTGAAGCTGTGCATCCCTGGCGCAAGCCAGCTCAGAGGGTGGGCCCTTATGGTGGTGGGGTGGCTTCGCCGCCTCCTCCGCCTCCACCACCTGCGGTGGAGGGGGCTTCGGTTGACCCTATCATGAGACTTGGCTTTGATTCTTTCGCATGCTTTGTTGAAACTTCATATGCATGAATGGGGCCAAACTTAGTTCGCAAACAGGGTATACTTGAGTCTCTTCATCGCTGAGGATGGAGATCTTAGATGACTATGGCATCTCGGTGCCTGTGAGAAGGAAGCTGGCGACGCTCGATTTGAGGAAGCAAAGAGCTATCCTGTACCTTGGTGTTATATGTATTGCATTGCTGCTGTTATCATTAATAAAATGTAAAAGTGCACATGAAATTGAAATGATAATAAATGATAATCAGTTTGAATCTAGTGTAACTCATTTGGAGGATGCACCTTGTCTGTGAGAACTCTTGACTACTTTTGACTGAGGGGTCGTATGCTGATGAAGAACGCTGCTGAAGGATCATTTGATGCCTGGCTGTTCAGCTCCATTCGAAGCTTGGCGTAACTCATTCATTCATTTGTAACATGACGCATCTGTATATGGTTACTGTGAGATGGACCAAATCATTTGACCCAGCTGCCATGATGTGAAACACATCTTAAGTTGTGGTTTGTGGTGACTGACATGTTTGCAGCTTCAACGATGTTCTGAGGACAAGCTGGCCAACACTGAGCAACAGTGAGTGAGGGAAGCCTGCTTGATTCTGGAGCGAAGGGCCCTTCACTCCTTAACGAATATGTGAGGTTTACATCGACTCAACTTCAGATAGATAGCCTACATCAGAAGCCAACCAATAAGTAATCTACTCAAGTCAATGAATACAAACAAACAGTGCTTGGACTGTTTTTGGACATCTCAAGGGCCATTTGACACCAGCCTGTAGCTGGCAGCTGGATATGCCTGTGGCTTTAACAAGTCCTCCTGATAACATAGTGAGGCTTCTGGTGACTTCTGTACTGCATGAAACGGAACCATACATATTCTAATCAACAGACAGTATACAGTAGAATGATGTTAATGTCACAGGACATGGCCTGATCATGGTGCCGTTTTTTCCTCACACCGCAAAGAAGGTGCTTGTGTGGACGTGAGGCACCAATGATCGATCATCGATCTTCGAAGAGACCAATGAAAGAAGAAAAGGAAAACATACTGAGCAGTTGGGATTGACAGTTTGTTATCCGTTTCTGAGAGTTCACATTGTCAAAGAAAACAGTCGTGACCAACCTTTGATTGGCAGCTTAATCGTGGGAGCACTTGTTCTGTGCTTTGTGTTCATTGTGCTCATTGTGTTTGAACGTATGAGCATGCAGCATGTGTTGTTCCTTCAAAGCCTTCTGCAGGTGCTGCGCTTCAATGACAAAGTGGGGAGCCTCGAGTGCTTGTATGGGTTTGTGTGTGGTCTTCTGAATGAAGTGAAGTCAAGTGACTTATCATCTATGACATATGTTGAAAACTTTAAAACATGCTGACCTTGTCTTGGTAATCATTTACTGCTACCAATGTCAAGGGTATGTTACCAGAACGGTGCATTTCCTAAGAGTCAAATGACAGGAGTTAGGGCTGTGATGAATTGAGTCATCCTCAACAGCATCAAATTGTTATTAGTATTGAGTCTGAATTCGATTATTGAATTAACAGGCCCCACCAAAGTTGCACTTTTTTGCACATTTGTTGCACATTCAAATTGGTAGTCCTTTACTTAGAAAGGAAGAGAAGACGTCAAAGTTGCACTTTTTTCACTTTTAAATCACTTTGTTGCACATTGAAACCATCACTTTGCACTTGGAAATCAGTGTGTTTGGGGAGGGTGAAACCAATCACGTTGACTTTGTGGGAACAACTGTCCTCTCAGGTCACCACACCGACATTGTGAAGGAGAAAAGGTGACGTTGACCAACTGACTGAGTTGCTGACAAGTGACTCATGACCCATGACTGTCATCAGAACATATGACTTATGACATGAGTTGCTTCTTGATTGTAACGATTGCATTGTAAGCTTTCGATTGCATTGCTTATGACATTTGTATTTCGTTTATATTCAATGCATTGCTTGTGTTTGTGCACTCTGATCGCTTGAGTTTTATGATTTCTTTTTGTACCAGTTATCATATCACTGCAGTCCTTTTTGAGTAGAAGCTTTGTGATTTCGATTAGTTGTGACATTTTGGCAACATGGGCCGCACACACCACAAGAAGTCTAAGAAGAGCTCCGGTGTGCCTCAGCCGATTTTCATGATGCCACAGATGATGCCACAGATGATGAACCCCGGGATGATGCAACAGGTGCCTCAGCCGACTCAGGAGAGCTCATCATCATCTTCAGATGAAGGTGAGAAGGCCAAGGGTCCATCAAAGCCTGATACAGAGATTCCTCGAAACGTTACTATGGTAAGGGCCATCGCTCGCAAGAACATGCTTGAGATCTTGGAGCATATTCACCCCACCCTGGACTGGATGGCGGAACTAGGTCAACCTGGGTTGATGGCGTTACTATGGTGCATTACCAAGACCAAGCCCAATTGCAAAATTGCAGACCCAGGCTCTGTGTTATGAAAATATCAGTTTGCACTGTTTGTGACAAAGGCTCTCCTCACACACACCAGAAACTTTGATATGATATTTGAAACTATTTTTGTCATGTCAAGTACTGATTAAAATAATTGATCTTCAGTGCATGGCTCATGGCTTTTGTTTGAACAAAAATACTACAAATCAAGTCATCTCATGAGTCATGAATAAGTCATAAGTTATGACATTATGACATGAGGCATGAGTCTTAAGTCATGAGTCGGAGTCATTCCTTCATGGCTGCCCGCCTCAGGTGCAGGTTGGTGGTCTGAATTGAAGGCGGCTTTTGTGCGCGCTCATGCTCGAGTGGCGAGCTCTTTGGGCGGGCCTGAGGAGTTCAAGCGTGTAGTGACAAACAGGTTCCCAGTGGCCATGTCGGACAATGAGGTTGTCGCTTTGGCCAAGGAGTTTGGATGGGAAGACAGCTTCATGGAACCCCCAAAGACAACTCGGAAAAGGGCACGAAATGCAAATCGACCGGATGATGTCGTGACCAATCAGTCTGGTGATATTGGGCAGCTTCTTGCTATGTTGCAGCAGCAGGGGTCTTCCTCTGTGCAGGCAGCTGCAGGGGAGAGTAGTCAGGCTGCTAATCAGTCTGACAATGTGCCAGTTCCCTTCCATGAGCAGCAGGAGACTATGCCACCAGCTCCTGTGCCAGTCATTGTGCCTCACAGGTTTGCTCGTGCTGCACCAGCTACCCCTGCTGTCCCAGCCACTCCAATGCCAGCGGCTGTGCCAGGTACTCCGCTCCCAGTCCCGGCTACTCCTGTGCCATCCAGGTTCATTCGATTTGATCAGCATCAGATGGTTTTGGCGACTCCGCCTACTGTGCCAACACCACTGGCACCAAACGCAGCCAGCAAGTCAAGACCTCGGCCTCCGCTACGTGTTGATGTCCCAGCTCTTGGTGGTGGTGATGATGAGGACCCCCTTCGTAACCTTGAGCCTGAGCTTGAGGAGGCCATCGACAATGTTGTGGCCATGAATCCTGACGAGGACACGCAGCGTGGTGATGATCATGGGGGAGCTGGTGGTGATGCTCCCCAACCCAATGAAGTGTCAAACAATGATGCCAACAATGAAGCTGACAATGAAGATGACAAGTGCAACATTTGTTTGCAGTCTATGGACATGAGCGCTGAAGCTGGGGTTGCAGACAGGGTGACTTGGTTGCCCTGTGGCCACAAGTGCCACACAATGCGCTTGGAGCGGTGGAATCAGACGAATCCACCTGCTGGCAATGTCACATGGCGCTGCGCTTACCGATGCCAGCTGTATGGCAATGGGAATCAGAATGCAGCTGCTGCCGTTCCTCCAGCTGCCGCTGTTCCTCCAGCTGCCGCTGTTCCTCCAGCTCCCGCTGTTCCTCCAGCTGCCGCTGTCCCTCCAGCAGCAGGGGCCGGTGCTGGTGGAGTGCCAATCCAGCAAGCCAATGAAGTGGCTGATGATCTTGAGCCTGAGCCGACCTTCATGTGATCTAATCTACTGATGACTGACTGACTGATGAGTGACAATTTTAATTTTCATGATTGACAAGGATGGCATGAATGACACGTGACTCATGACAATGATGTAGTTATGTTTGCAGGCATTGAAAATAATGGGACACCAGTGTTGCTTGGAACATCTGAAGCGATGTGATCTTTTGCCACTCGTTTGCTTTGGGAGCTTGGGACTTGAGGAATGGAGTGGACTGGGTGAAGGTAACTAGGTAACAGTTCATGGGAAATGACTTGCTTTCGTGTTTTGTTCACTCCATGGCTTCTTGGTGCAAGCTCTTTTTGAGAAAGCAATTCGTACTTCAAATCAGGGGATGCAACTATGCAGAAGCAGTTCAAGTTCTGCGGCGGTTTGACGTTGCAAATATAGCAGCTGGGGTTGAAGAAGATCAAAAAAGAGTTGCAGTTTGCCATACGCCTCTTCTTAACATATGATGACTTTTCCTGCATATATATTATAAGATTTGCAACATATGATTACATGTGGACATCATGCGACTGTATTTGCGTCATCGTGTTAGGGATGACTGGCTGCATTTATCTGTGGTGAAAGGACATGGGATGGACCTGTTTTTGTTCTAGTGACGATCAGTACAAGAGACTAAGGACTTAAAGACTCATTATCTTGAAATTCTGACTGTCGTTCATGACTCATGACTCAATGAAATGATGGTGAACTTTTGAAACGGAACTCATGGCAGCACCGCTTGTGGCATGGCAGCAGCCGGACAATCCACTATTGCCCCACAACGCTGGCAGAATCGTTCTCCGTTCTGGTAGCAATTTTCCCTCAGCCGTTGCTTATTGTCTTGATCAAGGCGGAGTTCTATTTTGGGACTTGGCATACATCCATGACTCTTTCCGAGTTGGTGCCGAGTTCTCTGAGTCGATCAGATCTGTGGCTGTTGAAATGGACCTCCAGGATGCTCTTCACCTCCGTGGCTCTGTCTTGAGGCTTCTTGAACTCACTCACTGTTGCGCTTTTTGCTTGAAAGAATTGCTCAATGCAGATTCTTCAATGCATCAACCTGGATAGACTAGCAGCGAGCTTATTTCTTTTGAGACTCTAGCCAACATGGTTCAACATAACAATAGCTACCAGCACAGTTCAAACTAAATTCAGTCAATCATCATCAAAAGTGAACTGGAGGCCTGGGGCTTTGGATGCAACCTGCTGTCGCACTGATCTTCTCTTTCAATTCTTGGCTATCTATGCTGGGAAGGCTAGACTAGACAGCAGAGAAACACTTGCCCTATCGCATCTCAAGAATGCAGCATTCAGGGTTCACCAAGTCGCTCACATTACTGGTGGTTTCAGTGTACCTTGTGCTGGACACCCGGACCTTGAAGTGACCCCGACTGGAATCATCAGCAATTTTCAAGAGGTGGTGAGGTGTGCGCATGGTACCTTTCAGAGTGCCTGGCAGCTTCAATGGGACAGCATGACCTCATCAAGGACAGGGCTTTTGAGCACTTCTTGGGATGAGCCAAGTACATTCCTCGATGTCCTCCTGTTTTTGACTTTGGTTGCAAAAACAAGGCGAAAACAAGCAAAACATTCATGGACAAATCACAAGTCTGGTGAACTCGTACGCTTGTTGTTGACCTCTGTAGTGACTTCATTGGCTCACGTTCTGCATCTCTACTACTGGCGGATTCACGCTGCAGATTCTGCCAACCAGAGTGAAGAAGCTGAAAACATCCCTGCAAGACGATTGAGGCAGGGCTGGGAACTTGTTTCAGGTTTAAACTGGTCAGGTTTAAGTGATACTATTTCCACCAGTCTTACAATTAGAAGCTTTGTTGATGTCAAATGATGCCATAGCATATCTTAAAGCTATTTAATTGTACAATAAAAAAATACACATGACAAGACTGGAGCCATGCCAAATGTTTGTGCTTTTGGTTTGTCACAAACTTCCCCAACCAGGAACAGCCGTGGTTCTGAAGATCAACCTGCACGCTCTCAGAGAAAGATTCATGTGGCCCAGATCTGGCAGTTCTATTGTGATGCTTGGAATTTGAACATGTCTATGACAAGACTTGCCAAGGTTAGGGCCACAGAGGAACATGGAGGCAACACCCCAGGAAGTGCTGGCAGCTGGCAGAGGAAGCTCCTACAAATGTACGATACAAGAACGGAGCTTTGTTTCATTGGAGCTCAACATTTGACTCTGATCACGGACGGTTCCACCCATGGATGCCGAGACACCCTTGTGACCTGTGTTTTCGACCCTATGGAGCAGGTGGCAGGCTGGGCAACTTGCATGGCTATTTGGCCTTCAAAGTTCGTGAGCCCAGGAGACTATGACTTAGAGATCGAGGTGGAACGGCTACTAGCACGGAGAGAGGGTGAGAGACTGAGCAGTTACAAATTGATCCAGGCACTATCAAAGCAGTTGTGGCTGGTGACTCGCAAGCAGCTTAGCGTGACGGATTTGAAAGTGCCTGCGGATCAGCTTCCAACGTTTGAGAGGCTTGAACCTGGAGATTTCAGGACAGTTGAAAATGGTTGGCTGCATGTGACCAAGGAAGATGGAAGAACTTTAGACGTTGATCTTCGTGGTCTGGTTCAGCAGGCCCCAACACTGGGCATCATAGGTGACCAAGGCCCAAACATGCAGGCCTCGATGAGTTTCCTGTGGAGTGCTGATGCAGCGGGAATGCTTGATGCCACATGTGCGTCCCGGTTCCTATGGGGAATCAATTATGGTCCCTTTGGGTCGGGGCAGTTTTGGGAGGAGAAGAAGGCAGCGCTTGCACACTTCATGTCCACGACATCAGCAGAACTTTTTGCCGCAATCAGAGTCATGTTTTTATTTATGTCAGGTTGAGAGCTCTTAGATCAAAACAAGTTGTATGTTCATATATGTTCTATATTATATACATAATTATGTGTGTTCAATCAGTCATTTGATGCATGCCATGTGGAAACTTCAGCAATTCAATGAGCCAGGATTCTTTGGTCTTTGAAAAGTATGTAGCCCGCATTGCGTGTGACTTTGGGATACCGCTTTGCTCTGAAGAGGACAAGCGGGCTGTCTGGGAGGCGTTGCCTGAGATGCTCACCAGCTTTGTGAACAAAGGGTCTCTTCCAAAGAGTGGAAGGTGGTTTTCTTTCCATGATGTTGGATTAGAGCAAATGAGGGAGTGGTGGGCCACCCGGATGGTGCTTGGGGTCTACCTTGACTGTGAAGAAGCGATCAACCCAGACTCCTTGGAAAACTTCAAAGCTTTGAGAAAAAGTGCTGGAGGGTTAAAGCTGGGCTACATGTGCACTTCGCAGAATTTTTGGGAAGATTCCAAAATCATTTTGACTTGTGCCCAGCCGCTCTACACCTTCTTTTGTCAGCGGGTGCGTGATTGCAAAACTGCAGATGATTCTCTTGAATTCTCTGTGAAGGCTTCCAAGGAGTGGCGAGGCATGCCCCACCTCTCCAAACTTGCGGACTTTTTGACGTCACTTGGCCTTGCTGAGATTCAGCCCATTGCTTTCTGGTCCAGTGATGTGCACCAGATGGCCCAGAAAGTGTTCTCGTACTTGACGAGCCTTCTGGGGCATTGCAGCGGCAGCTTGAGCCGGTATGGGTGTCCACCATATTCATACTCTGGAATCTTGTGACATCACTTCTTTGCAGCGTATGAAAAAGGATTTGAAGCTGCTGATTGCCCTGGAGCTCTCAGGTGTTCCACATTCTGACAACCTCCTGGAAGATGCCAAGTTGTTGGCCAACGATTGTGTCCGGCTGTGCGTGCTAGGGTTTGAAGCTTCAGGTTGGAATCCAAATGACAGGCCTTCGACTGAGATTTTGATTTCTCTGGTCAGGACTCTCCCAGATTCCAAACTGATAGAAGACACACATGGTCGCATTCGCATGAGACAAAAGAGTCAAAGCAATGAGAAACTGACCAGGCCGGCTGTGCAATTGATTGTGAATGATTCCGGTACACTGGAAGAGAGAGAGATCCGTCATGGTCCTGCAGTGACTGAAGATGCTTTCCTCCAGTTGCGGCGTGAGACCAAGGACACTTACAAGGCCAATGAACGCTGCAATCCGAAGACACACAAATTGCCCAAATTCTTTGGGAAGATCATGAAAAGGGAACGTAGCTGGGCAGTGATCTCAGAGCCAAACCTTCGTTGTTCAGCGGCCGCTTGGGAATGGCTTCGCTACTACAGCTCAGAAGACCTCTCACAGTCACTTGTGCAAATCCAGGCAATCTCGGGGAGGGGTAATGTAAGTAGAAACGCAAAAAACACATAGGTGAGTATTGAACTGCTGCTGCAAGTCGGTCAGTAGTTTGTTGTTGGTCTTTGCAGGGCAACCCAACCCTCTGACGTTCTGTGTGTCTGACTCTGTGCAGGATGGCCTGTTGAATCTTCTTTGCAAGAAAGGCAATCTCATCCAAAAGTGTGGCTTGGTTTTTCTCATTCTTCAAAACCACAAGTGGGCATCATTGGCATGGCCTGTGGTGTGGGTGGGTGAGAACTTGCTTCAAGTGAAGCCTGGTGCAGAAGTTGAATGGATCTTCGTGTACAACCCTGATGACTGGGAAGCAATTCCTTTTACAGTTGTGCGGCGTGCTGACCTGGGCTTTGGCCTTTGCTTTCAGCGCAGTGGACCCATTGAACGTCTTGTCAGGTTTGCTTTGCGTTCACCAGGGAACTTTGTCCTCAATGATTTCCATGTCCTTTGTGACCACTATGGAATTCCCAATGGAAGCAGCCAGAAGACTCGTTTTGGCGCCCTTCAGCTCCTAGCTTTCAGATTTGGACGGAATGATGAGGACTACGTCAAGGAAGTTTTGGAGGCTGAGGGCAAGGGCAAGTCTTCTGCTTGCAAGAGGAATGAAAACCAATCTGACTTCATGGAATGCTTGCTGGAAAACATGAATTTGGAGGAGCGAGTCAATTTCAAAGACCTCAAGCAGGAGGTTTCATCAGCAGAACGGTATTCCTTTGCCAAGAGGCAGCTATGGAATGAATGGAACAAAGAGAAAAAGGCAGAGATTGAGGTCTGGGCATTTGTTTCCAAACTACTTACACCTGAACTGCTTGAATTGTTTTTGATCTATTTATTTTCGTGAAAGTGTCAAACAGTTCCAATGTTCATCGCATTAAACATATCATCATTAACCTTTTGATTTCCCCTCATCCCGGAGGCTAAAGAAGCTAAAAAAGCTCAGAAGGCTTTGATGCGTGGACGTGGGCGTGGACGTGGGAGAGCCCGGGGAAGGGGTCGTGGTGGGCGAGGACGTGGTCGTCAGCCGGCTTCTGAAGCAAGCAAGAAGAGGAAGCGAGAGCCATCAGTGGAAACTGATCCTGATGACCAGGAGGACTCGGATGATGATGATCATCACCACCCACTGGATGATGGCAGTGATGGCAGTGGAGAAAGCTGTAGTGATGGCAGTGATTCCAGTGATGGCAATAGCAGTGATGGTGGCAATGGTGGGCCTCAAGCTGCTAGTCATGGCGCAGCTGATGCTGGCAATGAGCCAGTTCAGGAAGCTGAGCCTGATGCACACGACTCTGAGATGGTGGCACCGCCAGTTCTTGCAATTGCTGATGAAGTGGCAGAAGCCTCAATGATTGTACCTGGGAGTCCTGCTGCTGGTAGTCATGAGTCTGAGCAAGAAGACTTGCAACCAGCAGATTCTTCTGCGCCCCCAGAAGTTCATGAACATTCTCAGGAAAGGATGTCTTTGCCGCAGGTGTCTGAGTCTGAGCCTCGTCTTCAGGAGGCTGACAACTTACATCCAACAGCAGCTGAAGAGTCTCAAGTTGAAGAAGGTGGCCCAACAGCCGCGGGAAGCTCAAGGGACAAACCCAAAGCATCGTCACCTGTTCGTGCACCTGTTGTTCGGGTCCATCGGAGCCCAGCTGAGATTCTCAACCAACTCAGCCCGCCCGGAATGATGCTTCGGATGACGTACAACGACCACCGGTTCAAAGTCGAGATTGGCAGCAGATTTCATGAGTCCTCTTCAAAGCTGAAGGCTCCTTACAGCCAGAAGAGCTACTCAAAGTCCTTCGCTAGTGGTGCCCCTACATGGCAAGAAGCCCTGTCAGATGTCCACAACCATGCATGGACAAAGCACAACTTGATGGTGATTGCAGGGTACATGGTTGGCGCTAGCAACCCTCAATCCCCTGGAGTGATTCCGGAGGAAGTCTTGTCCGACCTGCAACCTGAGATTGAAAAGATGCCTCCTCCAAAGAAGTACGGCTGATCGACTACTTCACTTCTGACTCAATGATGCATGCGACGCACCAATTTTCAGACAACGGCGCTGAGGTGTAAAAAATAGTGCTGTCTTCTGCATTGCTCTTCAGTTTAAACAGTTTGTTTGTTTTGAGTTGTTGAAACATCGGTCCTTATCACTTTGACCTGCTGTGCTTACTAACAAGGCAAGCGATGATAGTATGATTGATGATAGTTATATAGGGAAGGATCAAATCATACTTGTAAATAATACTACTACTGCATGTTCTTGCAGGGAAAACATGAATGTTGGGTTGCTTCATCATTAGCCGCTAACGCTTGCTTCACTTTTGACTCATGACCCCTATGATGATGACTCCAATGATTGTCTTGTGGCAGTCTGTGACTGTGTGCTCTGGTGCTGAGCAACAGCGTGGAAAAAAGAAACGGACTATGGAGCCAGCAGGGCCAGCTCCGATTCCAAAATTTGCCTGCGTTGCTCCTGGCCACCAGGGGCAGAGTTGCACGAGCAGATTGACATCGACAGCTGAAACTGAGGATGACCAAGTTGAGAGTTTGTTTTCACGCTGTTCCAGAATGCAGCTGGCTGACTTTCATACCTTTGCGCACTTTGGGAGGCACAACTACGTTAGTGGGTTCCAAAGTTAGTTTTGACATTCTTTTGTTTGATTTAACTGTGGACGCATAATGATGTATTTTTAACAGGAAGTCATTCCTTGCAGGTGCACAAGGGCCTTGGAATCGCTGGCATACTTGAAGGTCATTGCCAGTGGTTGCCTTGACTTTATTTCAGGACATGCGCCGCAAGTGATCTCCCAGTGGACTGCTGTTCTTCACATGGCCTATCCGGAGTTCCAAGCGGTTTCTCTCAAGGAGATTGTTCACAAGCTCATTGAAAGAACCATGTACAACCGTGAGGCACACACTCAGTCCATGCTGGATTTTGTGGAGTTTTTTGCGGGCAATGCAGCGCTGTCCAAGGAGCTGTTAAGGAAACAGCTGAGAGGAGCCTCGTTTGACTATTTGTATGAGTCCTCCCATGATGTGCTGACAGCATCCGGTCTACGACTCTACATTGAGGCTTTGGGTTCTTTGCGTGAGAAAGGCCTGAGCTGGCTTGCTACGCAGTGTAGCTCATACGTAGTGCTTTGCAGAGCAACCACCATGAGGTTTCCCTCAAATGACTTTCTGGGAAACTTGTCAAACCCCAGAGTTGTAGAGGGGAACTCTCTAGGCCTGCTGAGTGCTTTGTTGTATTTTCTAGCGTGGGTCTCATTGAGCTGTCCGGTCCTTGAACAGCCATTGCACTCCTGCTTGCCAGAAACTCCAGCCTGGAAGTACCTGCTGCGCTGGACAAAGGCCATTTGCACTACAACATACTTGGGAAGTTTTGGGGGCCCCTCTCAAAAACCGTTGCAGCTATGGCACAGCAGGATGGAGTTTGTAGCTTTGAGCCGACCACGTCCAACTTGGCTGGGAGCAGCTGCTGAATCTCTAGTGACTAGGGACGGCGCCAAGTTCACAGGCCGTAGAGATCAGCTCATTGAGTCTGAGCATTACACAGTCCAATTTGGAAGGGCTGTGGCAGACATCGTCTGCGATTTGTAGGGGCAGGTGGATGATGGCACTTAGGCCATCGTGACTCGACTCTTGAGTGGACTGTGGGGAGAAAGTCCATGAAAAAGCGGAGTATGACTTGAAGACATTGCATGAGTTTGGACACATGACACTGGGACACAAATGACAAATGCAGTGAATGAATCAATCTTGAGGACAAGTCATGTGTCATGAGTCATAAGTCATTGGTCTAAGTCTCACTGTTTCCATTGAAACACGTTGTCGTGTGATGTTTGACACTTGTCATGTGAAGTCTCTTTTTTTGCAAGCTGCTGCCTCGAGATTAGTACAATCAACAATTCGAAAACAGTCTATAGTCTATCAAATGTCTTGTGACCATTTGCGGCCATTACATAGACTTTCTTTGTGCCAGGAGCTGTGTTGCTGACTGAGACTGCTTGGGGAACGGAATGCCTAACCCTGCCTCAGGGAAAAAGAGTGCTTGAAGATGCTGAAGCTTGAAACTTTTTTGAACATTTTTGAACACACTGAAATGCAACCTCAAAAAAACATACTATGCACTAGCAAGGTCTGAATATACATATCCCATACAAAACAAACTAGTTGTAATTCAATTTGTTCTATACTAAGGTCTTATGTTGTTTTTCCTTACCAAAATACAAACCCCCTCTGATCTAAACCCTGCTGATCTGGACGCGCTACCACATCTGGTGATACTTGGACCCAGACGTCTGCTAATAAAGGCCCTGGTGACACATCCAAAAACGTTTCGATTTGTAATTCTTCTCCTTTCTGACTCGTGTTTGCAAAAGACCGATGCCAATGTTGGACTAATGACATGACCTATAGGATAGTTTTACTCACTTCCGTGGTGTGTGTCTCATATACTTCTTGTTGATGCAGGTGAAACACAACAACGCACGGTCTTGCACTCGTATTTACAAGAAGATCAGACGCCGCAGTTGTGGGTTTCTCTGTATTATGTGGACGGTTATCATTTTCAAGCGCTTATTTTCGAGATTTTGGGACAATGCCATTGTTTCTTTCGTGATGTGGATCTGCCAGAACCTTTACGCCAGTGCTTGATTTGAATGCAAAACGAAGACCCTTCATGACGAAGACGGAGCTTGGTGGTGAAGTCCCCAGCACATGCTGCCTTGGTGGTGGAGTCCCCAGCGCATGATGTCCAACAGCGTACCGGAGTGTGAAAAAGATAATCGAACCGGCTGTGTCTCTTTCTATACACAGTGGATTGACATATGTGTTTGCATTCGGGTTCGTGGGCTCCATCTTGTTCTTTTTCTATCTGCGCGGTGGTTACAAAGATTTGTCAAGACCTCAGACAGTTCTTGACGCTGACCAACCTAAAACAAACATCGCGCAAAACATCTCTAGTGATCCGCAGTTGTGACTCTTCCATCAAATGTTCCAGCAGTGGAATGCCAACGTCTAGCATGTCAAGCAGGTCCATTTGGCAGCCAGGCAATAGATCTCTAAGCGCCGTAAAAGGCAGTGGCTCCACCGTCAAGCCTGGCTGATCTAGAACGCCCCTCGGTTCCGGGGTCATCACTTTGTAACAAGCGATGAAGAACAGCAGTAGCGGTTGGGTGGCCCAGTGATGACCACAAGCCTGCAAAACCCTTTGGTGCAAAAGACAAGTCTGCTTCACTTGCTCGTCTCCACTGTGGCGAATCTCGTCCGCAACCCTATGTTCCACCACTTCCAGGTGCAACTCATATGTCTCAAGGTCCACATTCATGAGCGCAAGCAAGCGTTAGAAGACGGTCTTACATTTGATCACTCCTTGACATATAAGCAGCCAGAGTCTATCCAATCAAGTTATCGAACACGCACACGTGCGTGGATCACAAACATATTTCTTTTAGATCTATATATTCAAAGTTTAGAGACGCTATTCTTTTCTATCGGAAGCAGCGTGTCTGGTCAAAGTAAAGCTCACTCCAGTTTTGCGCGCAAGCGCTGGAGTTCAT
Organism: Durusdinium trenchii; assembly: GCA_963970005.1. NCBI lineage: Eukaryota > Dinophyceae > Suessiales > Symbiodiniaceae > Durusdinium > Durusdinium trenchii. Next base: position 295,840 of record CAXAMN010023517.1, read on the forward strand.
CCCTATCTTTTCCCTGCTTCACATAGGGAACCAACTTCTCACAGATCTCAACGTGTTTTCCGTCCGCGGAGGTGGAGCCAATGATCATTCGCCATTTGGCATCTCTGCTGTCCCAACAGCGAATGTAGCTCTTCTCCCTGGAGTACTCGGCGCGGCAACTCCCCCATCGCTTTGCATCAAAAGAAAGATTGGGCTTCTTTGCTTCAGGAACTGCGGACGCAGGCTTCTTGGCAGGTTTGCAGACCTTTGTCGCCGGACTTGCTGCCGGTCGCTGCATCACAGCACACGTTCGACGCGCGGGATCCACAGCAGAGTCACCTCCAGGAACGGTGGTCTGAGGTTCTGAAGGCCCCTTCTCCTCTCGTTTGGCCTCCAAGGTCGTTGCATCACGCGCGGCTTGCTTCGTCGCGTGGGAGGGTTCCCCCATGTCATGCGCAGGATCGCCACACGCAACCGGTCGGTCGATGCATCCTCTTTCGCGCGCTCCTCCTGCGCAGGAGCGGGCGCCTTGTTATCAGACATCTTCTGCCTCTCCTGCTTGCTCTCATTCCAAGGGCTATCCATCAGAGCTTTCAATGGCCTCTTGGACTGTGGGCTCTGGGCAGGCGCCTCCGCGCGCGACGGAGGAGTCTGTGAGTGGTGTCCCGTTCCCCCTCGCAGGTTCTCTGTAAATACTTGCAAGTTCGGCAAGGCTGCAACGGAGGCGGCTTGCAGCTGCTGTAACTGCAGCAGCTGCATGGCCACGTTACCCACAGCTCCCATCATCGATTGCGAAGACACTGCCGCCATTTGGCGAGGATTCTGCGCGTGGTTGGCATTGGTGTTTCGCAGACGCACTTGCGAAGCATGTGTGCGCCGCCAGCGTCGACGCAGACACTGGTCTGGCTTCGCTCTCTGCCGGTCGCTCCAACCCATATTTCCCTTGATGACTTCAGGGAGCTCATCAAAAGTAGCGGGCAGAGTCTCCAGCAAGCGCTCTGGTTCTGGTCGCCACTTCTTCAAGCGGGATTGCACACCCTTCCAAGATGATTTCACCTCTTGCAGCAAAACATGCATTGCCCAGCTGGGGTCAGGTCTGGAGCTTCTGGATTGATCCACGCAGGATACAAAAGACACCATGCTGGCATACGTCTGCTCGCTAGGCAGGGCGTAAGTCCAACCTCTGATAGAGAAGCTGGGACGGCGCCGCACACATGTCCCTCTGCGTGCCACAACGGCTCAGATGTGTCCAATCTGCCGCCATCAAGAAACTATCGAAGCGCGTGTCTTCGCCATTGACTCCGTAACGGTCGACATGCCTCAAACCTATATATCCGGCACACTTGATCCAAAAACTGCGCAATGTTTTTTGGTGAAACTCAGTTTTGTAACTATGACATGTATAACTAAGACCTAACTAAGTTATAACTTTGACCTAACTACACCCGGTTTACTTATGAATTACTTACATCTAACTTGTTCCAGCCTTACTAAATTATAACTTTATGTTTAAGTTCCTTAAGTATAACTATAGTTATACATACTTATCCTAATACAAGTTATGTTATCGAAATACAAGTTTACTTGTAGTTCCCTAACTAAAGTTATAACTTACTTATAACTAAGATTGATTATCGTATGCCCACATCCGGAACACGGAGGAGTGTACTGCGGCACCTACGGTGATGGACTGCGTCCATTGTCTACACTGGCTGAAGGCTGCCTCTAAGGTCTCTCAGCCCGAACGGGCAGGCGCTTCATGCCCTGATACCCCGGCGGGCGAGTTGGGATGGTCCTGGCCTTCTCCTCAAAGCTGATGTCACCAAGGCACATAGACGGATCAAAATCCAACCCCAAGATTGGAAGTACCAGATTGCTCACATTGGTGATGAATAGTGGGTCAACATGGTGGGCACCTATGGAATGGCTAGCGCCCGACTGTATTGGGGCCGGGTGGCGGCGCTACTCCTCAGGATCATCTATGCAGTTTTCCCGGACATTGACTGGGGGTTCATATTTGTTGATGATTTCGCATGGCTTATATATGGAGCTCACTGGCAGTGGAACACTCCACCGCTCTACTGGTGGTGCTCCTCTCCCTCGCCACCCCCTTGAGTTGGAAGAAGACCCTCCTCAGCCCAATCAACACTTGGCTGGGCTTCGTGATAGATCCGGGAGGCCCCATTGCACAAATGGCCAAAGATAAGCATACCCTTGTTCTTCACCTCCTCGACAAACTTGCGTCGGGCGAGACCTTCACCCTGAAGGACATTGAGAAAGGCATGGGCCGACTCCAATGGGCCACCAGCGCCTGCCCCTTGACCAAACCCCTTCTCCAGCCTCTGTGGCAGTGGAAGGGCGCCGTCAGATCCTCGGGCAAACCAAACCATCTCATTCGAGTAATTATTTGCCCACATGCTCAAACTTGTCCAGGAAGCTTATATTCGACCAACACCCTTCGCTCCGCGGTCTCCGTGATGCCAGTGCCACCACACAGAAAGAGTTCTACATTGGGGGATGGCTCTCTCCTGAACTCACTCCATCGAAACGGACAGTGTACTGGTTTCATCTCCACCTCACGGAAACAGCCTTTCCGTGGCTCTTCAAGTCCAAGGCTGCGAGCGCTATGATTCCAGCGCTTGAACTCCTTGGCTCACTCATCCTCGTTGCCTGTATCCTCAGGATGGGGCAACGTCACCAACTGGCGGTCAAGATCCCAGTCATCACGGACAACCAGGGGAACGTTTTCAGCATGCTTAACAACGAAACCCGACAGATGCCTACAGCTGTCATCATGATGCAGCTCGTCCTGACCCTTCACAAAGGAGGGGCGCAGCTCGCCCCCAGCCATGTCAAACGTGATCTCAATCAATGGGCGGATGAACTCACCCATCCAAAATGAATGGGCTTTGACCCTGAGTACTACCTGGATGCGAGGGCCATCCTCTCCGACTTCACTCTGATGAACTGGGTCCTCAAGGCCGTACTCTGATTTACTAGCGTGAACGACCCCAGTAGCTTCATCATGGCACCCATGGGTCCTTGATGGACGCCCGGTGTCTGTCTGCTTTACAGGCTCAGTATGGCGTTTTTGCGAATGCCACCCAGTGTACCCCAGGCGAAGTCCTGGAACAGGGTGGTAGACAGACAGACCTGTAAACACAGACATTGCCACCACTCTGAGAAAAGTGGTGGAGAGCGCTTTTCCCCGTTGCTGTTTTGGATTGATGTTTGGAGACACATGGTGATATCAGCAGAGACGTTGAAGTCTTCATTTCTACTCAACATGAATTTGGTTTTGGTATTTGGTTTTGGTGGCCCTGACCACCATGTTTGAGCATAGCTTTGGAACACTTTTCAAGTGTGATCCATTCAAGCCCTTGTGATCACTAGAAGCTCAGATAGGGCTCTGCTTGGCTCGGCGCCGCCTTCAGGGCAGCATCTCAGCGTTCACCCAAAGAGGCCTTCGAGGCTCAGGCGGATGAACACAAGAATTCAATAGAATTCAAGCAACAAACCCGAAGACGAGTTTTTGGTTTTCTGGCTCGTGACAATGTCCACCCTAGGCAGCTTCAACTTCCCTGTCCACATTATCGGCCTCAAAGCAGCTTGGCTCACTAAGGCAAACACCACACACGTAAATCAGAACATGCTTGAGAACCCAAACTGTCGTCTTTTGGTATCTGGACCGGTCCAACAAGTACACTTAGATTATCAACTTGAGTGTGGCATAGTTCTGTTGGTCACCTTTGGCTTGCAGGAATGCGTTCTCGATGCCAGTTGCACGAGGCCACTTCGAGCGTGACAAACATCGCAGGAAAACGAACTGCGCATGAAATTTCATTCAAGTTACCTCACAAGATTCTCAAGTAGGATGGTGCTGGTCATCACAGTGTTGTAAGACAAATTGGTAACTTCACGTGACAATTGACAATTTTTGCGGTACCGAGGTGCTTTGGTCATAAAAACCCTTATACTGAACACAACCCTTGATTTGAGTTGTTCTTTTTGTTTCCTTTAAACACGAGGGATCAACTTATATAGATGTTTTGGTTGAGAGTTTTTTTTATTGCCACTTTATTTTAGTTGTGCAATAGTATCAATATATAGTTTTCTTTTGCAGCTCTCTTACTATTTCTGGTTTGTTCTTCGGTGCAGCAGTTTTTCTGCATGGATTCGGATGAAGACTGCCTGAACAGAAGAGTTGCGCAACTGGCTTCTAAGATCTTCTAAGATTGTGGTAGCGTCGGCAAAACGTTTGTATTTTTTGTGCGTAGCTTTTCACTGCGGAGGCGATCTGGTCCAAGAAATCAAGCTGCCGAATCAACCCTTTGACGATGGTGTCATTTTCCGTTCAGACTCAGAGGCAGATTTTGTTTGACTTGTGGACTTTCAGTGGGTTACCTGATCCTGGATTTTGTGACTTTTGACTTGAATATTAGAAGTGACACAGGTGAACAGACCGGTCCCACTAGTGCTGGGAACCACAGGGGGGGATTGTCATTGATTTTGCAGGACACCTCGGAATCCGAGGAGGAGGGGTTGCGGTAATGAAATGGAATAGTCACAGCAATCAAGAAGAAGCTTTGCATTCACAAATGAACATGCTGCATTGTATTGCATAGTGGATACAGTGTATTGAATTGATATATGTATATACTTGGAATTGCTATTGCATAGCAGCAGAGGTTTCTAGATTCTACAGTAGTTGACCATGCTATTTGCTTTTGGAAAGCATGTGGAAGTGCAAACCGAACAAATGAATCCGTAGCAGGACCATGGAGAAGATGGGCAGCACGGGGTGCGCCGGAGATCAGGAGTACCATTCCTGAAATAGATGCTTTTATTTGACCCGCTGATCACGAGTGTTCGCTTTGACTTAACATTGCAGCAATATGTTTCAACTTACCAAACAAAAACAAATGTTTAAAGAGCACAGAAGCTGCCAATGAGGTGCTCGACATGAAACGGCGATTGCAGCATATGCTGGCATCAAGGCATGGGATACCTGCATGAGAAGAAACGCAACGAAGCAACGACAGTTGGGTAGCACCCTCCAAGGGCCCAAGTTTCAGACACTGCACTACCGGAGTGCCCAAAGGCATTCGAACGCAAATAACTACTGTAATGATTTGATTGATTGGTTTCTTTGCTCATTCCTAACCAAAGTTTTTTTGGCGATCTCCGAACCAAAGTCTTTTTGGGCTATACTGTACCCCACAGGGGCAGCTGATGAAATCTCAGCATGTCCGTACTTCAGGGCGGTCATGGGTGCACAATCGATCAAACCCGTGCAAGCGATTTGGACACCAATTGAGAATTTGTGAACTAAAGACACGAACGGAATTCCAAGTCGGGCACATTTTATGGAATTCCAAGTTTTGCAATGTTGTCATCATTGCTGAATTCATTTTACGCTCACTACAGTCACTACAGAGTGACAATCATTGTTGACTACTCATCACAAAGTGTACTAGCTACTACTGGTAGTAGCCCAAAGAGAGTGGCGAGGCATTTGGTTTGGAGCAAGAAGGGCTCGTGAATATGGCCGATTTTGCAATTGGCCACATTGTTTGTGAGGTCTTTAAACGCCATGGGGTTGTTTATGCTTTATGCACACTTGATCGGCACCATTCCCGTGACAGTTCGACCAACGTCGCCGATCTCTACCATAGCACAGGATGCGCTCAGACTCTTGGCTGATCAGATGAAACAGCCAGCTCACGGAAACGTCTCTGATAAATATTTATATATATTTGTAAAGTTATTTATAAACTACACAAATACACATTATATAGTCACAGTCCTAATAAAAATTAATGTGTGTACATATCTATATATATACACATGCATGCTACCCCAGGAGCCACGTTTTGAATGATTGGTGCCTCCTTCAAAGATGTCTCCTAGATTAAAGGGTTTAACTGAAGTGACACATTTTGTCAAACATATGAAAACATGCACTTGTTGGAATGAGACATGAACAAATGAACTGCTTATATAAACGTAAAGCTTCTTTGCAAACAACAGGAACTCCTTTTGAGATTGAAGGATTTCATTACTGTAACCATAGCATCCCTCAAAATCATAGGGTTCCCTGTGATTTCCATGAAACTGATTCTAAAGGCTTTGCTCTTGACATGATAGGGCGTCCTGTCAAAAGGAATTTACTTGCAGTCGAAATGCAAGCATCCTGATGAAACTACTGTAACTTACTACTTGAAACCATTCTGGAATTCTAAGTACAGGAAGCACGATTCCCTAGGAGGGTTCTGCGCAATCTTACTTCTTACTTCCTACATCACCAACAACTAACATATTTTAAATTTCTGGAATTATCTAAGTACAGCAAGCAAGATTCCCTACAAGAGTTCTGTGCAATCTTCTTACTGCCCCCCAAAAAAACATAATATATATATACATATATATATATGTTAAACTTTTCTGGTTCGGTTTTCTCTAAGTACATAGGATACTTTCAAAACACAGTGCGTATACACATGTATATTGTATAGGTACCCCGGTACCTCAAGTTCACCACAATGACGAATCCGCGAAAACGGTAACAACCTGTTGTTTGTTTTGTTTGTTTCCTTTTGGGGGGTGGGTGGGCGGGTGGGTGGGTACCATATACTGTATATATATATGCATAAACATATGCTAGTCCACCCCCCAATGATCTACCATTTTGCATGGCTGATCAATTCTTTCCAGCAAGCTTGGTTGTTGGTTCCAGGAGGAAGTAGTTTGAACCAGTTCTCCCTAAAACTAAGTTTCCAAGTGTTTCCAAGTCCTGCCTAATTAATCAGTCCAAGCTCCCACTCTCTGCAAGCATTTGCAAGCCGAATCCAACAGTAAGATTCTCTTGAAAAGTCTATGCAATCCTACGTACGATTCCAGCAAATGTTTCAACATTTAAGTTATAGGTTTTTTTTTTCCCAGGTGCCTTGTCAAGAAGTACGATTCTTTAGAAGATTCCAATTCAGCAGTAGCATAAGAGGTCTTGAATCCTCTACTTAGGCCCAGGCGTTTTTTTCTGACCCCAAAAAGCTATTTTAAGCTTACTTTGGAGGGTTCAAGATTCAAGATTTGTAGAAAAACTGAAAAGGGGGATCAGGGAGTTCGAGACAATTTCAGAAAAAAATACTGTAGCCATCTCAAACTGATTAATCAGGTTATTTGTTCTACTTTCTTAAACTTATTTTTCCCTTCAATGTAAATCGTTTCACTTGCAAGCACGTGCTGGCAATCTCAAGCTTTTTACATGAGGTTGTCCATTTTTACCTATTCTACATGGCAATTTTCCCGCTTAGCCAATTCTCCTCTCCTGAGACTGAGAGCAAGTCTCAAGCTGATTAATTAGGCAGCCTTTTCCTTTTCTACTGATGGGTTAAAATTCACAATACTTGACACATTTTCCCTTCACGCTCTACAGATCAATTCACTCACAATGGGTGGTAGTCTCAAGCCGATTGATTAGGTTGACATTTCAATCTCTAAGTTTCTTCTTTGCTCCATTCTACACCATATTCCTCTTAACAAATTCTCCTCTCTGGCTTTGTTTACCTCTTTTGTTACGTTATGTATCCATGTCAACTGAAAAAATTGTTTCTGACTTTGCCACTGAAATAAGCATAAACAGTGGTACAAATCATTTCAACAAGCCGGGGGCAACATGAATATCAAAACAAGAGGCTAATTAGCGATCAATCAATTGAACAAACTAACCCAGAGCGGCAAAGAAGCTCTGCACGAAATTGAGTAAAATTGCTAGAATTCGCTTATGACTATGCTTGCAGGCCAAGGGTAGTGGCCAAGCAGTTCTTTAACATTTGGTTAGCTCGTTTTGTTATTGTAGATTTGCAATAACCTTCAAGAATCTACTTCCAACTACAATCAATCAATGATCAAGACAGTGTGAACAACAAAACTGTTTCAGCGCAAGGCAGTCGCATTGACAAATGGAAGATGAGAAAGAGAAAGCATACATGAAACATATCGGGATGACAAGAACAAAATAAAGAGGGGAAGAACTGGTAACTCAAATCGTTTTTGTTTTTGCAAGCACAATGTGATTGCAAAATAACATAGCACAAGGAAGTTGGTTATTTAAAGTGTGCCATCTTGGACTTGGAACTGCAATCATCGATAAGTGAAGCTCTTATTCAATCAAGCTCTTGTACAGGGTTTTCTTGAACGGGTGTTGTGCATGAGAAAGGACATTTTGTATGATAGAGGAAGGACACTTGCAATGAGCAATGAGTCATGAGGGCACAAGGACTACCAAACAAGATTTAGAGCAGGACAGCTTCACCGTGAAGACTTGACATTGCAACGCGTTGCAACGCGCATTCTTTTCTCGAACTGCTCCAAAATCCAGGCCCCAGGATTCAAGATCCTGGGCCCAGGATCCTGGTATGGGATTCCAAAACTCTTTCCCAAAATCTTGAATCCAATTCAAATGCGTTGCAGTGGGATTTAGTCACAAAAAATGCTCTAATTACTATTTCCGTGTCAGTGCGGCACAAGATTCGTGTGTGAATGTATATATGCACATTATAGATATATGGCATGTGACAGACGAAGTCCTTGGATTGAACAAGTATTGAATACACATCTAAATGGTAGATCTGTGGGCGGGGGGGGGTTACGATAATACATATAACTATAATATATATATATATATAAATGCACATATGTTATGTATAGATTTGGTACCCCCTTGTTTTAGTTTAATTTATTCAAATATGCTGGGCCTCGGGAGGTACCATATATATATACATACATAGTTGAGATATGTAATCCATACGTGGTTGATTGATATTATGTGTATATAGCAACCTAAGACAGCGGTGCTGGCTTTTTTCTTCAAACTGCCTGCGCCTTTCTCATGAGAGCATTTCTTAGTCTCAGAGTTCAAGTTGATCCAGGCCAGGCTGACAGGTTCGCATGTTAGCTGTTTAGCCGCTTAGCACAGTGGCCCGCCCAGAAAGCTTGTCGCTGTATCCAAGCGTAAAAGGCCAAACAGGAATTGATGAATATCGGAAGAAACGGAGTGAGAGTAAACTGGAGAAAGGGAGATGATGAGAGAGGTATAGATGGACAGGGTGAACGTGGAAAGAAGGGGGAGATGAAGACGGAGATGCACATGGGGGAAATAGGGAAGAAGCAGGCCAACTCTTGCTGCCACATGAATAAAGAGGTTGTTTCAAGCTGAATCGATGTTGACGGGAAGATGTCTTTTGTTGACACTTGTGCCGCTTCTGAGGCGAATTGCAAGGCATGCTTGGTTCGACATTGTCGTGATGAGCGTACCTTGAAAGATATGCGAGTATGTGCGAATCACGGACAAACGTTACCAGAGCAGCCATATCTTACAATATCTTACAATGTGAACAGACTCTCCTGCAACTTCATCCTCTTGAAGCTTGCGCTGAAGCGTTTACTGGGGTAGCCATCGGCCCCCAATTGATTCGCAGTGCAAGGGCTCAGAGGGTTGTCATCTGGGGGGATGCATGTCAGAAGAGAAACCTAATGGACTTAGTCTAGTGGAACTGGAAGGCTAGCCGCTCGCCCATACTTGATTTTGTCAATTGTCTCCTTGTGAACCTTGATTTCCAAACGTTAGTGATAAACATGGATAGGTTACCTGGACAAGCTGCTGCTGAGTTGCTTGTGCATGCAGGAGCTGAACCAAGGCCATCGCTTTGAACTCCGTGTGGCTGGGAATTGATGCTGCATTCAACGACTCCGACGTGCTGATTCAAACGGATCCCATATTCCTGGTTGTCGATGCTTGCTTACATTCATGATGTTGAAAGCTGGATGATTGAGAACCAACATGAACCAACCGATTTTTTCTGTATGTTTCCTCAACAGCAACCTGCAACGATCAATTCTTTGTGTCAGGTCAGGTGCATCAGGTTCAAAGCCAAGTGACCAGACTGCTACACCATGCATGATTCCGAGGAGAATCTTTTTTGCATCTTCTTTGTCATTGAGTTGTCCATTCGTTTTGGAGCTTACGAGAAAAAGACATCCGCCTTCCGAGACATCGAGTGGGTTGTGGATTTGGCTCCTTGGATTTTTCACGAAAGGTGTGAAAGGACCCGCACTTTGTGGCGCTCGATGCCCGTTGGATTGATTACATTAATTACTGTATATAATGAACACGTGTGAAAACCCTCAGAACATTAGAAACAACACGAAACAACGGTTCATTCTTGTTAACGACTATACTTGAGTATAGAGAATCATTTAGGTTGAATCCATGAGCTTTGGGGTTTTCATGCTCGAGGTGCTGGTGATCTTGATGGTCTTGGAGTCTTGGCTGTGTGGCGGCCCATGGATAGCAAGACGAGAACATATGAATCACAATGTATATATTGTAATACTGTATATTGTGCATTCTGTTACAAAGTAATAGTGTCTTTTACAAACGAAACAATAACGGATGAATGTGTCATGAAGCAGTGGGTGTGCACTGGTGGCCATTTTGGCTACAAGTCCATGTGGCCCCCCCACGTTTTTAAGTGCGTCATGGACGTGGAGGGAGGCCATGGATGATGCCCCCGATGAGGGGGATGGCGCGGGGGGGCACATGGAGATCGACGAGCCCCTCGGTGAGCTGGCTATGAGGGTCTGGGAGGTGGAGGCGATGAGGAGGGCTGACAGGATCGGAAGATCTGGCTCTCCGACAGAAGTTTGCTCCTTGCACTCCTCAGAGGCCCACGAGGAGGAGACGGAAGACATCAGCCCCTTACTGAGGTTGAAGAGGATGATAGATGGAACTCAGGCTGGGCCATCGAAAGCGGTCCCCACCTTGGAGGAGAAGGCGATCGATTGGGACGAGTATGGCATGATCCCAAATGAGCAGCACAAGCTGAAGAAGTTCATCCCCGAGCACTTGCAGATGCCTTGGGAAAGAGGATTCGCAGGTGCAGTCTTGAACCAGAAAGTTGAGATTCTCCCCCTCGAGTGCCTGAAAGAAAGTACGAGAAGTGCCAAGTCGATGAAAGTCGAAGTGGAGCCGGCAGCGCAGTCACTTGAGCCACCCAAGATCAAGCCAAGCTTTGCCTTCAAGGAGAGTGGAAGGATGCCATGGGACCGTGCCCAAGCAGAAGAACGTGACAAAGTGCTCACAGGGTGGCAGGTAGTGATAGCTGAGGCGGGCAGGCACTCGAGGGCAAGAAGTATGATTGAGGCAGATGGCGAGGAGGTGCTTGACCACGTCTTTGCAAAGAAGAAGAATGGCACCTTGCAAGTGCGGCTGAGTGCCATGATGTTATACATCAGATGGGCACGAGCTAAGGGGCACAAACCATTCCCGTTGCAGGAGGAGTTGTGCTACGAGTACGTCGATCAGCTGAGAAAAGATGGGGCTCCGGCGACCCGAGCAAGTAGTTTCAGGAGCGCACTAGCATTCTGCAAAGGCGCCATCGATTTGGATGGAGTCGACGACATCCTCAAGAGCACGAGAATCTCTGGTTCGGCCCACAGGAGCTTCTTGACCAAAAGGGTGTTGAAGCAGAGAGACGCCCTGACAGTGCACCAAGTTTCAATCCTGGAGCGGGTTGCGCGCGAGCAGACTTTCCCGATGCAAGATAGAGTCTTTGCGGGGCACTGCTTGGTTTGCATTTATGGGCGGCTGAGGTTTGGGGATAGCCAAGGCATCCAACAAGAGCCGCAAGTCGATGGGGGCTTCTTCGAGGGTGGGACATCCACCCACAAGACAGACTCGATAGCAGGCAGGGCGTGCAGGATCCTGCCGGTGGTTGCCCCCGAGATTGGAGTGACAGGTGCAGTGTGAGCAATGCAGCTGTTGAAGCTCAGGCCTTTCTCACCGACACCAGTACCTGGAGGAAGGTGAGGCAAGTGTTTGGCTATGTGAGATCCTGAGGAAGTACTCGTTGGGACCTGGTCAACTCAGCAACGTGGGAGCCCACTCGCTCAAGGCCACCACATTGTCCTGGATGGCAAAGTATATGGTCCCGGAGAGGGTGCGGAGGCTGATGGGTTATCATGTCAAGCCCAAGGACAAGTCAGTGCTAGTGTATAGCCGAGATGCCTTGGCTACTGGCCTCGAGTACCTCACCAGGATCATCAACGACATCCAGCAGAAGAAGTTCCGACCTGATGCACCGAGGAACCAAAGGTTTGTGGGGAGGCACCAGATGCACGAGGTGCCTGGTCACCGTTGACCAATCATCAAGTGAAGATGAGGAGACGGTGGATGAAGGCCAAGAAAGTGAAGATGAGAGGAACCTGGAAGCAGTAGTCCACGGTAGACTTGGGCGTCCGAAGAAATCCAACACGGATTTGTGTAGGCGTGGTATGACGGGGACCATTCATCACGGCAGTACAGTTGAAGGGAAGTTGGCATGCGGCCGTCCCATCTCGGCGGTGATGTTTAAGCTCACCGAGGAGGTGCATGGGCTGGGAAGTAGATGTAAAGTGTGTGAAGGGTACGTCAGGTAAAGGCCTGAAGTAACTGAGCGAAGTGAAAAGACCAGAGGCAGCGGCTGAAGGTGGTGAGCTCTAGTCAAGTGCAATAGAAGTCAATAAGTGAGTGGTCAGACATTCAGCAAAAGCAAAGTTAGTCCAAGTCGAAGTGAGAAGTGTTTCTTGTACGGGAGTAGTTCCCGGCAGTGACCGAACCCCGGGTAGTCCGGATCAGGTCAAGTTGGACGGGGACGTCCTGTCGATGGAAGTGCGCCGCAGCAGGACTGACGGGAGAGTGAAAGAGGCCGGTAGGACAGTCGGTTTTGTCAACTTTGCCAAGTTTGAGCTGAAGTGGAAGGCTGCAAGAGTGACAGGTTGGCAGTAATGTGAGTAAGTGATTCGGCCGCAGTCAAGTGGTGGCTCCGAGGCACAGGTCAGGCGGTAGGTGAAGCTGAAGCCATGGCCACACTCACGGAGTCCTCTGCAGTTTTCGAGGCAAAGTTGAAAGATTTGGGCCTCGATGGCTACAAAGATGACATGGCTCAATGAGGGTGAACGACATTCAGCTCCACAGATTGCTCCGTGTACTAAAGTTGTACTAGAAAGTCGCCAGTTCTCATCTTCCAGCTCCACAGATTGCTCCGCGCACTAAAGTTGTACTACAAAGTCGCCAGTTCTCATCTTCCAGCTCCCCAAATACTCTGCGTACTAAAGTTGTACTACAAAGTCGCCAGTTCTCATCTTCCAGCTTCCCAGATACTCCGCGTACTAAAGTTGTACTACAAAGTCGCCAGTTCTCAGCTTCCAGCTCCAACGACTGCTCCGCGTACTAAAGTTGTACTACAAAGTCGCCAGTTCTCATCTTCCAGCTCCCCAGATACTCCGCGTACTAAAGTCGTACTAGAAAGTCGCCAGTTCTCATCTTCCAGCTCCGAAAATACTCCGTGTACTAAAGTTTTACTACAAAGTCGCCAGTTCTCAGCTTCCAGCTCCACAGCTACTCCGCGTACTAAAGTTGTACTAGAAACTCGCCAGTTCTCAGCTTCCAGCTCCACAGCTACTCCGCGCACTAAAGTTGTACTACAAAGTCGCCAGTTCTGAGCTTCCAGCTCCACAGATTGCTCCGCGTACTACAGTTGTACTACAAAGTCGCCAGTTCTCATCTTCCAGTTCCTCAGATACTCCGCGTACTAAAGTCTTCCAGCTCCACAGATTGCTCCGCGTACTAAAGTTGTACTACAACGTCGCCAGTTCTCAGCTTCCAGCGCCACAGATTGCTCCGCGTACTTAAAGTTGTCCTACAAAGTCGCCAGTTCTCATCTTCCAGCTCCCCAGATACTCCACGTACTAAAGTTGTACTACAAAGTCGCCAGTTCTCATCTTCCAGCTC
>CAXAMN010023517.1:309659-330115 GCA_963970005.1 Durusdinium trenchii
AGTTGTACTACAAAGTCGCCAGTTCTCATCTTCCAGCTCCCCAGATAAAGTCGTACCTAGAAAGTCGCCAGTTCTCATCTTCCAGCTCCACAGATACTCCGCGTACTCAAGTTGTACTACAAAGTCGCCAGTTCTCAGCTTCCAGCTCCACAGATTGCTCCGCGTACTACAGTTGTATACTACAAAGTCGACACGCACGATCTCCGCAGAGGGTTGCGCCGGACCGGGACAAGTCGCACTCTTGCCTGCATTTCGCTCCCTCGACACACACGATCTCCGCAGAGGGTTGCTCCGGACCGGGACAAATCGCACTCTCGCCTGCATTTCACGCATCCGACGCGCACGATCTCCGCAGAGGGTTGCCCGCGACCTGGACAAATCGCACTCTCGCCTGCATTTCGCGCGTTCGACGCGCACGATCTCCGCAGAGGGTTGCTCCGGACCGGGACAAATCGCACTCTCGCCTGCATTTCGCGCACCCGACACGCACGATCTCCGGAGGGTTGCCCGCGACCGGGACAAATCGCACTCTCGTCTGCATTTCGCGCGTCCGACACGCACGATCTCCGCAGAGGGTTGCGTTTCGTGGCGGTCCGGCGGCGCTGCCCCCAGCCTTAAGAGAGAAAGTCAAGAAGAGCGAGAGGTGAAGATGTGAGATGTAGATGAGAGGTAAAGATGTGAGATGTAGATGTGAGGATGTAGATGTGAGGATGTGAAGATGAGCAGAGATGTAGATGTGCAGATGTGAACATGAGCAGAGATGTAGATCTGTGAAGATGAAGATCGAGCAGAGATGTCGATGTGAGGATGTGAAGATGTGCAGAGATGTAGATGTGCAGTTGTGAATGTAGATGTGAAGATGAGCAGCGATATACACTATGGTTACTATGGTTTTATTTTGGATAAGTATGGTTTTAACTTGGTTAACTTGGTTAAGCTCCTTAAGTTCTATCCGAAAGTTTGGCTACTTATAACGTAGTTATAAGAGTTGTGGAAGTTATGTCCAAAATAGTTGTCGAAGTTATCGAAGTTATGTCCAAAACGTCTGAAATTCAATACTTTTTCTCAGGCTGCAAAAATTTGATGCCCAGGTCCTAATTTTATTGTGTTTATTATTAAATCGTTGCTTTTAAGTTGGAAGCCGATGTATAATTTTTTTTGTGTCTGCGCATCTGTTTTCGCGAAATTGTTGTCACCTCTGTTTTTGTTTGTTTAGCGGCATTCCGCCTTGTTGTGGTTTGTTGGTTTGGCGGCATTCCGCCTTGTTGTCTTTTGTTGTTTGGCAGCATTCCGCCTTGTTGCTGTTGGTTTGTTTGTGGGCGGGGATGTTGCTGGCGGTGACTCGCAGGGACCAGGGCGACAGTGTTTGTGGACCATTTTCCAACAAAGACAAGTTCTGACCCTTAAGAGGAGAAAAAAGTCGTTTGCGCTTTGCATCGCATGATTCTGCATTGGCTGCATTCAGTGTTTTGATTTGTTTGTTTGGCGGCATTCCGCCTTGTATGTTGTTTTGTTGGCGGCATTCCGCTTATTTTTTTGGCGGCATTCAGCCTTGTTTTGGTTTGTTTGTTTGGCGGCATTCCGCCCGGTTGTGTTTTGTCTTGTTGGCGGTTGTCCGGTGGTATCCGGGCGGTATCAGGGTGGTATCCGGGTAGTATCCGGCGGTATCCGGTGGTATCCGGTGGTATCCGGGTGGTATCCGGTGGTATCCGGGCGGTATCAGGGTGGTATCCGGGTAGTATCCGGCGGTATCCGGTGGTATCCGGCGGTATCCGGGTGGTATCCGGTGGTATCCGGGTGGTATCCGGGTGGTATCCGGTGGTATCCGGGTGCGGGTGGTATCCGGGTGGTATCCGGGCGGTATCCGGTGGTATCCGGGTGGTATCCGGTGCTTTGTTTGGCGGTATCGAAAATATCTCCAACCCTTCTTGGTGGCTCCTCGAAGAGGACCGAGTTGTGTGCCTGGAGTAGCGCAAAAAGAGGTGAGCTTCAAATCACAGATCACAGCCTCTTTTTTTTGGCGGCATTCCGCCTCTTGGTTGTTTGTTTGCCGGCATTCCGCCTTGTTGTGTTGTGCCTGGTTGGCGGCATTTTGCCTTGTTGTCTTTTGTTTGTTTGCCGGCATTCCGCCTTGTTCTGGTTTGTTTGTTTGGCGGCCCATATACACATTTTGAAAGAGTCCTGCCTGGCATCAAAAACAAGAAGAATTTTAAAAATCAGGCTATAGCCATTTTCTATACATTTCATATGGTTTTACACATACGCATACCTGATTCGCAATTTTTAATCATTTCTGACGCTCAAACTAGTTACGGAAGTTGCGGAAGTTAATAACTTCCGTAACTTTAGTTATAACTAAGTTATAACTTAACTTCTATAAGTCCCGTATCTTAAGTTATAAGTCTCGTAACTATGGGGGCCCCTAATTGTAGGTGAGAATGTGGATGCGCAGAGGTGAAGATGTGAAGATGTAGATGAGACGTAGTTCTGCAATTTTTTTTATGAAGAACCCTTCGCAGGCTCTCTCGGGAACAAAGAAACTGAAAAGAAACTAATAACTGCTTGTTTTAGATGTTTACACGCACTTATATAGATATATACCTTGAGGACCAAACCTAGTTGTACTACTTGTAAGTAGGTTTTAACATGGTTAAGTAACTTACAAGTAGGGTTAGGTTTGGTGAACTTATAACCTACTTGTACCTACTTAAGGCCTAGATAAGTTAGTTAATAAGTTAACATAAGTAGGTTTGCTTAATTCTATTTTTTTCGGGTTTAAGTAGGGCAAGTAACTTATGTCTACTTATTTCTACTTATCCTAGTTATGTTTTCCTTGCGAATTTTAATGTTTGCAGTGTCTTGCCAGAAGTTTTGCATCAATTTGCAAGGTTTTTGAAAAAATGCCGTACGTGTTGTTATTTACATATTTTTTGTTTTTTTGATTTCTTTTGCAATGTGAACGATTTTATTTAGATGTTCGTATTTTTTTTGTGTCGGCTGCTTTGTTTATGTCGAATTTGAAGATCCATGTGGTGAGTTTGATAGGTATAGAATATGTTTTCTTTTCTCACGTTACGTGTGTTTATACATGCTGTAAGTAAATGAGCGGTGTGACCGCTGCACGCGGCCGCTGCACACGTTGGTGTGTCAGCGGTAAGTATAGCTCCAGCATCTTAAGTCATGGGTTGCTTAGCGGTGTGACCGCTCTTCTAGCTCAAGAGTACCTATGCTATCGATTGAATATCTATTTGCTATCAATGTGCTACCTACGCCATGCTATCGATGTGCTTTCTATGCTATCTATGGAATATCTATGCTATCTATGGAATACCTACGCTATCGGCAAAATATTTTATAAGTTCCATACTCACAAATCTTTGTGCTATCTATGGAATATCTATGCTATCTATGGTATATCTACGCTATCGATAGAATATCTATAGAATATCTATTGAACCTCTTTAGAATATCTTTCAAATTTTCGCAGTATATTTTCCATGTCTGAAGAATTTTTTCGTAGCGCAAGCAGTATACCGCTCACATCTTTGGGACGCATGAAAAAGGGCAGCTACGCCAAGGCACGGAAACTTGTTTAGCGGTGTCTTCCGCTTCAGGACATGTCTTTACTCGAAGTAGATACTTTTCTTGTCTATATTTACATGGTCATGCGTTCAGCGGTGTGCCCGCTACATCACATCCACACATACACGTATATCTTTACACGCGTGTTAACAAGTAAACAC
Source organism: Durusdinium trenchii (assembly GCA_963970005.1). Classification (NCBI taxonomy): domain Eukaryota; class Dinophyceae; order Suessiales; family Symbiodiniaceae; genus Durusdinium; species Durusdinium trenchii. The sequence continues at coordinate 313,403 of CAXAMN010023517.1, forward strand.
GCGCACGCAGCAAACACACCACACTCACGTTGGTTGCTCTTCAGCGGTGTGCCCGCTCGATATGAGCAAATACTGTTAATACGTAAAAAATAGGGTTTCCACTCTAAAAAACAATGTTTCTTAAAATAATTGCAAATCAATCGAAAGTGAACAGTCTTGAGCAACTTAGTACCATCACCCCTTCCAAACAGGCTCTTTGTCAAAAATAACTTTTAAAAACAAAAAACAAGGTTTACAGCACGACCTACTTCTTTCTACTTATTTCTACTTATAAGTTACTTATATCTACTTTTGTTATACAAGCATTTTTAATTGACGAACAAGTTAACATAAGTAGACCGTAACTAGGTTAAATTACAACTAGGTTTGGTCCTCAAGGTAGCTCAACTGAATGAGCATAAAGTTCAGCAGGCTATTCGCCGCTGCATTAGCGCTTTACGTTACTGCAATAGACCTTGACTCGCAGGAACCGCAAGGTGAATCGTCAGCTCAACTGGAAAGTTTAACATGACCTGGCGGACCTGTGTACCAGCCTGCACACGGGAGGACCATTGGAGTCATTGTGTGCATTCAATCAGTTACCGAATCCCGAGTGCATTAGCCCTTTACCACCTTAGCCCTTTAGTGCAAAGCGCCGGATTGGAACAGCTTGACCCTTACTTAGAGCACAGAACAGAACTTATTATAGCGCTTTACCACGTTAGCTCTTTAATGCAAACCGATGAAAAGGACGAAGTCTTGTTGTAGTTACAAGCAGGGACCAAGTCCAAGGAGAAATTAGTTCAAGCGCGGGTACGTTTTCAGCACCGCGCCACCAGGCTCTTCGTTGGCCACTCCCTGGTGGTGGGTGGAGTGGTCCCCCGAGGCTAGCTCAACTGTACATTCATAAAATTGGGACAAACTCGAAAGAAGGAAGGATTCCGCGAGCTCAAACAGGGTTTGACACACACAGACAGCCGTTATTCCGGCGCACTTGACTAAAAGGCCTGACGGCTACATGCAGCGGCACCGCTGCCCTTTTTTGGTTGAACTCGATTATCGGCATTGTTCTTTGTTGCCCCATCGAACCGAAGTAACAGCGGCCAGACTCACATGTCCCCGGTTCGAAGGAAGGGCGGTCGGCGGTCGGTTGCCTGGCTCGTAAAATGAGCCGTCGTCGGGAGATACAGGAAGAGTCATTCACGCCTTGGTGGTGAATCACAATGGGGCTGAGCGAGCTAGAAGGATTGTGGGCCGTGAGTTGACTGATCCGGACTGTTGCTAAAGATAATGAAGGGATTGGTGTTTGGACGTTTTCTTGGATTTTCTTGGCGCTTACCTGGCAGGAGATGCCATCCCAGAAACGTAGGCTTGTGGCATCTTGTGGCAGGCCAAAGGCTTGGTAAAGCACTGCGCTCCTGCTGGTGCAGTATGAGGGAAGCAGCAGCAGAAATGAATGAAGGAAGGACGGAAGGAGGGAGGGAAGGTGCCAGATAAAGCGCTTGGCAAGTCGAGTTTGTGCATAGTATGTTGCCTGCTTGCTGAGCATGTTGCTGGTCTTGCCTCTCTGCTGCCACTGGTGCCGGTGGATGCGAAGTTGCAGCTGCTGCCGATGTCGCCAGTGTGCTTTCTGGCTGCGCTTCTGATTCTGTTTCGTTTGGCTGTTGCCTGCTTGCTGGGCATGTTGCTGGTCCTGCTCTGCTGCCACTGGTGCCGGCGGATGCGAAGTTGCTGCTGCTGCTGATGTTGCCGGTGTGATTTTTAGTACGCTTTCAGCTGCAAATTAAATTCATCGGCGCGCTGGTGAAAGTTACAGTTGCTGCTGATGTTGCCACCCCCGCTGCTAGTTCAATTCAACTGTACATTCATAAATTTGGAGCAAAGTCGAAAGGAAGGGTTCTGCGAGCTCAAGCAGGGTTTGTGACACACGCAGACAGCCGTTATTCCGGCGCGCTTGACTAAAAGGCTTGACGGCTGAATTCAGCGGCGCGCGGCTGCTCTTTTGTTTCACACTTCAGCAGCCAAAGAATTGGCAAGTTGTGGAACGAGGCATTCTTGGTCCACCTGGATCACCAAACATCAGACTGCTGAATCGCGTCATCGCCTGGTCGAATGAAAACATTTGGTGGGAACTAGATCCGCGACGTGCAGAGTTGCAAGTGGAATGACTGGCGTGATATGTTTGATATCGACCAAGCGCAGCTGTTCCCAAATCAAAGCGCCTGCAACCCATTCAACATGTGGTCAGACGCCGACCATGCAGGTTGCATAAGGTCACGAAAGAGTGTGGCAGGAGGCGTGCTCATGGCCAACAAGTGTTGTCTCACGACGTTCAGCAAAGGCCAATGAGCACGGCGACTCTGAGTACTTAGGTCTTGTGTCAGGAGCGTGTCAAATTATTTCCTCGACTGCGAAGGATTGGGATGCACGCCCATTCCAAGAAGGAGGTGGACGCTTGCGCTGGGAAGTCATCGAGGCCTCAAACGCGACACCCAGTACCATTCGTTCGGTACAGGAGAAAGAGAGCGCCGACCGCTTGCTTGCCTCACGAAACCTGTCGCCGAAGAAAAGATGAACGCTGCCATGAGAGAGAGGCATGAATTTCAACTTCTTGGAAGGTGAGCGTGAGCTCACACTGAGAGCTTGAGACAGCTTGAGCCAGGGTATGTGCTTCTTGTTCTCGAAGATGTACTGAAATGCTACGAGCTAACTCACTCTTTGTGCTAGTCCTGACTCGCTTAGTTTCTGAGAGATGTTAAACTCGGGAGGCGTGATCAGATGTAGCACCAGTTACATGTATCATTGTAGATAGTATTGTGGATGTATGTCCCACCACAGCCGCTCGTTTCTAGCCGAACTTAGTTTTGCTTGAGCCAGGGATTGAAAGAAAAGTGCACCTCAGCTTTAAAAATCTTTAAACCTATCCGTTTGTTGCTGTGACACAGGGTCATTGCGTTTGTGGGCCCAAAATCTCCCTTCTCAACTAGTGCCCAAATACCCAGCTGAAAAGTTCTTGTGTCAGTTGTCATCGTTGTGCTGATTGATCATACAAGGAAATCTGGGCCCTTGCTATTATTCAACTGGCACTGGAATCGACCACGCCTTCCACATTCAACCCGGCTTTCTTGCGGCTGACACGAATTTTCAAGAACCTTGGCCTAATTTTTCCATTGATAACATCAGATTTCGATGCTCCTTTGAGCATCGCGCTGCGAGGTTCTTCCGCATGGTTCGGCTGGTTCGACTTCTTCGGTACATGCCTGAAGTCATCATCCTAGTGAAAGGCTTAGGAGTTGCTTCTCGCTGCTTGGCTAAACTCAGGTTTTCGGTTGATCTTTGCATCAGTTGACGGGTTCGAACGCTTTCAATGCTAGTTAGTTGCTGCGTCATCCAGCTTGTGTGGGAATGGACTGGTACAATTGTCATCAATTATCTAAAATAGGTGGCTGGTTGTCGGAGTCGTCATTGCAACTGACATCCACTGAGGTTCGGTCTTCTTCACACTGTGCATGCTCGGGCTCCTGATCTATGTCACTAGCTGCAGTTGGATGGATTGGTCAAACACAGGCAGATATAGCTATAATATTGTTACTGGAATCTTGGCATTGCGTCTGTCTATGTTGAGATGGTAATTACGCATGGACCCTAATTTGTAACTGAATACTGAACAATTACACTCCAGACTCTAAATATCACTCTAGACGGGAAGTTTGACCATAAATCACATGAGCAACATCGAGCAATCGAACAACTCTAATTCAGGTGTACGGCATAGCCTTCAAGCATCTTTGCAAGGACTCCTTTGCAGTGCTTTGTGCGCCTTGAAAATCATAGATCTTTACCCAATAGTAGCTTAACGCCAGACTTTGCCACATGCTGCCTAAAGTCCCTGTGCTTCGTGTCTGAATAAAGCGTAGTGGCCGAGAAGCAAGCTACACAGAGGTATGGCCTCCAACCTACTAGCGCTGGCCTCCAACCTAGAAGAGATGGCCTCCGACCTAATAGCGATGGCCTCCAACCTACTAGCGAAGAACATCTGATCTGAAGCAAACCCACATTACATGCCTGATGCGTGCAGTCGCAGGACACAAACGTGGGCTCAGCTGCTTGGACAAGTGGGGGAAGGACCTGGAAGGGTGTCCTCGGACGATGTTTGCGACAAACATTGTCTGATTGAGGCCACTCTTACGGACCAAACAAAAGAGCATAACGGTTGACATCAAAGTTGACATCATAAGCTGAAGGATCTTAGCAAAACGCAATCGAGATATTAAAATACTGTAAAAAAAACTCAAATCACACTGTTGATTCTGTGAATTGTTTGCGATTTTGCTACCATTTGCTTTGAGGTCTATTTTCAGACTTTGTCACAATCTATGTTTACCCTCTTCTACAGTGGATGCTTTTTTGATGGCATTTCTATGCTTGCCGAGATGATGTTTGCAGATGCTTGGCACAGGTTGTGATGTGTTTGCTTCAGTTTTTAATAGAGCTTGGTATTTCACTGCTTGGTCATGTGGATGTATGATGTATATAATGTGTTTCATGTTTCATCATGTCCCTCTCCTTCTTTGCAATTGTGAGCAAAGATAGACCATAAACTTGACATGGACGGCAAGTTATTTGCGACAGGACCTTGGATGCATGAACCCTTTCTTATGACAAACCGCTGAGCCTGATGTGAATGCCGAATGCCAGTAAATATGCAAAGGGGCCAGTGGACTAGAAGCTGGAACGTGGAGAGGATAGGGGAGAAAGAAGAACGTGCCAGGGTAAGGAGTGGTCCAATCGGGAGTGTCGGATTTGCTGGCATTGGACAGTCTGTGCTCAATGATGCGACACAGCCGAAAGATCCCCCTTCATCAGAAGCTGCGTTCTATTTTTGAATGATGCCAGTGATACAGCATGCAAGGAAAGCTTTATCTTTGGCATTTTGCTGATGAGCTTCCTTTTGTTGTTGGGTACTCAGATTGCTGCGACTCTGTCTGTTTGTACCAATTCTAGCCTTCGCGCAGACACATTAGGGAAGACTAGCAAAGGATCAATTTGGATCAACTGTATGAGTCTTGATCATGAATCCAATGAACCATTTCACGTGTAACCGCTTTGTTGCCCGAAATTTGGTAGTGCATTGCATGTATTCCTTCAATAGGTTCGGAGAGCTGCAGGTACGCACCCCTTTGAGTCTATTCAGGGTGGTTGGTTGGGCAATCCAAGACAATACTTGGACACTGAGGGCTCCTTTGACCGTTATGAACATGCTCGTTGGAGTCCTGGTCCAGGTGGGGATGTACTCAATCACCTGATCTGCTGATCAACCATGGAGTCTATGTCATGTCAGGGCACAAAGCATCAGAAAGCAACCGTTAAAACGACTTTTCCAAACAGCTTGTAAACAGATCTTTCTTTCCACCATCCGTTCCCAGGTCTTACAGGTGCTCTCGCAGGTGGAGAATGATGCGATCACAACTGCCTTCCTCCACGAGCAGTGTCTTGGCTCAGCTGCAAGCATCGACCTACTTCTTGTTGTTGAAGCAATGTTCTCGCGACTTGGGTTTCTGTCGAGAATTGCCAAGTTTGCAACAGTTCAAGAGTGCAATTTGTATATCTTGTCAGATTGTCAGCACGGAAGACGGAAGGCGCTGTTTATTGGTGATACTGTACATTGCTTGTTTCGCTGGAGCGAAAAGGGTTGTTTGATGCCAAACCTTGCTGTGGCATTGGTAGGGAATGTTAGGGCCAATAAAGTTTCGGGAGATATTATGTGACTATTTATATATATATATGATTTTATATGTAAATAGAATATATATATAGTGATATAACATATTACATATTGATACATATGATTCTATATAAGATCAGGTTCGTGGTTCCCATTGCAACTTAGGCCAAGCACTGAGAACTGTCAGTTGAGTGCATATCTTTTGTCAACTCCTCTATGAGCACCTCAGGACCCGAAAGATTTTCGCGGCCATGGACCTCAACAATGATGGAAATGCTCCTGATCAACAATTTCTCGAAATAAGTTCATACTAGTACTGTATATATTGCTTTCAGATTTGCAGGCAAGTGAGAGAGGTTTGCAGGGTGAGGTAACTGTCCGCCATTCACACAAGTGCAGTAGGGATTGTGCATATATATATATATTATATATTATATAGTATGACAGAACATCAACATATGATTTGTGATGCAAGTCTGTTTTTCATCATTGGATCACCTTTGGCGAAGAGTCAATACGGATCCAAAACGTCAAACAGAATTGAATGATTTGCTGCAAGCTCAGGTAGACGTGGAGGAATTTGCCAAACTGGTGAAGCAACCGAACATGGTGATCCTTGGGCTCGATGGACAGGACAGAATGTGCAAATGTTGGTTCCCATGGAGCAAGGTGAATTTTTGGCACACGTTTGTGTCGCCTTTTGTGCAGGGAAGTTTCAACACTGTGCTGAATACAAGTGGCAAACGCTGAATGAATGCATGAATGAATGCCCGTGCATGCATGCATGTGCATACATGGATAGGTGGGTGGATGGATAGATGGATGGATGCATGCATGGATGCATGGATAATTGAATGTATGAAGTATGAATGGATGAATGCATCATTGCATGAATGTATGAATGCATGAGTGTATGAATGCATGAATGTAGAAGTTGTATGACTGTTTGAATGCATGAGTGTATGAATGTATGAGTGTACAAATGGATGAATGTATAAATGCATGAGTGTATGAATGCATGAGTGTATGAATGCATGAGTGTAGAAGTTGTATGACTTTTTGAATGCATGAGTGTATGAATGTATGAATGCACAAATGGATGAATGTCTGATTGCATGAGTGTATGAATGCATGAAGGTAGAAGTTTTATGACTGTTTGAATGCATGAGTGTATGAATGTATGCATGCACAACTGGATGAATGTCTGAATGCATGAGTGTATGAATGCATGAATGTAGAAGTTATATGACTGTTTGAATGCATGAGTTTATGAATGTATGAATGCACAAATGGATGAATGTCTGAATGCATGAGTGTATGAATGCATTAATGTAGAAGTTGTATGACTGTTTGAATGCACGAGTGTATACATGTATGAATGCACAAATGGATGAATGTTTGAATGCATGAGTGTATGAGTATAAATATATATATATATGTGTATATGGGGTAGATTCTTGTACCATACAACTGCACATGGAGACTCGATCCATCAAGCACATCAGCACATGTCACATGTACCTTTGTTTCTCAGCCAAGATAGTGGTCAGAGGCAGTTCTTTTAGGACGCTGGAAGTCATCCAGAAATGTGTTTGAACTTGTAAACCTGGAAACGCAGTCAAGTAACCAATGAAGATGGCTAAAGCTGGAGTTTTATGTAAGGAAAGCACTACATGAAGCCGACATTGATGTTCCTGCTCTCATCAACGAAGTGGACCTGCCCTTAGCTCTCAAAGATTGATGCAACAACATCCGAACATTGAATTGATCACACAGTCAAAGCACAAACAACACTCAAGATCTCCAAAAAGGTGCGATCTCAAGGAACTCAAGATGACATGAAGGTGTTTTTCATGACATGGCTGCTTAAACCGTTTGAGAATTTCTGGACAACTGATTGCAGCGTTTAAGCACCATGAACACTTCTTGATTCCTTTCGGTTGGTACAATTGAAAGGAGGTCGAGGCACCTGCTAGGAATTTGTGGCCATCATTCAAGCAAATTTTGGTGCAAGGATCTGTTGAATGTATGTTCAGAAATGATTTACCAGCCCAGGATTTGATCTTTGGTGGCCAGGAGTATCTCGAACGAAGAATTGAAAGTCTTGACAGTGACCACAATAGTGCTTTTGTCTTGAGGAGCTTTAAGTAATTCCTCTGGAAGCTGCTGTAGACTAGACCCAGAGCGGCCCAGAGCGACAACAGTGGGCAGACTCGGGAACACCTTCAAGTCCAATGGGGGGAAGTGGGGAAGTGTGCCGTTTGCGTGTCTCAGGCGGTTGGGCTTGGATGAGTTTGTGACGCAGATTCAAGCTTTCCGACGCACAAATCAGGTCACCATCAAGGAGTGCGTAACTTACGAGTGCATATATAAATCCATGTTGAGGAAGAGAGGTCAAGCCTTTTCCGAAGGATGTTCCTGTTCGCCAGCTCTTTTCTAGTATGTCATACTAACTGCTCTACCTTGCATTGGAATCGTACCATAGATTGTCATGCCTACCTATGCGGCTTGCTGTCAGGACTTGCTCCAGTTCAGGCTAATGGTGCGAAAAGACACAGAAGAGGTGTCACTTGACTTGAATCTTGCTGCGAACCATAGTGATTTGCTTCTACTGCAACAGGTAAGGCCGGAGAAATCTGTCTTGTTCTGACCTGCATATCTGCAACTCGCCGAGGCTAAGAGCTCAAAATAAAACGCTGCAGAAATCTGTGAGGAGAGCCAATAAATTTAACCGGTTGAAATGATGCTCACAGGGTGGACAATTGTTCTTTAGAGAACAGGTTTCCCGATGTTCTACTCCAAAAGATCAAGATGCATCATACACAGAGTTGCAATGATATGCTGCTTGTGGGTCAATTTTTGGTGGAGAGATCCACCAGTTGTGAGCGATAGTTCTTTCTTCTGGGGCATGTACTCTACGGCCTGTCGACATGGAGGCCGGAAGAAGAGACGCGCTTGTGTGAGGACACATAGGTGTCTTGCATGCCCCGCCAAACTAAGGCGTTGCTAGTTCTTAGGTGCGTCCAATGGGCCACTTGAAAGAATCAAGCAGAGAAGGGCATGGCGACCTTCCCAAGTGGAAATACTCTTGGCATACCAGCATGCATGAACATCGGCGAATCGTCTCAGGAAAGCATTGACAACTTAATATGTGCTGGTCCACCACCTGCTTGCTTGCCAGAATTGTTTCATGGCGCGATGCAGTGATGCAGGGACCTAAAGTGTCCAATGTCAATGTCGGGATTAGCGAACAAGGAAGATCGTAGTCGGGCCGATTTAAGCCAGTAAGAACTTGTCATGTAGGTGAATGGATGTGAAGGGAAAGAGCAGAAATGTTTTCCACTACATGTCAGCAGTGGCACAATGGCTTTCGATCTTCAATCAGGTCTTTCTCCGTAGGGATATATTTGGTGAAACATCATCCTCCCTTCGCCATGCAGAGTTTGTGGCCTCAGCTTCCTCAAGGGCAGCTAAAGCGCTTTCGTCTCACACGTTGAAATATCTCTGTCTCTCTCTCTCTAAAGGGGAGAGAGAGGGAGCTCGAAGAATGAACTGAACCAAAAGGAGCGGACTAGAACAGGCATGATTCAAGCACAAACAATAAAGATCCTGGTTCTGCGTACCAAATTTTGGAAGGGGCGGCCATGTCTTGGATACGGTATGATCCAATTGTGAGAACCTTCTCATGGTAGTCCAGGGAGCTAAGCAAGTGCTTGAACAAGTGGTGGCGTTGCTGATGAATGGTTGCAAGACTGCCGGTGGACCTGGTTCACTGGAAAGCCTTTCATGGAAAAAGGCACATCCAACGAATGTCAAGCAGTTAGGAGAGCGGTCATAGATTGCCTAGCTTTGCTCAACGTTTAAAATGCACCGTGAGAAGTTGAGGCGTGTGTGTGACTTAGCCCGCTCAGCAAGGACCAGCAAGGATTCTGGAATACTCTGGACCATTTCTGATGGGATTGGATTTAGATGAGTGATTGATTTCTTAAGGTTCCAGGTACGTTGTAGGCTCCTACGACCAAGAAACCTGACACAACCAGCCCGAGAATGCCCGAGACAACCCCCACCAAACCGCACTACCTGACCTGACGTGTTGGCAGGGAGTTGAGGAGTTGAGGAACGATAAAGAATGGTAATGTAATGAAGTTGGTAATGGTGTAATGGTAAAGAGAGGTGAAAGGAAGTTGAACCTCCAAGTCCACCAAGTCCATGAGCAAGTAGTCCAAATGGTTGAGCAAATGCTGGTTCAATAAGCTCAATCCAGAGGAATTGTGAATCACGCGCTAGAGATCAGCCCTCGTATCCCTGAGACTGCTTAGCTTTGTTCAGCACGGTCGGCAATCTGACTCCGTGCGCCTTTGTTGCTAAAGACTTGGCCTGGTCTGTGGAAACCCAAAGGTGAAACATATTACATAGTAGAACGAATTATGCGTCACGGAAATCGTCTTGCGCTCAAAGATGAAGTAAGACGTTGTACACCACACGGCATGCCTAATCGTGCCTACTTCTGTAGAGTAGATTGTAGCAGACAGACCAAACATGCCGAAGTGACCTTCCATTTGATCCCGTGATTTGAGTGGCCACTTTTGCAGGTGCCAAGGCAGCCTTTCATCTTGGCTGAAGAGGGTGACTTGACTGCTCGACGTGAGCGATCCTGGGACCGTGCCGCCTTCATTGAAGCTTGGGAATTGAATGGACTCTTTGTTTGCGTGGCGTTGAGTACATTGAAGCAGATCACTCTTGCCGAGTTGAGGCAGAACAATAGCAGTTGTCAATAGTCGTCAGTAAATGACCACTGGTTAACTTAGGACATTCATATGATGTTTCGTCGATCACTACATATATATATATATGCGCCAGACACCAGCATTTCTTTTTGCATACTATGTTGAAGACTTGGCCACATACTTTTGCAAAGTGCTGCAGGACGGCGTCTTTGGCTTTGGGAGGAGTCTTCCAATTTCTGGAGGACCTTCTCTCCATAAAAACTTGGAATCCATTGGCCGCACAGCCACGTGACCTTGCAGTTTCTTTGGGGACCAAAACAGGACTGTGTGACAAACATCCACATCTCCGTTTTATCTGACTGCAGAATGTCAAATTGCTGCCGTTGTAGATGGGCAACAATGAACGTGTTGCTAGAGAAACAGAGGATGTTGGCACCATTTTAGGTATGTTCTTGCTCCTCAAACTGGGCGCTTCTTGGAAGAAAAGGCCTGTGACTGCACACATACTGTACGCAACCAAAAACAGATTAAGGTATGTGTTTTGGTAGAACTGAGTGATGTGGCAAAGTCGAGCATCACAGACGTTGGGACGATGGGATGCAATCAAGTGCCAGGCTGCCCGTCTTTGTTTGGGAGCAGAACCCGAGCGCTTAACCTCCTTTGGGCCCGGGCCCCGGCAAGCTGTGACAGCTCGATGGCCTAATTCAGTTTCCATTCCCGGATGAGTTGTTGCTTAAACATTAATTTCAAACTAGCAAGAGGCAACAAACGGCGGTTGCATTTGTCACCAATTGATCTAAGTTCTAATAAGCATGACTTGGTGGAATGTTTTCTTTTTTTTGTGTGTGTGCAAAAAGCAAGTGTCTCCTCAGACCGCCAAGAACATATTAATGGCAGTTTGATTATGATTATCTTCCGAAGTTGTTTGGCACTGTGCAGTTTGCGCTTGAGTTCCTCCTCGTTGTTTTCAGCACTGAGGCCATTCACGTGGACAGATGCCTTGGACATTCGCCAGGGCCCCAGGCTGTCTGATACAGGACGCAACCACCTCCAAGTGTATGTGTAAGAAACTGACCATGGATCACCCCAACATGCAGACTCCAATATACAGTCTTCAAAATCTTGCAAGTGCTCTTTCTGATGTTGTTCCTGTACTCCGTCACTGGCGGGTCTAGCTGCCATTCAGCCTTGAACAGGTACAGGTCCTTGCAAGGGTGCTTGGGCGTTTAAGGTGGGGCTCCTTTCTTTTGGTACTTGTGCATTCAAGACATGATGTCGCATTCTCCTAGGGTCATTTCAATTTCTATACAAAGGAAGACTTGCAAGAATCAGGACACCCACCTTATAACCCATGGCTGCCTGTTGAAGCGGAAATTGTGCTGTAAAATTTTGTGGTGGGGAATCCATTTAATCTACCTGCGGATTTAGGGGCTTTGTTGCGCTCACAAGCATGAACACGCAACATGTTATTCACTATGACATTCAAATCAAAAGTAATTCTCAACAACCACTGACGGCTGAAAGCAGGGGATGAAACCTTGTTTCTGCCACAATGCCAGTCGACTACAGACCGCTCCAGGCCATCGGCAAAGTCAACGATCTTGAACCGCAGCCGATAAAAGCAGTGATTGAGAAGCTTATCTTGCACAAAGGTCCGAAGTTAAGCTATGTAACTGTCTTCAGTGTCTTGTACGTCTTGTATCGGCAATCTCAGGACCGGAACCTCCTACTTGCTGGTGCCGGCAAAAGAGTGAGCATCCGGAAGGGTTAGATATGTTAGAGCCGCAATGATGATGATTGGACAAAACCTGTGCTTTAGGTCAGTCCCCGCTGGTTTGTTTAGGATGTACTCGTAATTAAAGGAAAAGGGAAGGGGGTTGACCATGACCATCCCCAATAGTTTCTGACTGGTATAACATGGTATAACGAGAGATTCTGTCCATTATATATAGACACACTCATAATGTGACCATTTCTGTTAACTTATGTAAGCAATTTTGTCGACACGGCTTGATACACGCTGAACCAAAGTTGCAGAATTTGGGTCCTGTACTGTACAAGCCGCCGGGTGGCCAGTTACCTCAGAATTGCACGATCATTGGTGCCGAAGTTTGATGACTTCTGTGGATATGCTACGCCCTCAGATACCTTTGGCACTTGCTCATCTTACACACACACACACACTTGAGAAAGAGCTCGCAAGAGCATACTTCAAGGTGGTTCCAAAGACACATTGACTCTAGAAGTAATTACTGCATTAAGTACCGGATTAGTGCAGGCCGACCATACCTTACCTGAAACAAACCTTGAAACGGGCCATGAACAACAAGTACTGGGTGAAGGCCCTAAGTTGTCTCAGGTAGCACTTTGCTGTCTCATGTCGGTGTGCCTAGCGGAAAACACTTATATAAGTTGGTTTATGCAATGGCTTGTTACTTGATATGAACCTGAAAGCAAAACGCATGGGCACATATGATCTACTTTCATGAAGCTAGGGCAGTTTGCTCAAGCTTGCTGTGTCGTGTGGCTTGACGTGTGTCCACACCTCCAATTGCCATGAACACCACGCCAAGCAAGAGACAGCAATTGGAAGTGGCCCGAAAAGGGAGAGGCATTCTGCTCTCACGATTCAATTGTCATGGGCATTCTCAGATTGCTTTTTCTTCCAAGTCACTGTTTTCAAGAAGCACCTGCAACCAGAGTCTGAATAGTTCCCTACACTATGCATGGTGTATTTATTTGACAAACCAATTCAGACTGAACAGGGAATGCATCATGCGGTTCCCAGGTGCAATATGTCATGAATGGTGCCTTGATGTTGTGCTTTCCTGGCCATGGTTGTCAAGAAGCACCTGCAACCGGAGTCTGGATAGTTCCCAAGAACACTATGTATGGTGTATGTATTTCCCAAACCTCTCCAGACTCAAAAAAGGAATGCATCATGCGGTCCCCACACGCAATAAGACCCAATCATTCTCACACTATCCCATATGCTATGCCCAACAGCGTGCTGGAACAGCCCCCTATACTTGTTGGCTGCTGCTTGCCCTGCCTTGCAGGATGCATGTCGCAAGGACAATGTTTCTTTGTTTTCGTTGAAGACCTTTGCGACAGAGATTCGTGAAGAGCACGCTGCTGCTTTCAAGGCTAAGGAGTGCATGGAAGGAAGAGAAGCATTGCAGGGCTCGCAGTTCACAGTGATTTCGGATTGTGCCCACTGCGGCGCTAAACGTCATGGTGTGGCATGGTCATACCGTAGTGGTAGACCGAAGCAAAAGCTTTATGCGTTCTCAGAGCTTGGTCACTGCGGCTGGTGTTTTAGCCCCTGTTTTGAGGGTTGGGTGAGCAAGCGTAAGCGTGATGAGATGTCCCTGTGTGAAATCCTGATACGTTCTGAGAGTTTAACATGGGCTGATCCTTCTCAACCTGTGTGAGGGTTGTCAATCAGCTTCGCATATTGCCACTCACTGTACAGGGTAAACGATACTACTACTACTACTACTACTACTACTACTACTACTACTACTACTAGTACAAGTATAGTTCCCGGGCAAGCCGGCGGCGTAAGTTTCCAAAAGAATAAACCTATAGGAAACGGGCATGTGGCAGGCTTATTCGCCGAGCTGCGATGTTCTTTGACAAAACAAGTTGGAACCGACCAATGGAGCGAAAGCGAAGCAACCACCATCAACTGTCTCGCAGGCAAAAACGTTGTTCATGCATTTTTGCAAAATGCAGAATAGAGATGACTCAGCCACGTACTAAAGTTGTACTACAAAGTCGCCAGTTCTCAGCTTCCAGCTCCACGGCTTGCTCCGCGTACTAGAGTTGTATTACAAAGTCGCCAGTTCTCAGCTTCCAGCTCCACAGATACTCCGCGTACTAAAGTTGTACTACAAAGTCGCCAGTTCTCAGCTTCCAGCTCCCCAGATTGCTCCGCGTACTAAAGTTGCACTACAAAGTCGCCAGTTCTCATCTTCCAGCTCCCCAGATACTCCGCGTACTAAAGTTGCACTACAAAGTCGCCAGTTCTCAGCTTCCAGCTCCACAGATTGCTCCGCGTACTAAAGTAGTATATTACAAAGTCGCCAGTTCTCATCTTCCAGCTCCCCAGATACTCCGGGTACTAAAGTTGTACTACAAAGTCGCCAGTTCTCATCTTCCAGCTCGCCAGATACTCCGCGTACTAAAGTTGTACTACAAAGTCGCCAGTTCTCAGCTTCCAGCTCCACAGATTGCTCCGCGTACTAAAGTTGTACTAGAAAGTCGCCAGTTCTCATCTTCCAGCTCCCCAAGTACTCCGCGTACTAAAGTTGTACTACAAAGAGTTCTCAGCTTCCAGCTCCACAGATGCTGTGCCTGCCACGAAATCTGCACATGGAGGTTCACAAAGTGCTGTGCCTGCCACGAAATCTGCACATGGAGGTTCACAAAGTGCTGTGCCTGCCACGAAATCTGCACATGGAGGTTCACAAAGTGCTGTAGCTGCCACGAAATCTGCACATGGAGTTCACAAATTGCTGTGCCTGCCACGACATCTGCACTTCAAGAAACAAGTGAAAACTCTAATCACAATGGAGGGACGATTCCGCCCATGATCCGACCATGCCCCGACCATGACCCGAGACCGTCTCGCAACCGTCGTTCCGCGGAGCTTCCCCGTCGAGGTTCGGAGAAGCATGGAGGTTCACAAAGTGCTATGCCTGCCACGAAATCTGCACATGGAGGTTCACAAAGTACTGCGCCTGCCACGCAATCTGCACATGGAGGTTCACAAAGTGCTGCGCCTGCCACGAAATCTGCGCTTCAAGAAACAACTCAATCATCTAATCGCAATGGAGGGACGATTCCGAGCATGATCCGACCATGATCCGAGAATGACCCGAGACCGTCTCGCACACATCGTTCCGCAAAGCTTGACTGGCCAGCTTCGGAGCCACCCTTTCTATTGAAAACAACAGCATTTCGTGCGTCCGCTTTCTCTCGAAAACCTATTTTGTATTGCGCCTGCCACGAAATCTGCACATGGAGGTTCACAAAGTGCTGTGCCTGCCACGAAATCTGCACTTCAAGAAACAACTCAAGCCTCTAATCACAATGGAGGGACGATTCCGAGCATGATCCGACCATGATCCGAGAATGACCCGAGACTGTCTCGCACACATCGTTCCGCAAAGCTTGACTGGCCAGCTTCGGAGCCACCCTTTCTATTGAAAACAACAGCATTTCGTGCGTCCGCTATCTCTCGAAAACGTATTTTGTATTGCGCTTGCCACGAAATTTGCACATGGAGGTTCACAAAGTGCTGCGCCTGCTACGAAATCTGCGCATGGAGGTTCACAAAGGGCTGCGCCTGCCACGAAATCTGCGCATGGAGGTTCACAAAGTGCTGTGCCTGCCACGAAATCTGCGCATGGAGGTTCACAAAGTGCTGTGCCTGCCACGAAATCTGCACTTCAAGAAACAACTCAAACCTCTAATCACAATGGAGGGACGATTCCGAGCATGGTCCGACCATGATCCGAGAATGACCCGAGACCGTCTCGCACACATCGTTCCGCAAAGCTTGACTGGCCAGCTTCGGAGCCACCCTTTCCATTCTATTGAAAACAACAGCATTTCGTGCGTCCGCTATGTCTCGAAAACGTATTTTGTCTTGCGCCTGCCACGAAATCTGCGCATGGAGGTTCACAACGTGCTGTGCCTGCCACGAAATCTGCACATGGAGTGCCACATACACTGGAGCTAGAGCTATTGAAACTATAACTAGAGCTAACTGGAGCTAGAGCTCTTGAAACTAGAGCTAACTGGATGATGAGTGGTGTATGATGAGTGGTGTATGATGAGTGGTGTATGATGAGTGGTGTATGATGTGTGGTGTATGATGAGTGGTGTTTGATGAGTGGTGTATGATGAGTGGTGTATGATGAGTGGTGTATGATGTGTGGTGTATGGTAAGTGGTGTATGATGAGTGGTGTATGATGAGTGGTGTATGATGAGTGGTGTATGATGAGGTGTGTTTGATGAGTGGTGTATGATGAGTGGTGTAGTGATGAGTGGTGTATGATAAGTGGTGTATGATGAGTGGTGTATGATGAGTGGTGTATGATGAGTGGTGTATGATGTATGGTGTATTGATGAGTGGTGTGTGATGAGTTGTGTGCATGAGTGGTGTGTTGATGAGTGGTGTATGATGAGTGGTGTATGATGAGTGGTGTATGATGAGTGGTGTATTGATGAGTGGTGTATTGATGAGTGGTGTATGCACAGTTCTTGAATGT
>CAXAMN010023517.1:355920-366045 GCA_963970005.1 Durusdinium trenchii
TTTTTCACCGGAGTAGTCTAAACGAGATAGGGCGCTCGCACAGTACATATATATATATAGTGTATTTGAGTTTAGAAATTGAATACATGCTGACACTCACATGATTTTAAAGGGCATTTAGTAGGCATGTGAATTTTGATTCCTCCCAAGCCTCACAGGTATGCGCAGGTCACACAAGAGCGAGAATCAAGTCCAATCGATCTGCTTGGAAACATTCAGAAGTTGGTAGAGTCGCTTCAAGAACACGGAGAGAAAGTCATGGTCATGGTCTTGCTGCACACATGTGCACACAATTTCCACCAGTGAGGCATGGGGATAAGGCCAGCAAACAAGGCGAGTTTGTGGACTCTTGATCTGTGGTCAGGGTGACCCGACAAATGTCACGAAAGGTAGCTTGACCTGCCTGAGTTCTCCTTGCGTTAGCAAAAATGTATTACAATCTGGAGTTGGGATCATGCATTGAATTTGGTCCCGTAAGAAGGGATTCTGTTCGACGGGGGGGGGCCGTGGCCCCTCCCCCCTGCGCCGTCGCTGTTTGGGTCACATCCATCCACCTTTGACGCTGTCATGAACTTCTACCAGGGTTACTTGTGATTGCCTGCTACCTTTCGTTCACCCCCTCCTCTCTCAAGTGAATTCAGCCTAGCTCAGAAAAGTTGTCGAAAGACTCGTGCTGTAGTACTAGCAGATCTACGAGTAGTTCTAAGATCGACTACAGTAATAGTAATAGGTCGGCTGCTACATCCCCAACTCATTTGTTTGACAGGAGGCTTTCAAGAAGGCAGCAGAACAGGCTTCAGAGATTGGAGAGGCGACTAACTCAATGAAATTCTGATTGATATGTCAAGTATACAAAATACATATTTAAGGACATTTCTGCGTTCCATTGGACAGGTTGTGCAAGGCATGGAAGAAGCAGTGGAAGAAGCCAAGGCGAAGCATGAAGGAAGAGCTCGGGCCTCAAGAAAATCGGGCCAGCGCTATGAACTTTTACTGGTAGTTGGTGGCTGCTTGTGGAAACAGGATGAAACATGTCTTTGCCAGATACAGAAAGGAGCAATATTTCTAGAGTCCGGGAGGTCAGTGCACCCTTTTAGCACTTGTGATGTTGCATTCGATCATTTGACATGTGTAGAGTCTTATAATGTTTCTTAAATTTATCTAGATAACTCAAATTTGAGGACCGGTCTTTTGAGTATATTTCCCTTCCTTCATTTTTCTTTATAACAAGACTATTTTTGTAACCAGTTGATTTTCAAAAGGTCTTTTTATCAAACGTGCCTCCACAGTTGTAGAAGCACGCCATCCTTTGTGGAGCCTACGGCTACATGCATTCTGCCTTATCCAAATCCCTCCTGTATCATACACTGCTCTTCTCCTTTCTGAAATTATGATTCTTGATCAGATTCTGATTGTATAAATAATGCATGTGTATGAGTGAGCACGGTGTCTTCCATTAAAGAGGATCCAACATTTATAGTTTACAAAAGGTTGTTCCAAGTTGTCCCTTAGCAAGGATCACCACTTTAGAAGTTTGTGTCCAATAAATCAACGCTCTGCAATGGTTTCATCTACAATCAACAGCCTGTGCAATAAGGGAAGAGTCATTGTTTAATTAAATGAACAAGGTAACTGAATGACATAACAATGAGAGCGGTCAATCAAACCTTTTATGTCTCTGGCCTCGCTCCTTCTATTGCATGTCCTTTTATCATTGGTACTCAGAATCCAATCATAGTAAGAGCCAAGCAAGAAATAAGTATATACAGTATTTGCTTGTCTAAGAGAGAAGCCTCTTGAGCAGAGGAACAGCTCAGGCTGAAATAGAACAGACTAGACAAATGAAAAGGAAGGGAAACGATTATCCCGGCCAGAGACCCCAAACAGTGTTTTGAGGTCTAGAGGTCTAAGGTCTAGAGGTGTAGAAGCAGAAGGCATTGGGCTCCAGACAGATCTAGAGATGTAGAGAGGTCTAGAGATCCTGATAGAGATCAAAAGGTGTAGACAGATCTAAATGCCTAGAGATTTAGACATCTCGGGCCTAGAGCTCTTGAGATCCGGAGAGGTCTTCAGGCTGGAGATCTAGAGGTCTTGAGAGTTCTAGAGACATCTTGAGGTCTAGAAAGGTCTACAGGCCTTTTGAGATCCAGAGAGATCCAGAAGTCTAGAGTTCTAGAGGCCTAGAAAAATCGAACATAAATTTCTGAAAGCAAACTCAATGTCCCATGCCGAAGACCACCAATGTCTACAAAGCGCCGCGCCTGCCAAGAAGATTGCGCATCCATGTAAACCGCTTGCCGCGAAAAATCAACTATGGACCACCAAAGCACAAGGGTTCCCTTGCACGCGCCACGGAAGGTCATCACCAAGTCCAAACACCCGCACGGCACCACAACGAGAGTAGAGTCGAGGAAAGCGCCTGCTCGCGCCCACCAGGCCCACCGATTCTGCGAGCTTGCGCAGTCGAAACACATGTCAAAGATCTTGAGGTGAATGAATCCTAGCGTAAAGAGCAGCGAATTAGCCGCCGCCGGCCGCGAGCAGACCAACGCCCGGCCTTGACACTTACTGTAAAGTTCTAGTGTTGCTGCACTGTTTGAGGAAAACAAAACGTAAGCCAACAATAGAGCCACAGAAATAGTGGAACATATCAATCAAGGAAAGGTAGCAGCAATGGAAAAGGTCAGTTTAGTTTGAAAGGAGCTGAAAAACCACAAAGCAACCAAACAACGCCCGAGGAAACTAATCAATCAAGGTCCAAAAAGGAAAGCAGCTAGTTAAAATAGCAAATCAAGGGTGCTAGGCAAAATAAATCGTACATATTAGGGTTTTTGACAAACACCAAATTTTACGTTTTCAACTTGTGGCGCTTTTGCATTTTTCTTGAGATCTTGGGCCAGGAAGGGGTGGCTTCCAAGAAAAACATGCCAAAAAACATTACGGATCCCAAACAGTTGATCTGCATCTCGATGGATGACCATGGGAAGGTATCGCCTTTGCCAGGAGGCGGATGCAGTCACGCTAGCCAGACTGGAAAACAAATAGATAATATAGAACTGCGACTAGGGAGTTGCCAGAAGGCGGGCATGCCAGCGCAAAAAGGCGGACACTAGCTCAACTTGGCAAAACGTAAAGAACTGCTAGCAAGATCTTGCGAGAAGAAGGACACACTAGCTGACTGGGACCGGAACAAAATGTATAGAACTTCTACTCTGGAGTTGCCAGCGCGCGGATGCTGGCCCAGACCGGATGGCGAATGCAAAGACTTGATGTTGAAGACACAGTACTGGGAGACGAGTGTGAAGAATCAAGGAGTTTGTACAATGCAGGATGGTTGCTAACTCACTACAGGAGAAAAGGCGGTGGCTAAGGTCAGAGGAGCGAATGGTGACGACAAGGTTGAAGTTGGTTGCTGGCTTGGCAAAACAGATCGGGCAGACTTCCACATGGTGGCAACGGCAAAGGGATTGAAGTGGACACGCACCATCAGGAGATTGCCAAGTCCATTTGAGGCAGAAGCCCTGCATCAGTGCCGCTACCACCAGCTATGGTTCCAGAGATCAGAGCAGTGGAAAGAGATGAAGCCAGAAGAGAGCGTGAGGCAAAGAAGGAGAAGCCAGATGTTCAAAGAGGCAAAGGAGCGTCGAAGGCAGGCAGGGGTGCTTGAAGACGAGGCAGCTTCAGATCCTCTGAGTTGAGATTGTAGTCCAAGCGTTGCAAATACTGGTGATGTGGAGATTGGAGATGACACTTTGTTGCAGGATTTGATGGACAGCTTGGAGAAAGACTCAATACGCGAATCCGGAGCAGGAGGAGAGAAAAGAAGTGAAGGAGAAGCGCCTGAAGCAAGCCCTCCGCATAACGCCTTGAAGATGACGCCAGAGAGCTCACCAGGACGGCCAAGTGAGAGTGAAGCGAGAGTTGATGCCATTGCAGCATCGACACAACCAATCAGAATGGTCGTAGCAGGTGAGATCCTAGAGGATGGGGATGAGCCATTGTCGTTCCCAGATCATCCACCTGAGCTTGATCCCATTTTGCTAGCCAAGATTGAAGATGCAGGCACCGAAGAGGAGGTTGTGAGTTTGGTCATTATATGGGTGTCTTGAGGCAACCAGAATCTGGAGAGGAGTTAGACGAGATCCCGCTTCTGACCGCGCAACTGGTCATGGACTGGAGGTGGCGTGAAGAGAAGTGGAAGAGAAGGGCAAGGTTGGTGGCAAGAGATTTCGGTTGGGAGGACCCCAACCGAGCCCCAGGTGGACAGTCACTCTTGAGGTTGGTTCCAGCTATCTGTCAGGTGAAAGGGTGGCAGATGATGACTATGAGATGCCTATACCTCATGTGCAGTCAACCAAAGCAGGTAAAAGCTTCTTTGGGCAGCGCACTTGCTGAGCGCCTTGGACTACCAGAGCAATGGATCCTCAAGGTGTTGCCAGGGCAGAGAGAGGGTGCAGCGCAGTGGTTTCAAGAGTTGAAGTCGACATTGAAGCGAGGAGGATTGGAACCGTGTCCAGAGGCTCCAACACTTTGGAGGGGAGAAGGTGTCGTCCTGCTTGTTCATGTTGACGACTGCTTTCGAAGTGTGGAGGAGTGAAAGCGCGAGCACTGCCTTGGTCGTCGATGAGACAGAGATCAAGGAAAGTGATGAAAGGGTTGGTGCATACCGAAGTGGAGTTGGTACACTACTGTACATTGCAAGAGAGAGACCAGACATCCAGTATCTGGCCAAAGAGTTGGCAGGTCATTTGCAGAAGCCCACAGAAGTTGGAGCTCATTGTTGAAGTTGGCTGGATACCTTTCTGTAACACTGGCAAGGACGAGCTCGAGGATTGACTTCAGTTCCCATCTATGAAGAGGTTGCTTGAAGTTGCATGTGATTCAGACTGGTCAGGAAACAAGAAGAGCAGAAGTTCCACATCACGCGGATGCATTTTCCTTGGAGGCAACTGCATTCATGCATACTCGAGAATGCAGAAGCGCATCACGTTGAGCAGCGCAGAGTCAGAGTATGTGGCATTGGTTTCTGGAGCTTCAGAAGGATTGCTGGTGAAAGCAGCAGTTGAGCATCTGACGCAACAGAAGGTGCAGTTGGTGATTGATAAGGAGTTGTGGGGAGATCAAGCACTTGTCAGTCAGGGAGATTGGCTCCAACAAAGGCAGGGCAAGGATTTGTGTCTTCGTCGAAATGACGCAATGACGAGCCCGGCAGATTTGGGGACCAA
The DNA here is from genome assembly GCA_963970005.1 of Durusdinium trenchii. Classification (NCBI taxonomy): domain Eukaryota; class Dinophyceae; order Suessiales; family Symbiodiniaceae; genus Durusdinium; species Durusdinium trenchii. Next base: position 361,146 of record CAXAMN010023517.1, read on the forward strand.
GATCCTTCAAGGAAGACCCGCTAGAATGCGTCTTTATTTGTTGAGCTTTGAGGATGATGACGGCGAGCTTGACTTGGAGTTGAAGAGTTCAACAGCAGCAAGCCAGATTGCAAAGAAGCTGACGAGGTTGACGCTAGGTGCGTTGCTGGCAGATGTAGCCTGCCTTGAGTCAGGCTGCGGGTGATGGAGAAGAGAAACAATGTCCAGCATTGCAGATCAACAGAGACGAAGTGATCAGGTTGGAGTTGATCATCATGATCCTTTGTTTGGTGATTCTTGCATTGATAGCTGGCGTGTGCGTGTTGTCAGGGATTCTTCGGGAGATGGCGAGAGAGCTATCGCAACACCGAAATTCATGGGACTACTTGAGGAGTTGTAGGAGGTGGAGTAGCGAAGAGAGGAGGAGGCTCGGTGAAGTTGCAGATGAGGGGAGTGAGAATGATTCAGGGTATGGCCCGGTATGGCTATACCAATCTGCCTGATATCAGCCCGAATGCTGATCGGATGCAGCGAGGATGGGTGATTTGGGCAGGAGATTCAGGGCTCCCGCTCAATCAAGTTGTGACTACCGTACCCCGGCATGCAAGAAGTAGGAATGAAGGTTGGGAAGAAGAAGAAGAAGAAGAGGAGGAAGAGGAACAAGGACAAGAGCAGCGAGCAGAAGACCCACCAGGGCTGCATGAGGTTGGACAGTTGCATGCCCATATCAGAATGGTGAAGTTAGGAGAAGAAGAAGTTCAGGAAGAGGTAGAAGATGAACCGGCTCGAGGTTTACAAGAAGCAAGACCGGTACAAGGACCAGACAATGGACCAGTACAGCAGCGAAGGATATTTGAGACAGTTGCATCATTCCTTGGAAGACAACTAGATGAGAAGTAGCTTCGAATGAGTCGTATGTTCCATCAGAAGCCCCGACAGACTATGGTAGCTTGGAGGGAAGCTATGAGTAGGATTGGGACTATGAATACTTGAGCGACTCTAAATATGAAGACTACAGGATGAACGTGATCAGAGGAATTGGCATTGAAATCTACTTGATGGAGAAGCTTCGAACGTTCAGACAGCTGAAGCTAGACAACCCGAATGACGAAACAATAGATGATGCCTTTGATACCTTCATGAGTTGCTTCAGAGATGTGCAGTGTGGAGGAGCAAAAGGAAGGAAGAGAGTGATCAACTACATGTGGACTATGAGGCAGTACGTTTACCGCATCAGAGAAGGCCACGAAGACCAGAACCTACCTCTGGAAGAGTCAAGGTGGCCAGATGGATGGGGGAGCGTGAACTGTGGTCCATATGGAGTGCCAGACAGAGTTGGGTACAGAGGACCCAATGACCGAAGAGAGAGAGACAGTATAGTGGAAGATGAAAGTTTTGAAGGCTCTAAGATTGAAAGCCAAGCAAGCCCAAAGCGCAGCGAGCAGAAAGGAGTGAAAGGTGAAGGAAAGTCGAAGTCGAAAGAAGTTGGAAAGCAGAAGAATCCAGGAGAGAAAGGCTCAAGGGCTCAGAGCTCAGGGCCGTATACCAAAGGAAAGCCAAGAACTAAAGATGAAGGAGAGACATATGAAGATGGAGATGCAAGTGGCGGCAAGGCCAAGGGAAAGAGAAAGCCCTCGCTTTGTGGAAGCTGAATTCGAATTTTCATGAATGGTGTTTAAGACACCTGAAATCCTAGAGACTTGACCGGGTCATTTCTCGAAGCTTTCAAGAAATGAAAGCAGGGTGACAAGCAGTTGGTGTGCATACCCATGCTACATGTCATGTAAACATGCCGAACAGGCTCAAGAGTTCACCCGCGTGAAAAGGCGTCCCGCGCGCTTTTGAGATCTTGCAGATTTCCTGTCTTTTATAGAAGGATCGTGCAGAAGCTGGTCGAATTCTTTTCTTTTTTACCAGCTGGCACCAGAAAGAAAGGGACACATTGAGGGCAACTCCTGCTTGGCAAGGGCTTGGAGGGCAATTTGTTTTTTTGACGTGATGTTTGCTGTTTGCTCTATGAGGTGTGTTCGCAACAAACAGTTGTTTGCTTATGCTTGCTACTCATGTGCCGCCCTGGTGTATACAGTTGCACCCTGTTTGCCAGTCTCGTTGTTTCAGTTTGAAGGCATTTTTTTGGTTTGCATTTCCTGCTTCCACGGGGCCGGCAACCCTTGTTGGCTGAAACTTTGAGTTGCCCTCCCTCCCTCCCCCCTTTTTTGTTTTTATGTGTTTTCCTTTGTTCTCTCTTTCTCTCTCTCTCTCTCTTTTTCTCTCGCTGTCGCCTTGTCACGTTGCCTCTTTGGTCTCGTTTGCCTTCCCCTCTTGAGTCGACTCACTTGGGGAAACATAGGGAAACCATTAACCATGTTTCCTTCAAAATGACTTGAGAAGAGACTTCTCGCGGAAGGTGACAATCGGACTTGCAGGAAAAACAATTTATATACTGGTATATATCGGCCCTGGCATATCCAAAGGCCATTGTAAATTTGATTCAGTGTCTCACAACTGAAAACAACATACGCAATCTCCCAAGCTGCACCAACATCCTTACAGTAGCTTCTCCTTTGCCGGGTGGTCGGACAATTGCTACTGAACGGTTGAACTACTTGTACCTGTAGGATTTTGTTGCATTGGTGTTGAGCACCGCCTAAGTATATCAAGCAGTGCTGTTTGTCGTCCAAACTGCGAGACATGTGCATGTGGGTTTGGGGCGAGCTTGAGTCTCGCTAAGCCGGTTCGCGTGCGTTGTTTTGCCAAGGGGCCAAGGGGTACCCGCTCGCGCCGGCGCAGAGAAAACGGTAAAAAACGCAAACAAAACAATTGTTACTGTCTTTACCGCGCGGTGCCTCCGGGGAAGCCCGTAGCTCGAGCAACACCGCTAAACCAGCACAGTTGAGTCTTGCATGTTCTATTGAACTTGCTATTTTTATAATTTGACTCAAAGTGTGAAAGAGACCGAAACTGTCTCACGCTACTAGTATTGAAGGTTCCGATGCCAAAACTAAGGCTGGACTTATGAAAGAGCTGCTGCACAGCCTTTCAAACATGCCAGGCGAACTGAAACAATGCTGGTTAGCTGACAGAGACGATTGCTGATCAGTGTTGGCTTTGAGACCATCGCACACGAACTCCAAATTATTCAATTATGTGTATTTAATTTTGTATATATACGTATAATATAATATATATATAATATACGGATATATGATTTATAATATAGCAATTTCTACAGTAGTTGCAATTTGGTGTAGAATAGCCGCATTGCAAGGCTTGCACCTCCTTGAATCTAGACATTTTGAAACTTGACGGATCCAAACCATGCGATCCGCGATCCAGTCAACCACAAACAGACCAGGTACAGGGAAGGTTATGAAGGAAGATGTTACGCAGATCATGTCCAATGGTGAGAGCCAGCGCCCTCAGTTGGAGGTCGGTGTGTAGCAGACTCAGATTCTACCTCCACACAGAACATATTTGCTTATTTGGTTCAATCGTTGTAGTTGTTGTTCTAATGTTCTCGCGGGGAGGGTGTCAGTGTCAGCCTTTTCATTTTCAGCAATCTCACAAATTTATCATCAGGCAACATTCTCTAGCTATGCCTAGCCAGCTTGGTGCCGTTTAAGACTAGACTTCGAGACAATCTCCGCATTTCATGCTAGTTGCTAGGCAAGGCTAGGCTTAGGCCGAAGCCCGGAGGGAGTAGAGTAGTGAGTTGGTACAACAAACAACGCTCCTCACAGGTTAAAAAGGTAGGTCCCAAGAAAACGACAAGAGCAGGAAAACATAGGAAAACTATGTTAGTCATTCCCTTGGCAGGGGACCTGTTCATGCATTTTCAAGTGAAAGAGTTGCTTTGCAGAGCCTTTGGGACGAATTTGCAGGCTAACAGTAATGTTGCAAAACATGTAGAAAACAAGTCAAGATGACAATGCCAAAGCCCTGCAGACTGACACTATAGCCGCTTTCGGGGCTATCGATTTTATGTGGGGTTATTATGCACTCCAGACTGAGACTGAGGCGACATTGCAAAGATAATTGTTTCAAGCATTGAATATTCCTACTCATGTTGGAATGTTGGGATGGCAACAGCGATGAATGTGCGAAGCGTGATGTTTCCGGACACTGACGACAGTGAAAGAACTCTGTGGGAGAGCTAGAGCCACCGGACACTTTCCGGCGATCTCCCTGTTTGCAAATCTAAGGATGTGTCACTGAGCTGGTGAGAGCAGCAAACGGCACTGTACGAGGCTGAGCAAGCTTGTTAAGTGGCAATAGCCCCATGCATGGTAGCATGCTATGGCGATATTCGGGGGGAAGGCCTGAGTTAACTCGAGGGGCAGACAAGCATTGAATCACTTATTGATGGTTTGGATGCTCCGCAAAAGGAAGGCTGATCACAAAGAGCCGACTTCTTGAGCTCCTGATAAGAGTTTGAGCCAGCCCTCTCACTCAGTGATAGCATTATGAAGGGTCCAAGGCGGACGCTGTGAGAATACAATTTTATCCTGAATCTCTGCTCATTGTTGCGTTTTCATGTATATATATTGTAAGGGCTTCGCCCGGGTGCCGCCGACCCCCTTTCGGGAGGAGTGTAGCACGTGCAACTGAAGGCGTGTGTGTAGTGCCGGTGGCGGCTCGACGGAAGAGATGAGACGGAAGATGGGCGTGGACGGGGGTGAGGAGGAGAGGAGGGAGGGGTACGATGTGGGGCTAATGCCCGTCGGTGGACGGAAGATGGGCGTTCTAGTCTCAGGAACCTGAAGGTAGGGGAATGCAAGCACTATGCACGGTCGTGGTGGGCTGGGGTGCTGCAGGGGCAGTGGTAGTGACATGACTCGATGAATTTGGACTTTGGGGATTCCAATGGCCATCTGGGGTTTGAGGGCGCCTGGACGTCACCTTCGGGGCCCTAAAGAAAAGA
>CAXAMN010023517.1:379637-419936 GCA_963970005.1 Durusdinium trenchii
TCAAATTTGATCAAAAACCAGCCAAATTTGATCAAATTTGATCAAAATTGATCAAGTTTGATCAAATTTGCTTTTTCGAAGCTGCCCAGAAATCAATACCGGAATCAATATCAAAATCAATATGATTTTCAATATTTTTGGCAAATCAAGAATATTGATATTTTTTCGGTTTATTGATTAGGATCAATATCCGATGCTCAGGGTGAAGAGAGGCGAACGAGTGCTCATGGAACATCCCTGGAGCAGTGACATTTGGAATCATCCACCGATCCGCAAGCTTCTGAACAGTGGAGCCCTGCAGCTGAACAAAGCACATATGTGTGCTTATGGTCTTCAAGATCTTGACACGCAGAAGCCCTTGTTGAAGCCTACTGGATTAGCAGTGTCACACTCCGACATGACAGAGCTCGCCTTGCAATGCCCAGGACACTTCGAGCATCAGTCGATTGAGGGTCATTTGTCAAGTGGACAGAACCGTAGTGCACTAGCAGCTAAGTACACTAGGCAGTTTGTCCTCACGTGGCTGTCATGTGTTCGTCCTGAGGTGCAACTGTGTGATTTTGTTTGTGTGCAGGACAGTCCCAACACCCAGAGTGAGGGTAAGCCGAATGCATGGCCTTTGGTCCACGAGGTATGTGCTGCAACAGAGGTCCACGAGGTTGAAACAAGCCTAAGGAAACTTCACAAGAACCTAGGACACCCATCAAACCGGACTCTGATTCGCATCCTAAAGAACGCAGGGGCCTCGGAACAAGCCCTCAAGGCAGCAGAACTAGTGGAACAGAGGTGTGACATTTGTCAGCAGCGCAAGAGACCCACACCATGTCTCCCAACAAGTCCGGAGAAGTTTCAAGATTTCAACCATCGAGTTGGCTGGGACGTGAAGCTCATGCCAGGCTGGCAGGTCAATCAACAGATCAAGTGCATGAACATTGTTGACTATGCCACTAGTTTCCAGGTGATGATTCCCTTTTATGAGAAAGAAACTTCCTCGGTTCTCAAGAAACTGTTTTTGGAACATTGGCACAGGTGGGCAGGACCTCCGGTCGAAGTGATCGTGGACCCGGCAAAGACCAACACGGCCGAAGCAGTGTTTCAACAGTTGGAGCATGAGGGTACTCGCATAATCACCAGTGCAGCAGAGGCACATAACCAATTAGGAAAAGTGGAGAAGCATGGTCATTTGTTCGAGGTCATTCTACAGAAAGTATTAGACCAGGTTCAGCCTAGAAACAAAGAAGAGTATGAACAATGCCTAGTACAGACAAGCAGTGCCAAGAACGAGCTGCTCAACCAGAAGGGACTTTCGCCCTGCCAATTGGTGTTTGGGAGAAATCCTCGTCGTTCACAGGCACGCACAGCATTGATCATGTCTCAAGACGACACCAGTCTTCGAACTGCCCTGAATGCTAGACCACGTGCAGAGCGAGAATTCCTGCCAGGTGATTACGTATCCTACTGGAGGACCCAAAAGTATGAAAAGGGAGTTAGACTGGTAGGAGGCAGATGGTATGGGGTTGCAATAGTGATGGGTAGGATAGGCAGAAACTTTCTCATTTACCACAGGAAGAACTTGTTCAAGGTTGCACCGGAACATCTCCGTCATGCCACTCAAGAAGAACGTGTTCTAGCCCAGTCAGATGGAAGAGAAATGCTAGGTCTCTCGAGCCTGATGAATGAAGCTAGTTGCAAGCAGCTCGGAACACAGTTCGTAGACCTGACGGGAACGCCGACCCCAGAACAGAGCAGACAACCACCGGAATCTGTCGAGGACTTTTGGTTGCAGAAAGGTGACCTGTTGATTCGTGTCCATCGTCAAGAACGTACACATTGTTTTTGGCCGTCAAGTGATGACTCTTGTTTGCAAGGCATGTCTTTAGAAAATTGGCGCAAAACAATTCGTTCGGACACCAAAGAATGTGTGACTCATCAGCCATTGTCAGATCCAAGCAGCCAAGAAGCAAAATGTTGGGATACTGTCTGGAAGGGAGAAAGCCAGTTCAAGATTCGTCCCAAACGATCAAACGAGACAAGACCAGTCCTCAAAGACAGTTCATTGGTGATCGCGGGTTCCACTGGCACGGAGGCCCAACCAGAGGCCGCAACCGGAGCAGAAGTCTCTCCTCCGGCCGTTAGTTCAGTGAAGCCAGAGCCATACGCTAGCCCTTCCGAACCTTCCGACAACCGTGAACAAGATGTAGGCTATGGTCCAGTTCGTGTGAGACAGCGTCACAAGAGTCCACCTACCTTTTGGCTTCGACCTCCTGAAACAAAGATTGATGATTTGCAAGACATGCTGGAAGAAAACCATGGCACGAAACGCAGTCACTCTCCCAGCGATGCAGATAGGAACACGAAGAGCCAGAGGGTGGAAGAGGATCCTGCAGATAGCTGTCTGTTCGCAGAACTGGTGAAGGAGCATGGACCAGCCGAGTCATTCCAGATCCTGGTAGCAAGTTTTCTGCAGAAGAAGATGCAGAAGGAATTGCATCACTCGAACAACACAGCCGAATTACAAGAACAAATTGATCTGTCCAAGACAGTCGAATGGACCACGCTCCGAGATGAGAAGAAGGCCTTGAAAGTCATTCCTCCTGCCGAAGCTCAACGGATCCGAACTCACCGACCCCATCGGATCATGACTAGCCGGTTCGTGATTGTAGAGAAACATGAAGATGGAAACAGCAAGATCAAATCACGTTGGTGTTTGAGAGGGCACCATGACCCGGATTTGTTTCAGAAAGTTCTAGCCGGCAAATGTCACTCTCCCACGCTGTCCCAATTTGGTACAAATGATTGTAAGCCATCGATGGAGAATGTGTCTCGGAGACATAAAAGGGGCATTTCTAGAGGCAGATGTGAGGCAGAAAGCGCTCGAGAATCCAGTTTTTGCTGAACTCCCCCCTGGGGGGGGTACCAGGAGTAGAGCCAGGGTCTCTAGTCCAAGTGTTGGGGAACATCTACGGAGCGAATGATGCTCCACATGAGTGGTACTGTGAGTTCGACAAACAGGCCTTGACAGCCGGATTCGTTAAGAGCAAATTCGATAGTTGCCTGTATTTGTGTTTCGGAGACGACGGTGGGCTCGAGGGCATTTTGGGAGCACACGTGGATGACACCATCACCGGAGGACATGGTCCCAAATACGATCGTGCCATTGAACAGTTGAAGAAACGTTTTCCTTTCAGGAAGTGGAGGTCAGGCACCGGAGAGTTCCTGGGCACAATATACACACAAGATGAAAACACTTTCGAGATCACATACCAACAAAAGGAGTACGCAGAACATATACAGCCGATCAGAATTTCAAAGCATAGAGCGAAGAAACACTGGCTTGAAGCGAATGCCCAAGAGATTGCCGCATTGAGAGCAGTCAATGGTGCTTTGAGTTGGCTGAGCACTCAGTCGAGACCTGACCTAGCGGTTCAAACTTCGATGAGCCAGCAGTGTTTTCCTCGGCCAACAATTTCTGATCTTCTCCAAGCCAATCAGGCGGTGAGACGGGCGCGACAGCAATCAGACCTGACCATTCGAGTTCCTTACATTCCGTTGGCAGAACTGACGACGTGTTTTTGGTCAGATGCTGCTTTCGCAAATTCCTCAGAGTTGAAAACACAAGGAGGATGGATTGTTGCCTTCACCTCGGACAAGATGCGTCAGGGCGCTGATGTGCCAATCCACTGTTTCTCCTGGAAGTCATATCGTCTTCCGAGAGTGGTTTCATCTACCATGGGAGGTGAAAGCCAGTCGTTCTCGACCGCAGCCGGAGTTTGTGAGTGGGTTATGTTGATGCTAGCAGAGTGTTTAGACGGACCATTCCTTTTGGAACATGCCGATGAAGGAGTCACCTCTAGGAGTCACCGACTGCAGATCTCTTTACGACCATTTGACATCATTAGGGAGTGGTAAGCGAACAGCCATAGATATAGCCATCATCAAACAGTCCATTCAGAGGACTGGGCTGGAGCCTCGGTGGTGTCCGACAGGACATATGGTAGCTGATGCCCTAACCAAGGACAAAGCAGAACCAATGTACTTGCTCAGATCCTGCTGCAGGAATGCCAGATACCAGCTGGCAGACGAGCAGGTGGTTCTTGATAGGAAAAAGGCAGAGAAGGAACGTCGCAAGAGAGTTGCACAGTCACGAGCAGCCAGAGCCATCAATCCGAATGAATCTGTTGGGAATTGATTCACAGACGCCAGAAAAATTAGTAGCCCATGCAAGTTTTGTTTTAAGCAATCAGCGCTTCGCCTTTTCATGTGTCGAGTCGGTGGCAACCTCGTCGTTCGTTCGTTCGTGCAGTGAATGGGTCAGTGCATAACTAAGTGAGGCATGTCTCCATTCCGACTTGAGTTGAAAATCAACGCACATGAATGTTAATGTCCGTAATTTTGCCTTCAGAGTTTCGTCATGAAAATATGTGAGACAAGAGTTCGAAACCTCGTTTGCATTTGCAGCACACTTCAAGTGATCTCAAGCGTGCAAAGATTGTCCAGCAAGACCTTTGAGAGACCATGGCACCTAAGGCAGCCCCCAAGACGGTTCCAGTGACCGAGGCCGAGTTGACAGCAGCTCGAGAGATTTTGCTGCGAGCTCAACATGCTGGAGTCCAGAAGTCAGAAGAGAGCTCAGCTGGATATGGATCGATGTCCGATGCGAGCAAGCGCCAGCGCGGGCCAGAAGACTGGGAGCTGGAAGAATGGGAGGCAATCGCATATCAGGAACAGCAGAAAGCGCTACATGATGAGCGATTGCAGGCAGGTGGCGCTTCGAGTCAGATGCCGGTCTTGCCGGCAGGTCCAGGTGTCCTGATCACCTATCCTCCCGGCATCTCCAGCCTGGAGGACTGGGGCACAACGATCTGCCGCCTTCCCAAGGTTTCGAAGATGGATGTTTCGTATGCTAAGATGACAAAGGATTCGAGCCTTGAGAAGTACCTAGTGTGGGTCGAGCAGCACGGGACTGGCAAGGGCGGTCGCTTCGAAGACCTATGTGCCTACCTGAAAGCAATCGACTACACGGCAAGCAAGAAGCTTGGTTCCAGTTCGAAATGCACGTACCCCGGAGGTACTGAGATCCGTGAAAAGAAGAAGTGAACAGAGGTTCACCAGTGTGCTTGATTCGTGTTTGCACCTAGATGCTGTCTCAGTTTTGGGAGACCGGATGTCTTCCCATGCTTTCGATGATCCAGTTTCGTTCAACTTAAATAGATAGATAAATAGGAATGTTAAAGCAGTGTCAGTGCAAGCCGATCGCAGCAAGCAGTTTCGTACGTACCGAAGGCACCTCGTTTGCTCAGGCGGAAGCAAAAGGACACGAGCGGCCGACGGGTAGGGTTAGGTAACCTGTTGTCGGGTTTAGGGACCCGTGTTTCGATACTAGTATACAGTACATTAAACTCACCCCTGACCTTGGGTATAGTTTTGTAAACTGTATTTCGGGGCGTCAGACATGCGTTTTCTTTACGGTAAATTGGGTGGTGTTCTAAATAGGTGCTCGGGATTACTGAAAGGAAAGATCCTTTCTGCGAGCAATGTGCATCCGCTAGGACGTCCTTGCTCCAGATGTACTGAGGTGGTGCACATTGCAACTTCCTCTTCAATTTTTTTTGTTCAGTCCCCTTCACTCTACGTCACTATGGCTTTACACTGTACACTATACCTATAAGCGCTCCATTGACTTCTAATGGGCGCGGCGCGACCCCTTGAAAGTTGACAAACATCATGCAAGTCACACGCTCACTGTCAATTGTTCGCTTTGTTTGTGCATAAGAAGGCACAACGTTGCACACTTGTTTACTCACTTCCAAGTATACACTTAGCCCATACTTGTAGTGGCGCAGGCCACTGGTCTGAGTGTTTGCTCGTTGCCGGAACAGCGAAGGTGTTGGTGCTTTTTGCGGTCTATTTGGCAGCACCAGGGGCGGCCTGGAGGAGACCAGGCAGCAACCAGTGTAAGACCACTTGCAATATGTTTTGTAGTTTCGACTTTCGAACTAGTAACAAGTGCCACGCTAGTAGCAACAAGTGCCTTACTAGTAGTAACAAAGAAGCTATTAGAATTAAAATTCAACGAAATTAAATTAACTACTAGCTTCTTGTTACTACTAGTAAGGCACTTGTTACTAGTAGCGATGCACTTGTTACTAGTATGTGCAGGAAATATGTTCGTTCCATTTTGGTGTCATGGTTTCTCGTGTCTCATGCTTGAATGTTTCTGTGGCCTGTGTGGTCAAATACAGTTCTTCCAAGCTGTGCTCCGCCACATTTTCATCACTGATGGGTCAAGAAACTCGAATTTCCTGGTCCGGGAAAACATATTGCGGCTAATACATTACAACAATTACAATATATTACAGCAATACATTTTTTCCTGAATGCAAGTCAAATCGAGACACACGGTTCAGCAAGAAACCATTGCCAAACAGCCTGTCTTGGACCTTGCTGTGCCGGTTCAGCTGGGCCAATTTCTACTAATGTTGCGGCGCCGCCAAGTATCTGAAAGTCGTACATTTGATGTTTTGTGAAAGCTGGGAGCCTCCGTCGGGTGCCCGGCACGTCAGGCAACCAGCCTTCAACTACCCAGAAGAAGAGGAAGGCAAGGAGAACCTTTTAGTAACTCACTAGCTTGAACTGTTGATAACTGTTGTATATGCAACCAAGAAAAGAGATAAACATAGTATAACGGTGAGAGTAGTATGAACTGAAGAGTCTAAGAGTCTAGTTGAAGGCCATGATAGCAGTAGGCAAGACTAACAGGTGACATTGAGATGAGGCTGGAGTAAATCTTGCACGAACATATTGAATTTCCTGGCCAATCCTGTGTCATTTTCAGACATCTTAAGTGAACACTGAAAGCATTATGATAAATTGTGAATTGCAATTAAGTTGCCCGGGCTAGACGGTTGTGGAAGCGTGTGCGAGTGCCAAGGTTGACTGGGTGACTTACTGTAACCCATGTTTCACCCGTCCTCAGATGTGAATTGTTTTCCAATTCTAGCATTGACATTGTATATATATAATACATAATTCAATTCATCATATATAATATCTAATAGATATAATATATATAACATCATATGAGCTAGAGGCGAAACAGTTCATGTATATAAGTGTTTGATCTTCGAGGTTCCACTTTATGATGTGAGTTGCCTATGCCCTGTAAAACGATATAGCGAACTATATGATGTGAGTGTCTCCAAACCCTGTAAAACGATATAGCGAACTACCAAAAACGATACTCTGAACTATCAGACCTTGTTCCATTGTTACTGTTCATTTTCTTTGTTTGAGTTGGGTTATCTTCTAGGCTTTCAAAAGAACAATGGCACTCATCCGGGTGTCTTTTGGCAGGACTCATCCATGTTCCATTCCTTTTGGCCACAAATGTCCGACCTTGCTCCTTCGGGGCCTGATGGGCCTTGCCGAATCGGCGCCTGTGGCGAGCGCATGAAAGCACCTCTCTACTGTGCAAAGTACCGAGTCTGGCGCAGCTACTGTGTGCCTTGGTCATCATCATGCCAATTTTTTTGGTCATTATGTAGGGCTGTGAGGGGATGGCGCCCTTTCACCAAAGCAAGCTTAAGCAAGCCAGGCCTTGGAAACCTTCACTTTGTCGGGCTCTGCGCGGGCTTCGCACCACGTTGCTTGTTACCATGGTGGCCAGTGGCAATGGACGTCATGCTTGAGCAAAAGCATGAAAAAGGTATCCCGTCGTGGTAAGTGGTTTGTTTGTTAATTTGGGAGTAGATCCCATGAGTATTGTAAGTCAAATGTTTCCTATTCAGGTTGGGCTGAGCGGACAAGAGGCGACGCCAGCTGCTAGTGAATCCACTGGTAAGCCTGTTGCTCCAGAAGGGCCAGCCGGGAACCAGGAGCAGGCGACATACGGCCTTCCACCGAAAAACATAGAGGGTAACATGCGTAGCGCTTTTAATACCTGTTCTAGACATCGTGCGGGGGTGACTTCCCTGAGGTGGCAAACTGAAGTACGCGCTGAAGAGTGCAAAGTCCACGTTTCCGCTGCTGAGCCACTAACTACCCCAAAGCGGCAACGCAAGGAGGCCAAGGACGAGAGCCCGCTTGTGCCATGCAAACGCATTAGGTGCAAAACCACTCCGGCTGAGCCAGAGCACGACGAGGCCAACACAGCAGGAGAAGCGGCTTGTAGCACCTTGAGTGCAGAGTTGCGCGCAAAGGTAGAGAAGGCTGTCGCCGTGTTTGGTGCCGGTGAACAAGGCAACTGTTTGAAGAAGAAGTACTCTCCCTCGGAAGTGCCTAAGTGTGAAATTTGCATGGCCAAACGCCATGAAGTGAAGTGGCAAGTTCGCGTGACAGGCAATGGCAAAACCAAAGCCAGTGGTTCTCAATGCTACGGCTGCTACAGGGCCTCAGTGAAACTGCAGTGCCCACGCAGCAGGGTTGTTTGCCAAGCTTCACATGGCAATTGTAGAAGCATATGAGTGGCACATGGCTGCTGCTCAGCTTGAACAGGACAATATGTGAGGATTGGTTGAGGACTTGCCTGCCAATTGTGCATACTGTCACAGCGACTTCGTGGAAAAACTCCCCATTCCATTAGCAGGCTCTGAGACAAGCCCAAAGGAAGACTCTTTCTGTCTTCACAATGTTTTGCGCGCAACGAAATGCCACTGGAAAGAGGAGTGTGTTGGCCATTGTCTTGTTGAGTGAAATCATAGAGCTGAGCGCATTGTATGGGAGCCTGTGCGTCAAAAAAGCCCTAGAACATGTGGACAATGTGGGACGGTTGGATACACTGACTTTGGGGTTTGATGCTGGGAACCATTTCCGCAGCTATGAGAACTTGTTCCATTTCCTCTATGACATTCCGAAACAGTCTGGGCAACCAGTGCGCCTCAACTTTCTTGTTGAGAAACATGGAAAAGCAATGTGCGACTCCGAGGTTTTCAGCCCTGTCAGGCGCTGGTTGGACGAATGGCTGCTCAATCCCAATAGCTTTGCTGACTCTGAAGAAGCTGTGGCCGAAGTGCTGCGGCGACATGCAAAGCGTGAGATGCAACAGAAAACCCAGGTGGGACACGGTTCATCATAGAGATTTTCAACCCTGGCAAGAAGCCCAGCCACACAAATGCATTGAGCATGGATGAGGATTTGGTGACCAGGTCATATTCATGGTTGGCCACACCTGCAAGGCATGGGAGCTTGCCTGTGCGAATCGACAACTGCTTGTTTTCACACAGTGGACCCAAGACACGGTCACGGGTATCCTACCAAGTCTTGCGCAAGCCCATGCCGCCTGAGCGCTTGACGTGGAAAACAGGGTATTGGCAAGACCCCACTTGGCAAAAGGGGCCAATCAATCCTGGAGAAGAGAATGAGTTGATGCGAAAACACCGCGCTCAGCTGGCACTTTGGAGAGGGCAGGCTCTACCCAAGAAGCGAAAGCTGAATTTTGAAGAGTTGTGTGAAAGAGATGAAAAACGCCTGGCGAAGGCGAGGGAACAATCACAAAGGAAACGAGATGCAGTAAGCCAGCGTAACCAGATCTCAGACAGCGAAGACTCGCTCTAAAAAGGTGTGCTGCATGTGGCTTTGGGTGGGGGGTGATCAGATGTGTTTGGCAGCTGGTTAAAGAGGTAGGGTTATCTCTAATATGTATGCATGTTGACAACTGCAGCTGCTAGACTCAGCTTGTGGTTGTGACAGAACCCTCACACGCATGTGCGAAGTCAAAAAGGATTATACCAAACCCTGTAAAACGATATGGTGAACTACCAAAATCGATAACCTTGTCAAAGTGGAACCCAGTTTGCTGGGAGGTTTTGCCGGTCGCTCATACATAATATCATATATATATATAATATCATTATATCATATATATATATATCAACAGTTATACATGTAAACACACACACACACATTACTCTGTACATACTATTTTGGGTTTCCTGGTTGTTTAGAAAAAACACCGTAAAGTCCAAGAACGTTTCTTCGGAGCCAGGTACAGCCTGCATGTCAGATCCTGATGCTGAAGCAAGGCGGCAAACTAATGAAGCAGCTGAATGAGGCAAGATGCAGTCGGACGGATCCCACAAGGTTGTGAGGTTCGACGCGTGTTGGAGATGCCTGCATTCATTGCGGTTTGGGGCACAAAAGCTAGGCTCTAGGCTTGGAACGCTCGGGCACGGTCTTAGGACGAGTTTGAGATGTCTCATGTGCCCCTCACCCAGTGGCAATAGCTGATTGGCGCTCATGGTAGCGCGATCATGCTCGCAGTTTCCTTTGGGAACTGTCACTGGTGTCCAAACACTTTGTAGTTTAAACATGATATTTATATAATATATAATGAGAATGGCATGGCTCTACTGAGTTGGGTTTCTTTGGGCTCGCAGATACATTTGGGACTGCAACTGCCCGGGATAAGAAAGACTCAGGAAACCGTGGTTGTTTGCAGGCTAGTAACAATGTTGATGAATTTGGCTTAAAGGTTGGCAAAGATTCATCAGAACACGATGTCCTTCTGGCTCCAGGATTTTGCGACAAATCCTGAAGCTGCAGGCAGCTGAGTTAAACCGTTTTTATCATTGCCCAGTAAACGTTTCCAAATGAGTTATTATTCCTGGCGCGATCATAAAAGGCTATAATGTATTAATGTATATAAAATAACAACTAAAGTTAACTAAAGTTATCAAAACCAAGTTTCCCAAACCAAGGCTTGACCACACAGTTTTGCCTGAGTGTGAAAATAACACCGACTAAATTGCAACACCTAACGGCAAAAGGAAAACTAAGTTGAACCAAACTGAAGTACCAGCTCTGAGTTGGTCAAGAAATACATGCTGTTCGCATTGAGTTCCAAGTCCTGAAAGGGCAGCAAAATCTGCAACAGTATTGTCGGAGAGGAGGGCCACGCCATTCGTATTTGTTCTTCAAGTAAAAGAGGCGATAGCTTCTGAGCCTGCAGGGGAAGGAGGCCAGGCTTGTTGGGAAGCAAGGAGCTTAAGCCTGATAAACAAAACTTTCTTGTGGGACCGGACACTGCCTCGACATCGGCTTCCCAAACCTTTGGGGAGAAATCACCGTCTCTTGGACATCATACTTAGTCGAAAACTCTTGCTTGATATAGTCTCCGGGGAAGCCGCAAACGGTTTCATGAAGAAACCAGGCTAACCTCAAAGCAGGTATGTCAAAAGATGAAAGCTCTTTGTCAGGAAAACTGTCTACAAGCAATCAAAACTTTGTTCAGAATGCACAATGCGAGGTAACAGTTGGTTCTTCTTGTCCTCCATCCGAACGTCGTGCGCGATGCGCTTTTGCTCATTCTGGAGGCCCTCGTTTTTATCCATCCTGACAAGTGAGTGTGGTAAGCAACTTCCACAGCAAATGAACAAAATACTTTTTCCACAAAAGAAAGGAACAGTAAAAACTGATTGTTCAATTCATGGGACCCTGACTCGTATGTGGTCTGCTGATACCCGTTGAGTATACCACTATAAAAGGATGATCCTCTTCCTTTATTAAATGCAGTTTCCAAACCCCATTTTACAAACCTAATAGTGGGTATACTCAAACATTTATATAGTGTTGGATGATCATTTTAGCAACAACATCAAGTTTGTGCTTGGTGATGTGGAACATTTCAATTAGATGGAAAGACGAGACCATCATTTTATAAACAGAGCGGCCTCGTGCTGGAGATTGTCAACAAACAGAAGGAACACCTCTGTAAAATGCTTGTTTGCTTAGGCCTTTGCCAGTTTTTTAGCCATAGATCCAGTAAAAGTCAGTTTATAGACCCCTTGGAAACAAACTCGAAAGCAAACAAACACCACCCCCCTAACTACAGTAGCCCAGCAGTCAAACCAGCAAACCCCCAACCCTGATCCTGATCAACCAGGAAGATCTCTATCTATTCAGTTGAGCCCCTAGTAGCGTCCTTGTTACTGGTAGTAAGGCCAGGAGCCCCTAGTAGCTTCTTGCTCCTAGTAGCGATGCCAGGAGCCCCTAGTAGCGTCCTTGCCAGTGCCAGCCCTGGAGGCAACAAAAAACATGTTAAGTTATAAGCATATATAGAGGCACCCACTGGGAAAACAATCCGAAAAACCAAAACCATGTTCGCGCTGTTTGTGGCATGTTGAGGGAACCTGTACCTGTCATTTTATAAAACGACAACCATGTTGAAGAAAATTTCCAGACGCATAATCATTAATAATAATCATTGTATGAACGTATTGATTTGTCATTTTGTAGTGATTGCATGTTGTTCCACCATTCTAAACACAGGCTCTTTTATAAAAAGGAACATTGCAGCCCAAGCAGGTATTAATGGGGTATATAATGTTTGCTGACTCTGCGAGGTAAAGGTTGTAGAACGCTATTCAACTATCAAGGTTTTCTTGACAATATTCGAGACAAACGTTCAAAAGGACGGTGCTGAGAATTAGAGCTTCCTCGAGCCGGGTGGAAATTCCCTCAAAAAGTACAGTAAACGTATAATAGACATTTTTTGATGTGATGCCAAGGTTATCATGTGATGCCAGTTATTTTCTCTAGTTTTGTTTGCTACTCACTATATAGACACATCTCCCGAGAAGTCTTTACTCCGCAGAGCTTTGTTCCAAAGAAACTCTGTTTGGGGTTTACTTACTTTGCAGGATCCGGTGACCAATTGAAACCTTTGGATACAAGCGTCAGAGGTAGCGACATGAAACCCAAGACATGGCCCCCTAGAAATAGTGCGATGGACTTTCATTTAATGCCCGTAGCTGACTCTTTTTGTTTAAGGGACATAGTTAAACCAGTGACGCCCTTCCGGTCTGCCTTCTGGAGGCAGCCGGTTCTCGTACTTTGGTAGGGGAGCCGGTGTAGGTCCTCAGGAGGAGGACCATGGAAGGCACCATGGAGCCTTGGCGTCGAGGCTGGTGAGGAGCACCTCATTGGCATTGGGGTGGGCGTCATACTGGAAGCGGTCCTTTACGATGAAGGCGGAAATCGCCAAGGACGGGGAATCATAGAGCTCACTCATGAGGTCGAGACAAAGGCTGGCCCAGCCAAGGAGACTTTTCGGGGGACCTTTTTGGCCATTGAGGATGGATACTACAAATGGTGGGTCGGTGACCATTTTAAAGAGGAGTTGGTGACCTTTCAGCTTTGCAGCAAGCCTGCAAGTGGATGCCGAGTGGCCACACCCTATCGAGATCCCATTCACGTTGACGTCTTCCGTGTGCTTGGGGGGCATTCAGCCAGGAAGGTAGTCTGGCCGGACGAAGGTGAAAAAGAGAAGGTGTGTGAAGCCCTCACCCGATTGGACTCAGGCGCCCATGGATCCGGCCCCCTGGGTCTTCCTGGGGGGGGCGAGGCCACGGGTGCCCAGGGTTCAAAGGGTGATGAAGGCGTAAAGTCAGGAGCAGAGGGCATTGAAGGATTGGCACGTGCCCTGGGAGCTCAGACTACGGCTGAGAAGGCCAAGACAGATGAAGAACCTCCCGAAAAGCGCAGGAAGAAGGATGAGAAGGAGAAAGCTGCCGGAAGCGATAAGGATGACCTCGAGAAGACTCTCAAGGGCTGGGCGCCAGCTCCGGTAGAAGGGAGTGCCTTGAGACTGTCTGTTGACAAAAAGAAAAAGAAGAAGAAAAAGGACAAGAAGACACACGAGTCGACCGAAAGCTCCAGTGAGAGTTCGTCAACCGATTCGCTTTTCGCTTAGCTGCCCTCCCAAAAGGGGTCGACAAGATCCATCGTTTGCACGAGCAGAAGCCAGGGCATCTGGCCAACATGACCCTAAGGAGGTTCAGCGAGCTGCTGAACCGATCGATTGGGGGGGAAGCGGCATCATCAGGGGAGAACCTACCTCCGGAGGCAACCATCGGATTGAGGAACTTGAGGGAGCTCCGCACGCTTGCAACCATGGTGGACTTGATGGCATCGAACAACACCCTGAGAGCGTTGGACGTAGCGATCCAACGGATCAAGAGCATAGAGCTGTTCGTGGCTCAGGGAAATTGGACTCAGGGATCGCTGATCGAACTCGTCCTGCCAGAGGGAGAGCAGCGAGCTTGGTTCAGGCAAGAACTCAAGGCAGCAAAGCAGGAGAAAAAGAGCGAGACCAGGAGGTGGAGACACACCCACTCTCACCCACACTCACTCTCACTCACACCCGCACTCACTCACACTCACTCTCCCACTCTCACTCGCACACTCTCACTCTCACCCACACTCACTAACACCCACCTTCACTCTCACTCACTCTCACTCACACTCACTCTCACTCTCACTCACACCCGCACTCACTCACACTGACTCTCCCACTCTCACTCACCCTCTCACTTTCACCCACACTCACTAACACCCACCTTCACTATCACTCACGCTCACTGACACTCATACTCACACTCACTCTCACTCTCACCCACACTCACTCTCATTCAGAACGAGTGGGGAGGAGCAGCTGCGGGAGGGGGCGAAAAGAAGGAAGAAGGAGGAAAAGACGAAGCAAAAGACGAAGCCCCCCCGCCAAATCCAGTCGGAGGTGCAAAAGGGAAGAAAGGCAAAGGAAAGGGCAAGAGGAAGTCGAAATGGTGAGTGAGGAAGATGAATCCCGCCACTTGCATTACAGGGCCTTCGACGACGCAGTATCTGCTGATACAACCAGTAAGAGGCACCGAAGACGGCTGATGAAGCTGTGTCGATGCAAGGCCATCATTGAGCTACACGAACACCTCCATGAAGCATTCGGGAAGACTGAGGACTGGAAGCAGGCAGAATTCCGATTCTTTGAGTGTCTAGTGAACTTCGTGGATGATGGCTCAACGGTAATCGTTTCCAAGATGAGGACTGAGTTGCGGTTCTTGTTCGAGGAGCAGTCGCCACAGGAGAATCTGTCTTGTAGCCGCTTCTTGGGGGCTTCACCAGGTGTTCCAGAGCTTGTCTTGGGAACAGCCTGCTCGAAGCCTCTGAGGGTGGTGAATGGGCAGTCAATTTATGAGCTTCAGGATTCATGGAACTTTGAATGAGGAGTCCTGGTAGGTGACGGGGATTCAAAACATGGAGCATCTCCAATTTGCGAGAAATATGTGAAGCTCATGGAGCCTCAGCTACTCAAAGAGGCAGTGCGTGGACAGCCTTTAGCAGCGAAGAAGAAGGATCTAGAATGGGCCGCGAACGTTTGTGAGCTTCTGGACTTGGGTGGACCAGGAGTGCACCGAATGAGCAAATGGAAGGGGTGATGCGATCACTTCTCAAAGGCGAGTTCTCGATGAGCTTCCTGGGGGTGGTGCTACGAACAGCGTTGAAGCATCGCCCAAGCCCGTTGGGGAGTTTTACAAGACTTTTCCCTTGCTGCGCCTTGAAGGCTTTTCATCGAGCCGCCGAAGTGATGCCTCTTCCTCTTCCCAGGCTCAACGAGAAGGAGCAGGAGATCCATGAAAAGCTCTCAAAGTGGTTTGAATTGGGTCGCGTGCCTGATGAGGCTTTTGGTGAAGTTGGAGACATCAAAAACGACAGCCAGGCTGTGGGAGCACAAGTGCTGGGTCTGGCTGCAAACCTTGGTCCCTTGACTCTGGAGGCCATCTTGCCAACCACACCACTGCACGGACAGGCAGGGCGTGTTGACCTCGCCTCGGTTGTGAGCCCGGAATTGAAGCCCTATGTAGAGGAACCAGGGCTCCTGCGAATTGATGAGGAGGTCACGGACCCGCGAACAAGTGCTGAGGTCCAGGTTGAGTCACAGGAGGAGTGGAATAAGATAGCGATTCATCTTGTCAAGGTGGGAATGTTGGAAAGAGAAGTAGACTCAGAGACGATCCGCTTCAGGAACACCCTAGTGAAGAATGGAATGTTTGGAGTTCACAAAAAGTGGGTGCTCCGAAAGGATGGAACTTGGCTTCGAACCTTGCGGCTTATTGTCAACCTCATACCTTCAAATGGAGTTCAGAGACGCCTTCCCTTTCGAGCCTCAGAGCGTATGGGTTACGCTCCTTTGTGGGGAAACCTGGTCATTCAGGACGATGAAATTATACTATGCAGCGCAGAGGATCAGAAGAACTGCTTTCACATGTACCGGCCCGGGTACAAGTGGCGAGCCTTCTTCGTCCTAAACCGGAAGGCGAGTGGCAGCTGCTTTGGTGATGGCAAGCCATGGGCAAGCTGCCCGCGGGTAATCACTGCCCCCATGGGTTGGTCGAACATTGTGGACTTCATCCAGGATGGCTTTGAACACATTGCGCGGGCAGCGGGTCTTCCTCCCGAGAGAGTGATCAGGATGAATGAGCCGAGTCCTTGCCAACCGCTGAGCACCCCACGAACCTTCTACTCATTCTATGTGGATAACTACGATGAGTTGATGGTTGTGTGGAGAACGGACAAGGGAGAGTATGAAGGGCGCCCCACGGACAGCCAGTTGAAGTTGCGAAGAGAGATGGACGTGCGTGGGATCGCGCGAGATCCGGACAAGGCAGCTGAAGGTCAGGCTTCATGGGCGTCACTAGGGGCGGAGGTCGATGGCCAAGCGGGTTGGATTGGCAGTTCCTTGAAATTCCACCAGGCCCTAGCTGGAGCAAACATGAATTTAGTGACTCAAGAAAAGGTTCGAGCATCAGATGCGGACTTTGAATCCGTGGTGTCGAAGAACATGCACTCAGTCCAGTATGCGCGGCCGCTCGCTTGTTTGTTTGATACCCTCTATGGCGATATGGCTGGGGAGAGCGCAGGCTGGGTGAGTGAAGATGCTATGGATGAATTGCTGCTTCAGACTTGTCTTTGACCCCTTCGCCAGCGAGTGAAGGTGAACGGCCAGGTCATCGCGACCGATGCCAGCGAAAGCGAAGACGGGGGCGGGGCCTGTGTTTCAATTGGGCTGACCAAATGGGGTTTTGCCCGAACTCAAACCCTGGCACGAGAGCTGGGCGGACTTGAAGGAGCTGGACGTCTTCTGGGATTCGAGCCTTTGGCACTGGTGGGAGTGGATACATCCCCTGAAGCCAGTCGCATCATGCGTCAGCACCACAGGCATATCCTATGGTACGATAGCGTTGAGAAGGTCACCCACGAGGAGTTGATCGAGATCCGGCAGCGATTTCCCCGAGCAAAGCGAGTCTTGCTGAGCGGGGGTTGGCCTTGTGTCAACCACTCTCAGTTGAACAGTATGAGAGGAGGAGCGGAAGCGGCATCCAGTCAGCTCTTGGATGAGCTGATTCGTGTAAGGGACAGTTTGACGAAGGTATCAGGTGAGGTGCATCTCCCGCCTTGGGAAGAGATAGAGTTCTTTGAAAATGTGGTCATGGATGATCACGACTACGAGGTGCAAACCCGCAAGATCGGATATGGAGCCCTTCACTTTGAGCTACTGGATCAAGAATGACCCTTTGGTCTTTGGAGCTGACTTGCGGGTTCGGCATCAACAGACGCTCCGAGGGCACCAATATACAATCTCAGCAGTGGAGATGGACACAGAGAGGCCTCCATTGGAGTGGTTCCTTGACAAGGGAGCTAAGAAGATGGAGGAGGCCGACCGACCTTTTGCTACGATCATCCAGATGTTACGTAAAAAGCTGTTTTTCTCACATGTTTACGGAAAATTATGGTCGTTTCTGAAAATTACGGTCGTTTGGTTTCAGAGCCATGGTGTTTCATTGCCAAATCTCCACACCTCCACCCAAACATCTCCATAAAGCATCACTTGACTGACTCCAAGCCGTTTCTTTTTGCAGCTCATTTCACCCCATAAGCTGCACTGCTTCAACATATGGTACTGGGCATCCACAGGGTGACACGGCAGCTTTAACAGGCAGAGGTATCCAAAACAGCTTTCATAGGTCCAGTCGTCTCACAGCTTTTGCAACTTCACGTAGGATGCCACAGTATATCTTTGGAGTGTTCGGACGTGAATTAATTTGGGTGAAACTCGACGCGACAAGCGTGAGACATGACCAACAAAGTCTTCACATAAAGCCGTTCCATCAACAAAAGGGTTGTAGATTTTTACATCTCCTCCTCTGAGCGCATCAAGGTGCATAGCGCGAACAACATGGTGGAAATAGTGAATTTTGGGGACCATGTTGAAATGGAGTTTCTTTTCTGAGAGGCTCCAAGATGCCAGCTTGCTGTATGAAGTCAGAAAAACATATCCTGCTTTGCAGGCTTTCTCAGCTGAGGCTACGGGCGTGAACACACCTTCGGAATACAGCGCATGCATGAAGTCATGCATCGCCCTCACACCCATCAAAATGAGCGAAAATGGTTTCTGACCACTTTCCTCGTGGAATGTTTCTTCCAGCAAGAACTGTACAAATTGCATAAAAACAACTGAATCGCAGCCTTTGTTCCACCCACCTTGTGTGTATTCTTTTGGACCGTTCCAACCTATCACAGATTTTTTTCAGCCCTTTGCAGTCCAAGTGCAGTTTATTGGCCTTG
Organism: Durusdinium trenchii; assembly: GCA_963970005.1. Classification (NCBI taxonomy): domain Eukaryota; class Dinophyceae; order Suessiales; family Symbiodiniaceae; genus Durusdinium; species Durusdinium trenchii. The sequence goes on from CAXAMN010023517.1 coordinate 398,031, forward strand.
CAAAAGTTGGCAGCTTTGCATTCATGGCTGCCAAATTGCGTTCAAAAGAACCTTCACTGAAGAGGGGTAGGATCAACACCATAGACGAACCAGCAAAGTCCTTGCACACCCCCATCTGCAAAATATGGAACAAATCCATGCGGAAAAACTGGGGCAACAACGCGTCTTCCTCACAGGGAATGAACTTGAGGATACTTGGGCATTCATCCCATGGAGCCTCATTGTTCTCAAACTCAGTTTTGGACCATGTGGGATCCAATCGCAAATCCTCAAACGGCAATCCAGGTTGTCCCGCATGACACAACCAACAGCAACCAACGAGGCCCTTAGACTTCTCATTGGGCGCCCGCTTGCGAATATTGCCAAATGTTCGGTTTAAGGATGCAGCTTTGGAGATCCAGGGTAAGTCTCCCTTTAACCCGATAGGAAGGAACTTGAAGGTCGTCCCATCGCAGTCTATGCCGGTGTTGTACAAATCTGCCCAGAACTTTGACCAATGCTCTAGAAGTCTAGTGACTGGGCTCCAATCATCCTTGTAAACACGCCAGCGAACAACTGCAAAGCAAAAGCGGCTTTCCATGGAGTGGCCAAGGTCATTTGCACCACCTGTAGAAGTGCTGTCAGGTTGCTTTGAAGTACCTCGTCCGAAAACAGGTTCAAATTGGAGAATGAGAAGTTCCTTTTTGCTGTAAGTCCTACCTCCGTCACCGTGCAGGTTGACAGGCGCCAAGTGTCTCAAGCATGTCCTGCCATCACGAGCATCTCTAAAGACACTGTGTGGTGGATGGAGCTTCTCGAAAGACTGCCAAAAGGATGCCAGCTCAGTTTCACCTCATGTCAGAAGCTGCGCATGGTTTTACTGGATTTGCCCTCCGCTGACCCCAAAACTATATTGAAAAAACAAATTACTGTAAACTCTTTGCTCATTGATCATCTGTGAGGAACATGTGTCCATCGGCAAACCTGCAACCTTGTCTAGGTGACCAATGTCTCGCATAGCTGTGATCAAGTCAGCTGGGCGGATACACGGAAAGTGTGCAAGTAGATCACCTTCCCTACGGAAAAGACCTTCCGCTCTGCATCTCTTTCCCTTCCCCTTGCACAACCATAAAGCACATTGCAAAGTACATCCCTATCTATCTCGGAAGCCACTGCGTCTTGGACCAGCTGCTTCGCAGGAACCTTGACACTGAACTGGTTCCCAAAGAGGAGAAAACATATAGCAATAAGAAGAACCTAGGGCGCAGGCCCCCATTCCGTATTTCTTCGCAATCTGCCGGGCCTTCATGGTAAGGTCCTGAATGCCTGGCATGGAAGTAGCGCAATGCAAAAATCACAAAAGTGCTCACCTGAACAGATCGAGTCTCAGGATCACTTGTAAGGAAGATAGGTTGCACCAGACAGAAACAGCAGAAACACGCTACAAGAAGATGCGCGTGAGAAATCACTCTGTTTTTCTTGCAAGTGCCATGGAGCCATGTGCCACACTCCCCACTCCGTGTGTGGACACCTAAGGCTGCAACTTGTCTTTGATGCCTACACCACATCTCGTGGTGAAAATTAACCCTTACTTGCTCTTGCTCTTGGCCTTGGATTTTGCATTTGCGCGGCCTCCACCTCCGCCCTTTACCAGCAGAAGCCTCAGCCTTTGGCTCAGCTTCATGCTCAGGCTCAGGTGACTTTCTTTTCTGAGGTCTGGATGGTTTGGATGTTTTTGGCTGCTTTGCCTTACGCTCACTGGCATCAGCTTCGCGCTCTTCTTGGCCTTCCTGCATCAAGCAATCGATTTTGCCAATACAAGTGAAGATACAGATGGAAACATAGGATAACAGTCCAAACTAGAAGCACCTGTTACCTGTTCTTCTGCTTGAACGACATGGCCAAGACGCACCTAGCCAAGGTTGTAGATCTAAAAAGGAAAAGCTGGAACCTTCGCATTGAAGTTGAACGTTACCCTGTCAGACTTTTAAAATATACGTTTAGGCGCGATCGCTTCACGGCAGCATATTCTGCTTCCAATTTCTTGCTGAGCCTCGGATGCGACCCAATCAAAGACAAGATGGTGAAAGGCGACTGAACGGCATGACGCACAGTACTGCATACGTTTGGACATGCAACTCAGCGGAAACTCCATGAACCCTTTGATCTGCTTGATAGGCAGCCAAAATGTCGTACTGGCTATACAACTCGCTAATCACCTTCTCCATTTTCTTGATCTCCCTGAGCCCGCCAAAACTCGAAAAACTCTAAATCTATATACATTGAACTGTAGCACACATGAACCTGGGGAACTGACAGTGCAATTGAAGGGTCTGATGAGTCCAGCTTTGCTACAAACTTGCTGAGATCATCTTTGGAGGACACACACTCCGCCATGTAGTTCGCCAAGACTTCACCTCCCTAGCACAAAAACGTACGAAAAACACGATCCCACAACATGAGAGTGGGAACCACAGGTTTGTGACGCTCTTTTCCTTGTCGCTTTAACCTCCTCAAGGGTCTCAGCTGGAATGGTTAGGTTTTGGTCCGCCATTGCGCTGCAGCTCCTGGCGGTGACGCTCCGTGACCTTGAGCGTCGGAGAGGGAGCGAGCCATCCTTGGTGTGTCCTCTCCCGGAGGTGGTTTGTTCGTGCAACGCGACAGCCCCAAAGGAGGACACATCAGGGGTGGCTCAAGGGCGTTGGTTGATCATTGCTAGCATTGGGATTGGCGCAGTTACAGGTGTTGTTGTGACATTGAGTTGCTTGCATTGCTTGAAGAGGAATGGGTCAACCCAAGCTGGACGACACACACATAGGAGACGTGGAGGCGGCATTATATCAGGGGCTGATACCGGGTCGGAGGATTCTCCTGTGGTACGACGACGATGACGTCTACCATGAGGGGATGATTGGCCTTGTTGTTGGTGGCACAGAAGTTGTGTTGTACACCCCTGACAAAGACTTGTACATTGAGGATGTGTCCTGTGTTGGGGCTACGGGGCCGACAAAGATCAGAGGCCTGTATGCCCGCCACAGGATACCAAGAGGTCTAGGTGCTGCTGCTTACCGTTTTCGAGAGCCTATCACCGATGAAGTCATCAAGAGGGTCATCAGAAAATCGTTGAGCTTAGCCGAAGAGGAGAAGGGGGTTTCCTTCACAGTAGCCCCCCCAGGGTTTGTGACTCAGAAGGCAGAGAGGTTGACATCAATGAGTTTTTTGGTGGCGCCTTCATCCGCCACCGGCTGGCACCACGCTCGCCTGTCTCGCCAATGTCTGATGGAGATGGTCGAGCCTTTCCCGTTCGTCCAGCCCTCCCGGATTGTGTCTGGGTTGCTGCTGAGCCCCTGGGGGGCATGGTCTTGGGCCAGGAAATGTCCTTGAATCCGGACTCAGACATCCAGGTTGGCAGTCACACGGCGCTGGCCTTGCGGGGCGGCAAGTGGGTGAAAGCCGAGATGGTCAAGCTTACAGAAGCTAGTGATTTTGCAGATCGCAGGCGTTCTATTTTTGCTGACTCCAAGCCCTCTGGATCAGGCGAGTGTCCCAGTTTACTGGATCGCTTGAAACCTGATGCCTCTCCCAAGGGGGCAGGCAAGGAGGACGAGGAGGATGGCGAGATTCGCACGCTCTGGGTGGACTATGATGAGCATTCAGAGAGATACAAACGCTGGCGTGACCTCTGCAAAGAAATCTCTTGCCCGGTCATGGAGGAGAAGCCCTTGGAGGGTCCATTGACTACCCTTCACCTCGCAAAGCACATGGAAAAGCATGGGGGCGACCCTCGGCTATGGCTACAAATGTGGTGCAGAACCAAACACATCGACCTTCGGGATCGAACCTACCATGAGCTCAAGGTTTTGCGCGATGTGTTGTACTTTGCAGGAACATTCGACCAGTTAAACTTACCAGCATTAATGAGCATTGAAACTGTCAGTCGGAGGATCCAGGCCATAGCAGACGCATATACAAATCCCGACAAACCCAGTTGGGCCAATGCAAACGTCTTTGCTGGGCAAGGAGCCTTGGATGATGTGGTGTCCCGACCTTCCGTGTCTATGCAACAGAGAAGAACAAAGAGGAGCTGGAGTTGCTACAGGCTCGTCAGAAGGTTCGCGAGCTTCGTGGAGCACCTCTGGCGACTAGCGGTGAGACGGCAGAGGCTGGAGTTGATAGCCTGCCCGCGGCCAAAGCCACCCCAAAGCGCAAAGGTGGCAAAGGAGCCAACGGCCAGGCAGCTGATGCGTGACTATGAAGTTGGGGGTGGCTCTCAGTGCCCGGAGCCACCTCATGCTGAGCAAAGTTTGGGGCACACACAGCTACGACCCACGGGGAGGGCCCTGCCGAAAACCAGAGGCAGGGATCTCTTCCCAATACCCCGTTTTGCATGCCCTGACGAGAAGCTTGAGTCTTCAAGAAGTGTGAGGAGGAGGAGGCTTAGGCTTCGTCGAATTTACCAAGACTGCAACGAGGTCGTAGATGGCCTCAACTGGATGGCAGGCTGTCGTGAGGAGCCAAGCGCCGACCGTCCGGTCAGTCTTATGCATGAGGAGGTGCTGGCGCGTGTGGAAGGCCTGGTGGGAGACCAGGAGCCCAGAGGCGCTTTGCCCACGGCGGAGGGAGCCCTCAGTGCGCTTCTCCATGGCAGTTCTCCATACGATTGGAAGCCGTCGAATGAGACGTTGGCCTCGTTCCAGATTGACATCCTTTCAGTCCCTGGAGACGCGAGCATGTGCCCGCGGCTGGAGGAGGTGGCGCCTGAGGATTGTCTCGAATTCCTGGACGAGAAATCAGAGCTGATGCTGAAGTCAGAGAATGAGGTTCCACCTGAAGCACAATTGGTGTCACCCTACTGGGATCCAAAGCTGAAGTTCAACCAGAAGTGCTACCATCAGTTGGTGCAGAGGATTCATGCGGCCCATTTGCTAAACTACACTCTTCAGCCCAAATGCATGGTGGGAATTTTTTGTGTTTGGAAGTCGAACCGTACAAAGCTTCGAATGATCAGTGACGCCAGGCGGGCGAATCAGTTTTTTCGCGAGCCACCTGGAGTTTCGCTGATGACGGGCGAGGCATTCGGCCGTTTTGAGCTTGAGTTTGATGAGAACACTGTTGTGGATGACGTTGTCCTTTCGTCGCTGGACATTTTTTCGGGGCTCTCTGATGTGAAGGATTGTTTTCACAGACTGCGGGTCCCCATGTGGTTGAGTCGGTACTTTTGTTGGTATCCCGTCCCTGCCAAACTAGTGGGGCTCGATGGCTGTGAATTGGAGGGGAGAGTTTTAGGAGCTCTTGATGCAGTTTACCCTTGCTATGCCTCCTTGTGCCAAGGGTTCACATGGTCGCTTTTCTTTGCCCAACGTGTGAACGAACATCAGTGCAACTGCTGTGACCCCTTAGCAGATGCGAGGCTGTCGAATGACAAAAGTGGCCCAGTGGTTTTTCACATTGGCCAAGATGGCCCCTTCAAGAGTCACTACTATGTGTACGTTGACAACCTGGGGGTGATTGGTCAGGGTCATAGTCGTGTTTCAGACATCATGGATAACCTACAGAGGTCTTTCAATGAGAGAGGGCTGGATCTCCATGCTAGTGCGGTGGAGAGTGGAGCAGTTGACACCTTGGGCTGTGTGGTCGAGTGCAACAAGGCTCGCTGCCGGATCAACCCAGACCGGTTGTGGAAGGTGAGAATGGCCATTCGTGGCTTGCTGAGGAGAGGTAGATGCACTGGGAAGGCTCTGGAAATTGTGGTGGGCCACCTAACTTTGTGTGGCCTCATCAGTCCTGGCAGCTTGAGCATTCTTCATACCTGCTACGCCTTCATCAGAAAAAACTACACGGAGGTCTCTCATTTGTGGCTCAGCGTGGTAGAAGAGTTGAGGGCTTTTTCTGGAATTCTTTTCATGATGTGTCAAGACTGGATCCGTCCCTTGAGATGGTCATGTCCTCAGATGCCAGCCTCAGTTGCTACGGAGTGTGCAGCGCATGGTGGCCTCGTCAGGAGGTCGCAGCCGTCGGACGCCAACCTGAGCGAACTCGGTTCAGGAGACTCTCAGGGCACTCAGCCCGAGAAAGTGCTCTGCAAGCGGCTGGCCTTGAGTTTCACGGAGGACTGTGGATGAAGAAGTTCCGCAATGTCTCGGAAAAGTTGAAAGAGGCTGGGTGGGCCCTTGATCCTTCTTTCCGTGAAGTGCCAGCTGCAGGTTTGCATCGAAAGCTTTGGACCCCAAAACTGTGGGGGAAGTGGAAACATGAAGACAACATTCTAATTTTTTGAAGCGCGGGCTGTCCTAAAAGCGATCAAACGTGTTCTGCTGACTAGATATGGTCACGACATGAGACAGCTGACTCTATGCGATAATCTATCCGTCGTCCTTGCCATCGAGCGGTGTCGGTCGAAGAACTATCGACTTTTAAGAATAATTCGGATGATTAGCGCTTATCTTTTTTGCAGAAACGTTTCTTTGTCAATTCGTTGGATTTCTTCAGAGCTTAACATTTCGGATGAGCCGTCCCGTTTTCATAGCCTTGAGGAGTCCAAGCTTCTTGTTGACTTGGTTGATGATTGTTTTTTGGTTGCCCCTTCTTCTCAAGATGGCCCCAAAGCACACACCCCACCGCACTCGGCAGCTGCAGCCACATGCCACAGCAGCGCCAGCGGTGACCGAGACCAAGACTTCAGGTGGTCGCAAAAGAGAGTTGAGTTTGAAGCGGGGGCCCCACAAGACTGCTTTGGCACCCCCTCTGAAGCGGGAACGAAGGCTGAGCTTAGAAAGCCTTCTGAAACAGAGGTTGGTGGACAAAGCTGTGAAATCGTTGAAACTCCCAGTGACAGACCAGGAGTTGAAAGAGCTTCACACCCTTGGGGCTCACAAGGAAGGAGAAGAAGAGACCGAGAGTGCCAGTTCCTCGTCAGAGTTCGGGGACGCGAGGAAAGGAGGAAAGCATCGTTCCTTGCGAAGCAAGCCAAGAAAAAAGCTGCAGAACCATGTGAACAACCTGATGGAAACCAATTCCTATGGCCAGAGTTTTTTGGAGCAGCATGCTGTCACAAAAAGAGTCAGGGAGAACTATGTCAAACAGGCTCGCAGATCTTCACACCTATGTGCTGGCAAACCGAATGCCGTTCAAGACGGACCTGGAAGTGGATCAAGCCCTGGTAGGCCTTTTCAATCAAAAGTTTTTGGAAGGGGAGGGGAGCCACTACGGGGACTATGTTTGCGCGGCCCTGACGGACCGCGTGCCAGAGTTCGGGAAGTTTGGGAGTCGAAAGATCCCCAGAGCTTGGAGGTGCCTGAGGTGATGGCGAAAGCTGTGCCCAGCGCGGAGCCGCTTGGCATACCCCTTAGCAGTTTGGTGTGCAATTTCATGGAGGATGGTCGTGCGTGGACACACAACGAAAGCGATCTTCAACCTAGGACAGTTGAGCACCTATCTACGCCCGGGATCACTCTTGAGGCTCCGGAAGCTTGGGCTTGTTGGCCCGACCCATGGAGTGACGCGGGCGTGGTCTGTTGTGACAAGCCTCTCAGAGACCTCAGACGTGTCAAAGACTGGCACCAAGGACGACAGTGTTCTCCTGGATTCGACGTGGACAGCCTTTCTAGGACCAGTTCTGCAGATCTTAGCAAATGGCCCGAAGATGGACAAAGTCTGGACCTTCGACTACAGCCAGTACCTCTCCGTCTTTCACGATTGCTGCCAAGATCTGGGATATTAGACTTGGTCCCCTACCAGGCTCGGCATTCCGGGCCCAGCATAGATCGGGCGCACCAACACCGGTCTCAAGAAGAGGTGCTCGCAGCTCAGTCGCCCGTTACGAGAAGTCCGGACGGCTGGCAGCCACTTGGAACAAGTTGACGGCGAACCAGCAGGTGACCTTCCTCTCCTGCGAAAGGTACATTGAGGAGATCATCCTCGGCCAAAGCGATCCACCAATCGCTTTGCCAAGATAGTTGAACAGGGTCGATACTTTGCCGATTTTTTCTCGGGAAAGGGCGGTGTGGCCAGGGCTGCCCGGCATGCTGGCTTCTCGACACGTGAGTGGGAGCTCTTGCACGGGCCTGATGGAGATTTGACCCATCCGGCTGTTCTTCGAAAGATTGAGGCTGACTGCTCACACGGGCGGCTTCTCGGGGCAATGCTGGCTCCTCCCTGTTCAAGTTTTTCACCCGCGCGATAGAACTCGTGTGGCGCGGACCAAGGAATGCCCATGGGGTCTTGACAATTTGCCTGACTATGAGCTCAAGAAAGTTCGCATTGGTAATCAGTGTGTCAAATCCGCTTTGAAGATTATCCGTTGGTTGGACAAGCAGGGACTTCCTTGGTGCCTAGAAAATCCACACAGTAGTAAGCTTTGGTATCTTCCTCCAGTTGAGTCATTGTGTGCCTCTTCACACACTCAAACGATAGTTGTGGACTTTTGCCAATACAAAATGCCGTGGCGCAAACGTACTCGGTTGATCTTTGGCAACGTGGAGGAAGTAGATCTTGGACGCTTTGCCTCTAGGCGATGCAATGGGTCTCAGGGGATTTGTTCGCGCGCACAACAAAAGCATTTTCAGCTCACTGGCAGTTCACCAGATGGAACACCTTGGACACGTAGAGCACAACCTTATCCCACCGGACTGTGCCACGATTTGGTTCACGCTCTTTTGTCTAGCTACAAGGTAGTCCCCTCTTGATCTCCTTCGCCTACTTTGCCAGCTGCAGCAGAAAAACTTTGTTGTGAGCACCACATACCAACAAACGAACAAGCAAGCACCCTGCCCCCCCAATCCCTCGTTAACTGACGGCTTGGGACTCCCTTTTTACAAAGGCTATGAAACCACAGATTTGGGAGTGCAGCCTCCTTTCAACTTCAGGCTGCGAGGACGTGCCGTGATCTTTTGAGACCTGTTCCCCGCTTGGAAAATAGCGCTGAGTCACATAAATTTGGTGAACAATCATCTCTCCCAGCCCACCTCCAATCCCAACAAAACGGGCCTTCTGACCCTTTTCCTCCATGCATGTGTTGCCGAGAGCTGCCCGCGCATGAGCTCTGGCCAGGTCAAGATGATCTGGGCCGGGAGCAAGTGCCAGATCATCACAAACACCTTGTGCTGACTTCAGTTCTTTGATACCCTCCCGTCGATGCTGACCGCTTTTACCCATTGTACGAAAATTGCGCCAATACTCCTTCTCATCGTCATCATACTCATTCGTCCTTGGGGCAAAAAACAGGGGAATCTATAAGGAGTTCTGGGGTGGCCGAGGCACTGGGTAAGTCCTTTCTCCTCTGCCTTTGCGCAAACCTTCCTCGCCTTCTTCCTTAAGTATGCAAACTAGGTTACTACAAACACTGATGCCTTCACTGTCACTCCCCCCAAAAAATGCAGACAATAGATTCAGAAAATCCCAAACCTCCTTCCGACACAGCCTTCCTCATGTCCGCAAAAGAATAGTAGCCACCTTGGGTTTCTAGATTGGAGTACGTCTCAGACTCCTTGAAGGCCTCCAGCTTCTGTTGGAACACGTCCTGCATCCAGCAAAATGCAACATGTGCCTTCAACAAAGTAAACCGCTAGCCGTCCTTGTTCCCATCCGACTCAACCATGAGGTCAATCAGCTTATTCCTGGAAACTCCCTTGGCCATCCATCTCTCGTGAAGATCTGGATCAACCTTCAACTTGCCTGTGCACATCCTCCGAACAACTGCCTCGCAACGAGCACGATTTTTCTTAGCCTCAGCCTCCAAGTCCTTGTCAGCACTGACCTCGCCCGGGAACAAGTTTGTGGGGGTTGGTGCCGAAGCCCTCTTTCGCACCACCCTCATCAAGTTCAGTGTCTGAAATTTCAAGTGGTGTGCCTGACCCTGGTGGTGGTGTAGGCGTGGAAGTCGATGACCCCGGTATAGCCTGGAAAGCAGTGCGCCAGAACCTTTTTTCAAAGCCACACTAAGTCACTACCCACATGCAGCCTTCGGACTTGGCGCCGGTGATGCGCAACAAGAAAAGACAGCAAGTACATCTCCCACATCAATGCCCTCAAAGATTCAAACAGCAGTGCAGACAAATAGACTGCAGCAACAAGAGTTTCTATATGGCACAAAAAGTGCCAAGGTGCTGCAGCCTGAAGCTTTGAAGCCAAAGCATCCTTTGAAGATGTGGCGGCTTGAGCAGGTCCAGCAGTAGCCACCTCACAAATACAGCAATCGGAAGAACAACACACAATCTTCAAGGTTCATACAGATTCATGCACGGAGGTCCGGCCTCTGGTAGAGCTTCTGCAGGTATCGTTTCATCAACCTGCACGCAACCATGAAACTCAAGAGTATGATCCATGAGGTTTTCTGAGACGGCCTGCGTGTCATCCAATGCATGCTGATCCGTTTCAGCAGGCTTGGAGCCAGGAGGCTGCCCCTGCAAAGAACCATCAGAATGTAATTGATCAAAGAAGGTAATACATATATATATATATGTCATTTTTGCAAAATGCACTTGGGAATTAAAAAGCTAACGGTATAACCAAAGGCCTTGAAACATTGCCCCTTTGCATCCTTCTCTTGAAGCCGCTGTCGTAGATCCTCATCGCAGTAAGGATGCAGCATGCAAGGCGTATGGACATGGCATTCCAGCACATTTGAGCAGTGCACCTGTCCTGCACTGTTTTTTCAAGCCCTTCAATATCATTAGGCAATTCCATCTTCACCCGGCGAGAGCTTCGAACCCCGGCCAGCATGCTCTGACCCGACCAAGCCCGGCTCTTCAGAGTACGAGGAGAACCGGACATGAAAAGATGGATTTCGAACCGTTTCGAACCCTATCCATGGACAGCTTTGAGCCTGCAAATCCTGAGGGTTTGGGATTACGGAAAATTATGGCTTTCCTATGGTTTTCCTACGGTTTTTTATGGTTGTTTTTTCGAGGGACCGTTTTCGAAAAAGCATCCGAACTGCTCGAAATTATGGGCGAATCTGCTTTAGGTACCAGGTCGCAGCATCGAGGGTTTTGAGCGTAATTTACAACCTCTTTCCGTGAGCGCACTCCTTTTCTGCATATTTTTTGCTGAAATGAAGCTGTTTTCGTGGTGCCAAACCTGGGACGCCCGTAATATCTCGAAAAACGCTCGTAAATGCTCGAAAAACAACCATAATTTTCCATAATTTTTCATAATTTGCCATAATTGTCGAGAACACAATGTGCACTTCTGACAAGTCAAACCTGCGCAGCAGACGTGTGCAAATCTGTTTCACAGCATACACGGCTTGAGCTTTAGTCAGGCAAGCTCAAAAAGCAAAGTCCTGTACACCCCTACAGGATTATCCCGTGCGCAACTCAAAAGGCATCCCTCATACAAAGCTTTTGTTCACATTATTGCAATTATTGAAAGTAACTGGAGGATCCAGATCATCTACAAGCGCACAGGAAGAAGTGGGCGCCAAGCTGTGGGTATGCAAAGTCCTGTGCGCCCACGGAGGTAATGCGCAAACTCTACCAGGCCGGCATCCTCGCCCAAATCGGACAAAGATGCTTCAGCAAACATGCGCATTGCTTCACTATCACTATCACTGTTCTCCTCTTTGTTGGAGAATTCTTGGTATTGAGCACGAACAAACAACTCAAAGGCCTTCTTCGCAAAGGCTGGTGTGTACATCCTTGGGAACCATAACAAAGAAAGATTCAAATTATATATATATATATGGATCATATGGATGCCTGTGCTAAACACGAATCTGCAAAAAGTCAACCATTGTTGCGTCCAAATGTCCCTGTGGCAGTAAGCCGTGATGTTCCCTGACACCTCTTTTTGCCTGCTTTGTCTATATATTGGTGAACCGGTTTTTTACCTCCTGGAAGGACTTCACGTTCAGGCGGCCCTTGATTGAGAATCCGGATATCCACGGCCTATTGGACCAAAGAACCAATCTCTTAGGAGTTGGTGCGTCATAGTGTCCAAGCCACATATAGGTTTTAAAGACCTCAGCGCGGAACAGGCATCAAACGCCTCGACATTTGGCAATCCCGAACTGGTCTCGAAACTGCTCCCCCCACCCCCCCCCCAGGGTTTTTGGATTTCAGTCTACTCTTCCAGGGTTGGGGGGTTAGGATCTTTCACATGAAAAAAGTTCAAGAACATATATCATCACCATGTCACACGAACCCGTTCCAAAAGCCAGAGAAATCTTTCTGATCGGAAAATGAGACTAGACCGTGGCTGCTCCAAGACCCAGTTGGAATTCAATGCCGATATCAGCAGGCAAATGAACGCACACCTGACAAACAACATGAACCATCAATCTTCAATTGTCAAAATCCCTATACCTTTATTTCAATCCAATAGAGCTTTGGCAGCAAGGACAAAATGGAACCTGCCTTGCAGCCATCAGATTACCTTTCTTGCACTGACCTGTACTGCGTCCAGCCCTCTGGCACTACATAGCTCCGGAGGGTCGAGCCCCTGCTCGTAGTGACCCAACTGGAGCAAAGGACTCCAATCCAAGTTAGGCCCTGGATGTCATTGCGAAGGACTGCTGTCAAGAAGGACCTTAATTAAGCCAAAGTTTGTGAAACGTATTGTCTCAACCACCCAACATTCACCCACCGCTCAAACACAACCAACGCAAATCAACTCAAGATGGCACCCAAACCCAGACGGCTTGTTGATGTCCATTCCGTTACCATACAGCTTGTCCAAACAAGCTGTGTTTTGCCCGCAGCCCTCAAACTGACTGGCCATAACTGCAGATCCGCTGAAGAGCTCCACCATTGACGACGCCTGTTGTACGCCAGAGAAAGGAGTGGACCTAAAGGAGATTAGACTCACACCCCGCCGCCTCATGCCAGCGGATGTCAACATTCCAGACCAGAAGAAGTATGGACAAGACGAAGATCTTAGCACAAACTGGCCAGGAAAAGGGTTGATAGGATTCTGAAACAAACACCACAGCAATTCAAGTTTGGCTTCGCGGCTTTAGGTGCTCTCAGCCGGAACAGGCTGCACACCAAAGACGCAGGAGTCCAAGACGGCATGACGTCAGGTCCCTTTGTTCACTCCTCTAACTTGACTTGGCAACGCTGCAGCCACACCGATGCACTCTAGCACTCTAATTACTGCCAACAGCTTATATAACACATAACACCTGGAACCGTGTTCGGCCACAAGCTAAAATTGCGCCAGGAACACTTGCAGGCTTCTTCGTCTTGAGGGAAAGCACTTGGCCTGATCGGGAAAATCCCCTTTGACCTCGGAGAACTCGCCGTAGATTCCGACCTGCTGACGAATGCCACTTACACTTGGCCCAAAAAAGGTCAGCAGCAACAGCTGACCTGCCGATAAACGCAAATTGAACTCGGTCAGCTGGAACAAGATAGCTGTAACTCGTTTTTGTCAGAGGTTTGGACTGCTGCGATCTGCACAGAGGCTCACCCTACTCGATACAAAATCATCGAGTCGCTAATCTCATTGGATCAAAATAAAGCCTTACAGTGGTGTGCCCCAACTTTGGCGCTCAGCTCTGATTCCCCACAGAGCGCGTGGCCAATCACACCAAAGGCCAGCTCATCTCACTTGCCTAGTTGACATCAGTCGCACCGCCTGGAGGACAAAAAAATATCAACAATAAGTTCAATCAAACGCGTGGGAGGTTACAAAGGAACTTAAGGAAAATGGAACTTGCATAGTCGACACTCAAGAATTTACTGCAATGGCATGATGGCCTGCTTCCATCGGGGTCTTGATGAATGCCTTTGCTGCCTGCTTCACAATATCCATCACTTCTTCCCCTGTCGGGTCCTCGCTCGCGTGCGCAGAGTAGAACTTGTAGCCGAAGGTCCAGAACTCAGCCTGTCAGGTGATATTTCCAATATACATCAAAGTTGAAATTGAAACAAAACTCGAAATACCAACAATGGCCGAAACATCCCTTCTCTAGCCTCCCACTTTGCTTGCTTACCAGCCGGCATGTGCGGCTTGATGATCTTGGAGAAGTGGTGAGCTGCAGCGTCCCCAAAAAGTCCCATGTTCTCACCTTTAGGTCTGTAGCGCCTAGCAAAAGTGGAGTTCTCCCCTGTTTTGGGTTTCTTCTCCTTCTCTGGGGTCCTCTTGGGTGGTACCTTCTTGCTCGGGGGTGTGACCTCCAGCTCTTCTGCGCCATCAACCTTCCTGCCCCGTTTTGTCCCTGGCCCCTTCCCGTCCTTCTTCTCCTGTTTCTTCTCAACCTTGTTACGACCCTTTCCCACGGCATGCTTCTTCTTATTCTTTTTTTTCTGCTTTGCGTCTCCCGTGTTCTTCCCCCTTCTCCTTTTGGGTGTAGGCTTCTTCTCCCCGGTTTTGCCTTCTTCTTTTTCTTTCTTTTTGTTGAGGTCTGATTTCAATGATAGCTGCGCTTCCCGCGTCGGAACCTCGGGTTGGGGAACAAAAGGACTGCCAAGCACGCCTGCAACAACAGCGAGACCAACAAATCAGCAAGAACCAACCACAGTAAAAGGCAATGTTCAGCCGCAGAACTTCTTTGATGGGGGACAGCCCTGTTTTTGTAGCATCTCCGAAAGCAATGGTTGCATCAGAATCGCTCTTGCCACGGCGTTTGGTTTCCGCGAACGTCTTTGGTCTAGGTCCAATCTGGGAAGGACTACCAGGTGCATCTAGTGCATTCTGCATGATTTGCGTGTCCAAGTGAACTGGCTGAGTCTCGTCATAATCTTTGACAGAGGTGTCAGCTGGATCAGGTTCATCATCACTTGAAAGAACATCAAATGGTCCTAGACAAATGGGTAAAAACTGGAAGCTGAAGAAGTACACTCCACAATTACAGGTCATCACTTCTTCACGAGACAAACTGAAAAGTCCTTCTGAAGAGGCTTGCCGGGTCAAAGGCTTCAGCCTTGCCCTTTCCTGCGCCATCCTTGGACAACCAAGTGTTGCAAAACCACCTTGGGATGCCCGGAGATTAATATACCTGAATGGGTGAAAAAATGCGTGCAAGTGTCAGCCTTTTGGCCTTCAACTTCAGCTCAGCCAAACGAAGCATCTCTTCGAGGGACATGTCACATTCAATGTTGTTGGGGGAGTCCTTTTTGCCTGAAGCGGTTCCTTCTGGGACGGGGTCCACACAAGAATCACGCTCTCACTCTCACTTCCGGAACCAATCTGAAAACCACCACCCTCCTCTGGTTCATTGTCAGCCTCCACATCCGAATCAACATGTACCACCTCCTGTAGTTGCTGATGAGCCAGCTTGGCACCCATCGCCTAAGAAAATCAAGATGAAAGAGTCTGTATAGTGAGTATAGTGTTGGTTGTTTGTTTTGGGTTCTGCAGGCACAAAATGTGGCAGCCAAGTTTCATCACAAACCTTCTCGAATGCCTGCTGGCAATCATTGCACAAATCCCGCAACAAAGTATCCTCAAAACAGAAACTCAACAAACATGCCAGAACCAGTAGCACACTGGAGCGGAAACCAAAACACCCACACACACACACAAAAAAGTTTGGCTAAGGCACCCTTGGGGTTTCTGGTCTAGTCCACTTATGCCTGCAGAAGGTCAACATCTTCTTGATTGCCCAGGCATCTTTAAGGGCAACCGACTCCAAGCGGCTTGGGTCAGGGAATCCACAGTTGTCATGAAACTGCAACGTCTCAGAAAGGAGCATGTCAACCCATGGGTTCTTCAAGCACCCATGCTCTGCAATAAGCCTGGTGATAGGCTTCAAGGCTTCAAAGTTATTGTGGACGCATTCAATGCATCCTACAACAACTGGTTCGCCTTCACTTTGCTTGAGGCCTCTAGTGAAAGGCGCCCCTTTCTGCGAGCAAGAGCGGAAAAGTTTGTCTCTGTCCCAGATAACATGAAGCTCTGACACCCATGACAAGTCCCATTCATTCATGGGACCTTTCTCCAAAGCTTCCGTACCCTTGGGTTGCAGCATTTGTGACAAATCCCACACTCTTGGACCAATGGCTTCAGGGCAAAAGGGAATACGTATTTGACAAATGCCTCAAGGCACATCCAAATGAGGACACTGAGGACACTCACTAGCTTGCAAATCAATTTGCATGCTGCAGACTCTTCAGGAAAAATATCAATTCTCCGGCCTTTGAACGCAGGAGTTGGTATCTTCCCCATTGCTCACTGAAAAAGGAAGGAGCAGCAACCCATGTGCATCCTTGTCTTGAAATTGTTTTGATGTACTTTATCAAAGCGTCTATGTGAAGACTGGGCTATTGCATCATGACTATATATACGGTAATGTACTCTCATTGGCCTCTTGAAAGGAGGGCAGCAGTTGAAAGTGCCACAACTTCCAACATGAAATGGATGCCAATGTAATCGTCCTCTTGGAATCCTGAGACCTCCTCTGGAACCTCCTTTAGAGGCAGTTATGGTATTTTACGGCCGTTTTTGAAAATTACGGCCGAGGCTGTTTTTTTAGAAACATCCAAAAAAAAAGCCATGCATCTGAGGTTGTAGGAAGGAGACAACCGCCTCCTCATCCAGCAGGATTTGAAACCGCATCGCAGAAGGCCTTGGGTCGATGGCGAGGAGACTCTTTTCGAATGGCTCCTTACCAGTATGAAAACAGAAATATGGTTGTGGACCCGCAGGGGCCACGACGGGGCTAACCCTCGAGAACAGCTTCGTCTGATGGGATTCAACTCCACTCATCTGGAAGCTAAAACCAAGCTCAGCAATGACCAGAAGGGCCAGCTAATTGGGAACTCCTTGGCCACGGTGATGGTGGCTCGCCTGCTGCCCGGGTTGGTCATCACTGAGGATGAAGAGGTCAAGAGGTTGGATCTCACAGGGCTGCTATGGCAAAAGCTGGCGTGACTTGGAGGAACGGTCTCAGCACGAAGATCAGCCCTGGAAAGTTCGATTTGGATCCCAGGCGGGTGCTGCCACCGGGGTCCGGAGCCTTTGTCAGAGGGTCTCTGGGCTTGCGGGCCTGCCGTCTCCTTGCCTGGTTGATCCGAGTCACTGGATGACGGATGAAGAAATTCTTTCTTATCTTCTCACTCGGAATGCGACTCACCGAGGGGGGGACATCAGGATTGAGAAGGGAATCGCAATGCCTTTGGGAAGCATGTGTAGACAAAGCATTGATCCAACCCACTGGCGCTGGAAAGTGTTGCTTTCATACCAGTGGAAACAGGCTGGTCAGCATATCAACGTGTCGGAGACTGTGACAGTGCTAGACGTGCTGCGCAAACTGGCCAAAGATGAGCGATTCCATGCCACCCAACCGATCATTTTGATCGACAATATGGTTGCTTTGAGTGTGCTGTGCAAAGGGCGTTCTTCACTTCAACAACTTGTGGTGGCACCCGCTACTGAGTCGCGATATTATGTAGCAGTGTCACGTTTTTTACGGTTTTTGCGGGAGCGTGCATACAGCTACCCTACTACCCACATGCTCCTGGATGCACGTGTTTGTGAATTCGTTGAAAGTCTTTGGCAATCGGGTGATCCCAAGTCATACGCTTCTGATTGCTTGAGCGGATTAGGGCACTACATCCCTCAGTGTCAAAGGTTCCTGGTCGGGGCGTGGCGTCTTCACGGGAGCTGGACCCGGGCTGAGCTCCCTGCGCGGGCGCTACCATTTACTCCCCTGATTGTGTACGCCCTGGCTCAGCAGGCCTTTGAGCTAAAGTGGCCCGATGTGGCCATCCTTTTGTTGTTGGGATTCGACCGCTATGCCCGCACAGGGGAATTGTTTGCGGCGCGGCGGGAGGATTTCGTCTTCGATCATTCCCTTCGTCGAGTGGTGTGGCCCCTTACTCCTTTCAAAAGGAGGTATGCGCCAGGGCACACAGGAATCCTTGGTCATTGAGGACCCCTGGCTCGTTTTTGCGCTCTTTTCCTATGCGCGCACTTTCGCCCCAGGCGATTTGTTGCGTCGAGCTAGTCCTCCTACTATGCGAGTTCGATTGCGGACCATTTTGGAAGAGCTTCGACTTCCTTCTGGATTTCAGTGGTACTCGCTTCGAAGAGGCGGGGCCACACACGCATTTCGGGTCTCTAACAGTTTGTCTTCCATTTGCGTTGTTGGCCGCTGGAACAATCAACGGACAGCTCGGATCTACTTGGCTGATGCTTTAGCACAGCTGACCGAGATTTCATTTGAGGACAATGTCGTCCGACGTTTGAAGAGGCTGGCCATGAAAGCCAGACCCGGATTCTCTTTCGACCTTTAACGGTCTTGCCTTACCTGAAAAATTTGAGCACCGCTTTTCTGCTCTCCGCTCGGACCCTTTTTCTGTTCACATCTCCTGGGGCTTCACTCTTCCCGCAGCTTGATCCAGGTTGCTACCGTTTTTCCTGCCCCTGGCAGAACATTTCGGAAGGGTGGACACCGGTGTCGGGTGCTCTTGCGAGGCGTCTGGAGGACTCTCATGTTAGGGGGGTTGCACCCGGCCCTGGGCTTCGTTTCTGCAGGTTTCACTGGGTTTCTGAGGTCGTGCCCGTTCGGGGTCGTCCCGTTCGGGGTCTGGGTCCGGAGTGAGGTGGCACTCGGTGCTCGGGCCTGGTTGGTGGCCTTGGTTGCCCCTCTCTTTTTCCCTGGTCTTTTGACCTTTGAACCAAATGTTTCTTCAAGGCGCAGCTTTGTAAAAGAAGGGCTTTAAAGGGTCTTGAGTCTTGAGCACTCATTTTTGTTCTTTAGACCTCATGCTCTGAAGAGTTGGGGTGCTGCCGCAACCCAGATGCAAACAGAGCAAAGTAGGGTTAGAGTCAATTCGTAGAAACTAAAGAACAAACTGCAGCAAACTGTATTGGGCAATTTCCTAACCAACTTAGAATCAATGGGCTGATTACAAGAACAACAAACAATTGTAAACCCAAAGTCTTTGCCAAATACATCCACTGCCCGAGGGTGGTGTCTTCTTTCGCAGTGGGGTTTCCCACGGTGTTCCCATTCAAGCTCGGTGCCTTTCACGGATTTTGCAATGGGAAGTTGTGTGAGGTTCCTTTGAGGTTCCTTAGTATGCGTGCATTGAAAGGTGGATCAGTTGTCGGACCACAGACGGGTTCTGCAGCATGCATCATTTGCTGGATTCTCGCCACCTATTTGTTCTTTGCCTGTCCTCCCTTTCCTAGTGTTCAAAGCCTCGTGACTCATGCGGATGCGTCGGGGTGCAATACAGGATGTCAGACATGTGTGCACTGTAGTTACTTTGGGGTGGGGGCCACGCATCAAAACTTGCGGCCACAGAAGCATGAAAGAGTTGATTCGGTCTAACATGTTGCAGTACTAAAAGCATCTAAAAACACGTGTGACAGTGACTGGCTTAGTAAAGACCCTTCCTACCGGCCTACCTACGTATGCGGCTCTTGTTCTCACATGTGTCATTTTGGACTCGTCTTTGATTCGTTCCAAATAGATCGAAGGTGTGAAGAGCCAGGCTCAGCGCACGGCACGTGCGAGGCCATATTTGGAGCGTACCGTGGCACTCAGCGCGGTGCCAAGTCGTAACGGTCGGATCCAATTGGCCCAATTCCGCTGCTGTGAGATGCTTTTGGTTCCATCAGGCAACATGGGTACGGTACTCAAGAGGAAAAAAATTTGAACCACCCACCCCCTTTGCCAACCCACTGGTCACGGTCACTGGTTGTTTCGTTGATGCCAGACTCTGAAACCCCGAAGTTTCAGGTCGGAATTCGTGTGTTCTGTAGATGAAGTTAGACACTGACACTCCGAGGTCAAATATTTCGCCAAAGTTGCGGAGCTAGCTGAGCTGAGATAGGTTGCACAAGGTTGCAGCACACAGTGAGCCGTCTTGGAAGAATAACCAACATCTTCAACGATGATACAGTAGACCAGTAGACCTTACACTAGCATGTCAGGGATTGGCGTGTGCAGTGCCACTCGACTGGAATCGCCCTTGTACTGCAAGAGCATTTGCAGGTAATCAGGGGGTCTTATTTTGTCACTCCTGAAGAGTTCAAATTGAATTCACACCGAAAGCTGTGAGTAACGTGAGGAGAACAAGACAATCCATCAAAGCTGAGAAGGGCTCGACACGAAGCTTGATGGGAGTAAGAAGGGAACATAGTGGTTTTCGCCAAAGAAAAGCTGCAGGCATAGTACCATGCTGTTTGCAAATCGCTTAGAGCGAGTTACTGTAAATGCTTTGGAGCTATTGCATATCCTGGCGATTTTGGAGCACAGACTAGGGGCAGAGTCCGACACCCATCTTTCGAAACAGAAGTTTTAGGAGGTGTAGAGGATTTGGATGACAATGCATATACTGTATATATATATTTATAATTCCCCGTCAATATGGGTGAGGGAGTACGCATTACCCATCAAGCATTAGGGCATGCAGTACAATTGACCTTCTGCGTCCTGATGAGATTACAACAATGATTTGGCGGCCTTCACTGACACATTTGTTTGGTTTGATAGAAACCATTTGACAGAATCGTGGGACAGAACCGTGAGAAAAAAGGTGACAGATTGAGAAAGCCTTTTTGCATTGGCACCTGGCATATTTTGCATGTTGAGGCCCCTTTCTGCTTTGTGTGGCTCGAGCGTAGTTGAGTTTGTCATGTGCAAGCCCATATCAAAGTATATCAAAGTTTGAATTGCTCTGAGGTGAGCTGAAGATGTGTAAGAAAAAAAAGCAAGAAGGACGAATGGAGTGTCAACCAAGCCACTCACAGTGGCTGGGAGTTTGCAGGGCACTGGAACGGTAACCGGCAGCTTGACTCGTGCTACAATAAGCTGGCATGTGGACAGGATAGCAAGATTGCAGAAGCCTGAGCCTGAGCCTGTTTGTCGTCCCTTGATATTGTGGTGGAAGCAAGACCTTTGTAAGTGAGCGTAGCAATGCTCAGGACCATGTATGTAAGTAAGTATTTGTGGTGATAGACACGAATACGTGTACATAAGACACGTATCACGGTTGAACTGATGTTTAGAAACTACGCTTGAGGAGAGAGGATGGGCAGGTGGGATCGGCGCAACTTTGGGAAGGCAGGGCCTCGAGAACTTGATGCTTCCATCAATTCTGCAGCTTAAAGAGGTCTATTTAGCATCCTAATCCTGCAGTTATCGATGCACCATGAATACCCTCCTCGTGGAGTCATGTCACAGGCTCATGATTCCATTGTCACCAATGTTGTGTGGACCTCAACGGAGACAAGTGTCCAACATGTGTCGGTGCCATCACTGCGTGCATTGTGCTACAATAGCATTTACAGCAGCATTTGGTTGACTGTAGTGCGAAGTGACTGGGTCTTACAGAATGATGTTTTATATAAATATAAGTGGATGCTTTTAGGCAGAAAAGCTGAGGTGGAAAGGATCCAAGCAGCTGCCAAGCATTTGGGAATAGACGGGGACGTTGTGCCCTTCGGTTCCCACACCAACACATTGCCCGGGGCCAAGCAGCAAGAACAGGATGGCAGAACTGAATGTGATGGGATCGATTTCACAGCAGCACATACTTTTGGAATAGAAACAGAAGCAAGTGTCCTGCAAAATTAGATGCCTAATATGGCATCAGCGGCATTTGCGTAGTATTGGTGGCTTTGAGCCATTGGGATCATTGGGGAGCTTGAGAAATACATGCATTGCACAGTACCCAACGCGATCAAGACATCACGAAGGATGTTGACCCGCCTCAGGTGCAACGCGAACTCAGACTGTGATGTAACCTTCGTGCCGCGGGAGGATGGGGTCTACGCTGCATCAATCTTGAGAAATGTGTGCAGCTCGCTTGTTGTGACATACAAGAATTAGGGTAGCTACGCAACAACCGCCCGCACCAGGATGATGTTTGATCCACTGTCAATCTTGCTCGGTTTTGGGGCCTATGTCGAAGTATGTTGAAGTATATAATGAAAGCCTTAAATACTGCACCAAGCCCACGATTGAACCTTTGGCCTATGTTGGGCTCACATAGTCCCATGAGGTTGACGCTAATCGCTTGTAAGTTCCTTTTG
>CAXAMN010023517.1:419946-434656 GCA_963970005.1 Durusdinium trenchii
CACATAGTCCCATGAGGTTGACGCTAATCGCTTGTAAGTTCCTTTTGCCCCATGTCAGCAGATCGGGCCAAGTAAGTATCCCTAAAAGTCTAGGAACCAAATCATTAGTGCGAGCGTGAGCTTTCCTGCGTCCAGTTACTAGAAGCTTTAGGAGCTTAGCTTACTCCCTTACTTGAATAAGTAGTGCCCTACTTAATTAAGTGAGGAGGCAGGGCCACGGGCAAACGACAACCAAAACAAGCTTTCTGAGTCAACCCATTAATGCTTGAACCAGCTTTGGGGTCTGCCCATTTTGAGAGCCAAGTCCACATCGGCTCATGTTCCTTCTTGAGCCAAGCCAGCCAACGTATGGAAGCAACATGAAGCAAGTTGACTAGCCCCAAATTTTGAGCTAGTCGCCGCCGCCTCTGTTCGCGAACAATTTTGGCTCCAATGCGGGACAATGTTGCCTCAAATACTGACGGCACTCCTGAGCAACTCCCCGGCAGCCAAATTATTGTATCCTCTCGTCTTGCTTTTGAAGCTTGCTATACTGTATGAGTTAGGTGCGTTGATCAGGCGTGTGATAGTGATTGAGGTTTGTGAGTAAGTGGATTGTAGTGCGAGTAATTGTTGTGTGTAGGAGGAGAAGGAAGATGAGGTGGGGAGGTAGGAGGAGAGGAGGAGGAAGAGGAGGAGGAGGAGGAGGACAACAGCGTGGGAGTAGAACAAAACATAACTAAAACCAAAGGGAAACAAACTAAGTTGTGGCGAGAAAGGGTAAGAAACCTGGAAACATGATTTTCACAGAGAGCATCAGAGAGCAACAAGCCCAGCCTTGGACAGGACGCTAGAAGGCTAGAAAGCTAAACTTATATCCGCATACTGTATGTAGGTTGCAGTAGTGTACTGTACTTCAAAACATGGAATGTTCGCCGTTTGCTGCTTTCTCTCACTTGATCTCAGGTCCTGACCTGATTTTTCTTGAACACGCGCTTTGAGCAGCTCACTTGTTATTTTTTACTGTAAAAAATAATCACATGCTTCAATTGAATTTCATTGATACATATAAAGCTACAACTATAGTCAATCATTTGAGGTAATTATTTGATATGATATTTTGTAAACTCGTGTCATTCAAGGACGCTGGGTCTATCTAGATCAATAGGACCACCCGTGACCCCTTTCCCCCCTGTGTTTCATCCATTGCCCGCCATCCTTTACAGACCTATGCCTTCGTAGACACGTCCTACCTTATCAAAGTATCCAGACACCTGCTAATGATTCTACTGATACCATTCTCACTTGTGCAATTTTATCCTTGATCAGGCTCTGGACGTGTAAATGTGGATGTATATGTATATGACAAAGGTCTCCTCCTTTATTAAAAGCCTTGGTCTTCATGAAAGGTTGCTCCATCATGCGGACTTTCACCTTGGTAGTTGTTTCCCTGATGTACATTTAGTTTGTAAGAAAATCATACACAGTAACAACCTAGCCAGGCAGGAAGCAACCACAGACTGTTTACGCAGGAGGGTGACCACTGAAAGAACAACAAGTCTTGATGTTTGTTGCAACGGCCAATCAATCCTCAAAAAACGCACGATGTGCCATGCCACAACATCCAGGTGAGCCCAATTTCACAGTGTACTATGTCATGCTGACAAAATCAATTATAAGTTTTGTGCGTTTGGTGCTATTGCCCCTGCAGTAGGATCACGGACAGCAGATTACATATTCGCAAGATCAGCGTTACGCCAACCAAGCCGCACTGAACGAGGACGTTTGGGGTGAAGCTGCATTGCATATCTTGAAGCTCATAGCGCAAGAGCTACCGAGGCGAGCAACCGTCAGCAATTTGCCATATAAATGTGGGGGTGAGCAAACACTTAAACATAAATCACTATCATCGAACATGCATGGCTGTAGCTGGAAACATCTGGAAACCAAGCATTGGATCGGGGTATCGATTGGGATTTGTGTTTTCAAGATGTTGACTTCCCCGTGTGTACTCGGCACAGCCACGGCTTCAAGAGCATCATCCACATTTTTCAGGCGAGGGCTTTTGAAGGAATTTGAGTGTCAAAGCAAATTGCTTTTATTCAACTCTTCTTTTAGGGGGTGTAGGCCGCTACAGGTAGCTAGTAGAAGCTAGGTAGCTAGTACCTACAAGTAAGCTACTAGTATGGAAGCAGGATAGCTCACGCTTCTTCAAGGAAGCTCCCCCAGCCGTTTCGGTTCACAGCTACTCGGCTTACGCGGCGGACACCCGCCGGGGTGCGGCCACCTGTCCACACAGGGGTTGCACGTCAACAGAGCAGGCCTTCAACGGGGCCTGCAGTGTCCACTCTGTCGAAGATGGCTAAGAAGAGTGATGAAGGACACCATGCCGCTAGAAGCTTGGTTGAGTGGGCTACGATGGGGCTCCGGTCTGCTCTTGGAGAGACGGTCACCAATGCCTTGGTGGCAATCGCCGGTGAATGCAGAGCTAGTGATCAGGACTGGATCCTTTTTGGGGAAGTGCTCTCCTCACGGGATGGTCCTCCCTTCTGTGCCCAGGTTCGTCGTGTTTCGCTGCTGTCTTCGAAACCAGGTTTTGGGGGTGAGCAGTGGACAAATTTTGACTTGATTTGCCCCACTCCTCATGTTCGAGTTGTCTTCACTGCAGGGATGCTGATAGGTGTTTTCACCAAGCCGGCTAATCGACCAGGGCAGAACTAAGTGATTGCTGATGACACGGTTCCAATTTGGAACATCTCCACCTTTGAACGCTGCCTTGCATGGAATGTGACCCACCTTTTCTCAGGGGCCTACGAAGGTTGGTTGAGGGCTATGTGGTGGCTTCAGCAAGCCAACATCGGCCTATCCTTTGCAACACATACATCGGTTGACTGGTGCCCTGATGTCATGAAGACTTGGAGCTTCAATCATGGGAAGGAGTTCATGAGCTGCCCAGTGCCTGTGAATTTTGCTTCTACGGAGGTTTTCAATGGCTTCTTGGCCGACATAAGTGACAGGACATTGCCGCCATGCCCCAGCTGGAGTCGTGGAGGGAAACATTCTGGATTAGCCACTGATGAAGGATTTTGCTTCCTTGATGCAATTGAGCATGTTGCCAGGACTAGGCCGGACCTTGCCCTCTTCGAGTGTTCAGACGGGATTGAAGCACATCCCCACTGGAGGGTGCTGACAGCGGCCTTACAGTTGGCTGGATACCAGAAGCTATGGTCCCAAGATGTTGCAATCCATCAACTGACTGGAAACCACCGAACCCGGTGGCTGGCTGTATGGGCTCGGCATGACGTTCAAGGTCAGAAGATCCATGAAAGGTTTGTCTGTTCGATTCCTCGTCGGCTCAGCTGGCGTGATGAGAAACATCAGCATCTTCTTCCTAGTGCCTTGGCTGAAGACCTGGTCTTGAAGCCCCCTCAAATGTTGATCTATGGTGATCGAAACTTGCTACCACCGGCAAAGAGGAGTAGAGTAGGGGAGGATGCCTCGACTGAGCAGGTTCTCACGCAACGGCTAGTCCAACAGAGTGAGTATTTGCCAACGTTGTGTGCATCATATTCTTGCCAGCACCTTTTGCAGCAAGAGCATTTGATTTCCAAAGGGATCTATGCTTCGTTGATCTCCAAAAATGAGCAGTTTTGCTTCATTGACCCCTTCACTTTTGTGGTCCTGTTTGGCACTTCTGACTCGATTGGTCTCCCGACAGACCTTCGTAAAGCCTTCCACCAGCTCGGTAATGCCATCACTCAGATCCATGCTTTGATTCCAATTGTAATTGCCATGGAGGGTGTCACGGGGGAGAACTTCCAGAAGCTTTCTCTTGTCCAGCAATGTTGGGATGACAGGCTCACGATCGATAAAGCACTGATCAGAACATGGGATGATATGTATGTCCTCCTAACCACTTGCCGATTTTATTGCGAAGGCAACTCCAAGTGTTGCAACTTGGCAACCATGGCTTGCTGGCCACACAATGATTCGCTTTTGTGATGATCTTTCGTTGATCCCCTCAACATTGCGGATTCTCTGAAAGCACACGAGCAGATTCTCCACAGCCTTGACCTGGCCGACCACCATGCTTCCTTGATTCATTTGATTGGGGAAGGTCATGTTCTGCCAAGTGGCATCTCATGGGGTGATCTTCCCAATGGTGAACTTACTGTGAAGATTGGTGATCTGACTCTTTGCACTATCCGTGTCATTCAGACCCAGCACGTCGACTACATGGATGATCCAATCGTGTCTCCGACACAACCCTGGATAGAGGATGATGAGGACATTGAGTTTGATTACCTCCAGGATGCTAGCCGCACCGGCTTTCTCCATGTTGTCGAATATCTCTGTCAGGACGATTCCCCACGCCAGGTGGTCAAAGTCCTTCTGCTACAACAAGATGGATCATCGGAGTGGAGTCAAGGCGCAAACCTTGACCGGTTGGGAAGCATCCCAGCTTACCGTTCCCCAGATCAGGACTTCTACTTCTTCAAATGCAATCGTGATGCGTGTCACCAATTGCTGGGTATTCATGTTGTCATGGCCATCCAGGGGCAGTACGACCCTTTACACTCCAATAAGTGGATTCTTCTTGCAGGAGGGAGCAGCTTACGCTGGTGCAAAATCTGTCAAGCTCCGCGCACCATAACTCCAAGCCAATGTGACGCACTCCTTGGGCAACAGTGCCATATCACCATGCGTAATCTGGTCACCTGCCGACCTGATGAGCCACTTATGCTTATCAATGGTGATGTATTATGGAGTGACACTCGTGTTCATGACGTAGCTTCAATTGCCTTTGGTGGAACGGATCGCCTTTCTGACCGGCCCAATGATGAAATTCTGGCAAGATTGATGCAATTCAACTTGGAGCCAGGATCCTTGGCTATTGATGAGGTGGTCTTCCACTTTGACATTCTCCAGGTACTGCAGCCAGGGATCTGCTGGTGTGCCCCGGGTAGCTGGGTCAACAATGAATCCCAATTTCGGTTGCCCACTGAGCCCGTTGACTTGCAACGGTGCTACCAGCATTTTGTCGTGCCAATTCTGGTGGTTTTTGACTGGATCTTTGTTGAAGTGAGATTCTTTGAGGGCCGACGCCTCGTTTCGGAACCTGGATTCGTCTCGTTTCCGAACCTGGATTCGTCTCGTTTCGGAACCTGGTCTGGGAAGTGGTTTCTGGGAAGTGGTTTCTGGCAAGTGGTTTCTGGCAAGTGGTTTCTGGGAAGTGGTTTCTGGGAAGTGGTTTCTGGGAAGTGGTTTCTGGGAAGTGGCTTCCGGGAAGTGGTTTCCGGGAAGTGGTTTCTGGGGAGTGGTTTCTGGGGAGTGGTTTCTGGGGGCTGGTTTCTGGGAAGTGGTTTCTGGGGGCTGGTTTCTGGGAAGTGGTTTCTGGGGGCTGGTTTCTCGGAAGTGGTTTCTGGGAAGTGGTTTCTGGGGGCTGGTTTCTGGGGAGTGGTTTCGGGGGGGTGGTTTCTGGGAAGTGGTTGCTGGGAAGTGGTGTGGTTTCTGGGAAGTGGTTTCTGGGAAGTGGTGTGGTTTCTGGGAAGTGGTTTCTGGGAAGTGGTTTCTGGGAAGTGGTTTCTGGGAAGTGGTTTTTGGGAAGTGGTTTCTGGGAAGTGGTTCTGGAGACTGGTTTCTGGTGACTGGTTTCTGGGAAGTGGTTTCTGGGGACTGGTTTCTGAGAAGCGTTCTTTTTTTCAGGGGGTGGTGGTGAAGGCCTAAGTCTAACCCACAGACATCCTAAAGAGGCAAGGCCCTAAGCCAAGCCAAAAGAAACCGTGGCCCTACAGGAGCGAGACCCCAAGCAAAACCAAACCAAACCCTAAAGAAGTGAAGCCTTGAGTCAAACCCACAGACATCCTAAAGAACTGAAGCCCTCAGTGAAACCGAAAGACATCCTAAAGAGCAAAGCCCTAAGGCCTGAGGCAAACCAACCCCCCTGAAGAAGTGAAGCCCTAAGTGAAACCCAAGACATCCCAAAGGAGCCCTCACGTGAAGGCCTAAGTCAAATCCAAAGACATCCTCAAGAAGTGAAGCCCTAAGCTAAGACCAAAGAAACCTTAAAGGAGCGAGGCCCGAAGCAAAACCAAAAGAGACCCCAAAGAAGTAAAGGCTTATTCGACCCAAAGACATCCTAGAGACGCAAAGCCGGAAGCCCAACCACATGAAACCCTAAAGGAGTGAAGCCTGAAGCAAAAGAAAAAAGACTAAAGAAGTGAAGCCCTAAGCCCCTCTCCACTGAAGCCCTAATGCCAACCCAAAAACATCTTAAAGAAGCAAGCCCCTAAGGCAAACCAAACGAAACCCTAAAAGAGCAAAGCCCTGAGCAAAACCAAACCCAGCTTCGCCAAAGCACGTAATTACCACGACCATGTGCACAAAACACAAAATGTTGAGCAAGAGATGCTGTTGAATTTGTGCCAAAGACATCCTAAAGAAGTGAAGCGATAAGGCAGGCCAAAAGAGACCCTCAAGAAGTAAAGCTCTAAGTCACAACCAAAGACATCCTAAAACAGCAAAGTCCTATGGCAGACCAGCCAGCAACCCTAAAGAAGCGAAGCCCTAAGTGAAACCCAAGACATCCTAAAGGAGCCCTCACGTGAAGGCCTAATTCCAGCACAGAAACATCCTAAAGAAGCAAAAGAAAACCTAAAGGAGCGAAACCCTAAGCACAACAAAACAGATCCTCAAGAAGTGAAGCCCTGAGTCAAACCCAAAGACATCCTGAAGAAGTGAAGCCCGAAGCTAAGACCAAAGAAACCGTAAAGCCGAAGCCCGAAGCAAAACCAAAAGAGACCCTAAAGAAGCGCAGGCTTATCCGACCCTAAGACACCCTAATAGCTGTGGGTTTTGCAGGTGTAGAGATACAGGTGTAGATATGTAGGTGTTGAAACACCTACCAAAAACACCCACTTAATCTCACCTACGACAACCACTTCTTTATAAGTGTCTTCTATACTCTTACGGCGGCGGGCAGGTCCGGCCGGAGCTAACGTAACATGACCCTCTACGAGGATCGCGCGTGCCAAGTGTTGAAACGTCTAGTGAAACGTCGATCGCGTTTGACGCGTTTGACCTGGATCGACCCTCTGCGAGGATCGTGCGTGTCATATGATATAATGCGTGGTACAAAACGCTCGTTCTGGAGACTTCCGCAGCTCACTTTTGAAGGAAGTCTCGCACAAAACGCTCGTTCTGGAGACTTCCGCGGCTCACCTTGGAAAGACGTCTTGCACAAAGCGCTCGTTCTGGAGACTTCCGCGGCTCACTTTTGAAGGAAGTCTGGCACAAAACGCTCGTTCTGGAGACTTCCGCGGCTCACTTTTAGAGGAAGTCTCGTACGATACGCTCGTTCTGGAGACTTCCGCGGCTCCCCTTGGAAAGAAGTCTCGTGCGAAACGCGCTCGCTCTCTTTCTCTCTCTCTCTCTCTCTCGCTAGACTTGCGCGGCTCACTTTTGAAGGAAGTCTCGTACAAAACGCTCGTTCTGCTCACTTTTGAAGGACGTCTCGCACAAAACGCTCCTTCTGGAGACTTCCGCGGCTCACTTTTGAAGGAAGTCTGGCACAAAACGCTCGTTCTGGAGACTTCCGCGGCTCCCCTTGGAAAGAAGTCTCGCGCGAAACGCGCTCGCTCTCTCTCTCTCTCTCTCTCTCTCTCTCTGTGTCTCTCTCTCTAGACTTGCGCGGCTCACTTTTGAAGGAAGTCTCGTACAAAACGCTCGTTCTGGAGACTTCCGCGGCTCACTTTTGAAGGAAGTCTCGCGCAAAACGCTCGTTCTGGAGACTTCCGCGGCTCACTTTTGGAGGAAGTCTCGTACGATACGCTCGTTCTGGAGACTTCCGTGGCTCACTTTTGGAGGAAGTCTCATACGAAACACTCATTTTCACTAGCAAATGCTACCTTCGAAGCACTACCGAATGATGCGTGTTCCAAAATGAGCCGCGAAATTGGTCTCACGCTGCAGTCCCGGAGAGTTTTCTTTTCGTCTGGGTTCCAAAATGAGCCAGGTTCCAAAATGAGCCGTTTCTAGGTTCCAAAATGAGCCGTGTACCTGAGCCCGTTGACTTGCAACTCGTGCCAATTCTGGTGGTTTTTGACTGGATCTTTGTTGAAGTGAGATTCTTTGAGGGTCAGTGGAGAATTCTCTACTACCATTCGCCTGAGCAACTCACCATTCGACAGACGAATGCTGTCCTTGAGCTTATCAACGTGATGGGAATCCCTGTTGCTCCGACTGCGTATCGCTGGATTCGTACAGCGGAGGACAATGGGCTTGCCCATTAGCACACTCTCAGAACCTTTTATGCCAGAGCAGGAGCCCCGCTACTTCATGAATCACACCGAAGTGCACAGCGGCTGCAGCGGAGTCAATATGCCCCACATATTACGCAGGTCAGGTCATGGACCAAGCTGACCTTGTGTGGCGAGATACACAAGCTGAAGATCGCATGGTCCAGTTCGCTCGGGCCTGCAGAAGCTCATTTCTTCTGGCCACGGCAGAATCACCTGGCAGGGCAGCAGATCTCATTAGGCGTGCGACAGGACGACCTTTGCCTGTATATGACATCCGAGAGATCTTTTTCGTTGCAGATGAATGGCTCGAGTGCTCGAGATGCGCCTCAATATCTACCGTACCCACCCCGGGTGGGCCACAAGTGATGAAATTGAGTTTGCTATGAGTTTCTTCATGCCTGAATCCTTTTGCCCACCGGTCTTACATCATGATCTGTCCTTGATTGCTGGAGGAGTCAAGATACCATGTGATGAGGTTCAACGGTTTGTAGCCCTTCGTGAAGGGCACTGGATTGGCATTGAGGTTGTCTGCAATGAGCAGGAGCATACCTGCCGCACAGTCTTTTTGCAAGCCGCCGCAGGACCAGCAATTCTGGCATGACTTTGCTGTGGACTACATCATTCCGTTTGGGTTCCGGCCCATCATCATCATTGATACAAATCGGACCCGACCGGGTATGTGTGGCTGGGAGCTCCTTCATCGGTGGGTTGTTGCTGACATCCGTCTTCCTGATGCCTTCCATGTTCCGAACCCCAAGCGGCAGATTATTGACATGGTGATCACCGAGTCTGATCAAGCATGGCGGCATGCCGGGGCCCCACCGATGCTACGTGCTTTTGCTGAGAACATCCGGCGCCTTTTCCTTCTGGTTGGAGGAGTACACCTTCTTCAACCCTGCTCTGCTGTATCGTTAGGTGGGATGGAGGGAGAAGTCAGCTCTGACTCAGCCATGCAAGTTGCTGATCCATGGCAATTGGACGATCCGTGGAAGAGCAAAAAGAAGTCAGTCAAGCAGAGCAAATGGGAGGACTTGCAACTTCAAGGGGCAATCTTCGATTGACGGTATTCTGGTGAATCGCACGGCCCTCACGGCATTACTCCACATTGAGGTTTTGGATCATCGAGATCGTCAGCATAGGCCTGTCAAAGCCACCTTCATGTGGGACAGAATCCACCAGGTGGGAACAGTTATGCAACGAGCTGCACGTCTCAATCTGGACCAGGTCATGAAGGCTGATCCTGAGGACCCTGGCTGCCCTGTCAACTGTTTCAGTGAGCAACTCTGGAATAACTGTGCCACCGCCTTTGACAATGCACCTGATGCAGACACGAAGTGGCAAGTCTACAATGAGTAATGCTGTCAAACTCCTCCTCCTCCTCAATGGAGCTAGTTGGGGCAAAGGCCCTCGAGTTCGTGGAAAGACACCTAAATTCCAGAAAGTTCAGGTCTATGCTGATCAAGAGCTCAATGGTGCGTTGGCCTCCCCGCATCTTCTTCTGCTGCAGTCTGCCCTGCGCTCTCTCCGTGAGCTTGAGCAGCGATTCAACAGAGTAATATCCGGGCCAGAGATGAGCGCACCTTTCGCAACACTCAACATCGGCTGCCACGTAGACTGAAAGTTGCCAAACTGGTGCCCTTTGCTGTCCGTCAAGTTTTCGTCCATGACATCCCACATTTGGTCGAAGTCACACTGAATGCCATCAGGGATGAGATGAAACATATTAAGCTAGCAGCGATTCAAAAATGGAGGTGCGCCATGAAACAGGCCACTCAATCGCCCATGATTGGGAAGATTGTGTACCAATACCTCAAGAAGAAAGGCAGGGTTGTTCCTGCCAACCTTCTTGAAAACATCATCTATGACCCCCAGGTGGCAATGGATGTCATTGCAGACAGATGGGATACTGTCTTTGCGGTCAACACCTGCCATCAGCACGAGATGAAAATCTTGCAACAGGTATGGCCTTACATTCACGACAAAGGGAAGTCTATCCTCTTGCCGCCCATTAGTGAGGAGCAACTTTGGCGACAAGCAGCCAAGCGGCGCCCTGATGCAGCAGCAGGCATGGATGCATGGCAAACCAGGGAGGTGCAAGCCCTCCCACCTGCTGCCTTTCGGCCGGTGGCTGCTCTCTTCAATGCCATTGAGGCAGGTTCGGAGGAATTTCCGACCATCCTCACGCAGGTTCGGATGGTTATTCACAACAAAGATGGAAGTGATGCTCCGCTCTCCAAGCGTTTGATCTCCCTTCAATCTGTGTTTACGCTTCTTTACACTGGTCTTCGCTTCCTGCAGCTACAACAGTGGCAGCAAGAGGTGATGCCCCCACAGCTGACAGGGGGCATCAAAGGGCGTTTGATGTCAGAGGTCCATATGACCATCCAGATGGAAATTGATCGGGCGCACTGCCATAACGGATCCTTTGCAGCCTTGAAGTTGGACAAAGCTAAGTGCTTCGACCGATTAATGCCAAAGCTTTGCGCCGCCATCATGCTCACGCTTGGGCTCCCCAAGAGCTTTGTTTGCGGTTTCTTGAGCCTCTACACCCGTATGACTAGATTTCTATCGTTCAAACAATGGACTCGTGCTCAGGCCATATCCACACCTAATGGCGTTGCGCAAGGATGTTCACTCAGCCTGCTCTGCATAAATATCCATATGGCAATCTGGGCCTGGCTGGTTTCATGCATTGACGGAGTTGACTTCAGAGCCTTCATTGACGACACCTACCTGTGGACTCGGCTGCCTTCCATTGACAGTTTGGTCGCTGCAGTTCGAGCCACTGAGCTCTGGGATTCCCTATGTGGCCAGTTTCTGAATGCAGGCAAACGCGAGCTTTTTGCATCCAGTGCCCCACTACGGAGGGCCCTCAAGCATGCTTTCCCGCAGATGCGTCTTGTTGAGGTTGTGAACATCCTGGGGGCCCATGTCCAAACAACACGGAAGAATGTTGGGAGCTTTCCAGTTACCAAGCTGCAGACCGCATTAAGGGATTGCGAGGCGATTCGGTCCCTTCCTTGCGATGGCAGCAAACGAGCACAGATCTTGTCCGTGAAGGTTTTGCCACAAGTTGCCTTTGCTCCTCAATTGAACTTTATCCCGAAACGGCTACTGGCCAGGCTACAAAGTGCCATAGCAGATGCCATTTGGCAAGACAGGCCAAAGTGGCGCTCCAAGCACCTGCTACTCTGTGTTGTGCACAAGGCCCACAAGTTGGATCCCTTCCTCTTTCGTGCCGTCGCCGCCATCATTGAATCTGCCCGCTTTCTTCGTACCTCAAGGTATGCACGGCAATGTTGGCCCTCAATGTTTGAGCAAGACCAGTTTACGCCGCAAGCATGGATGTCGCAATTTGCACAAGCCTGCCAAATTCTGGACATTGAGTGGTCTAGCAATTTTGGACTCTCTGTTCTTGGTGCACCTGAAGTTCACTTTTTGGAGTTCTCTGCAGCTGACCTCAAGTGTATCCTGAAGAGTCTGGCAGCGCACAAGTGTTACTCCGTTGCTTGCCTCATGCCACGGAAGGACATCCACAAAGCTCTGGGCTTTCTGGATTTGGGGCTTACACTCTCGGCCAGAAAAAAGATTGCCTGTATTCCAAACGAAAAGTTAGTTCTCCTTTCTGTTCCACTGGGAGAGCGCCATCACCGGCTGCACGCTTACGGCAGACCGGCTTGCAGCCGCAGGACTTGTTGATGACCCTCTGTGCAGGTTCTGCCATTCTTCTAAGGAGTCCATGCAGCACTTTGTGGAGGAATGTCAAGCACTACCTGCTGATTTACAACAACCAGCGTCGCTCGTCTCCCTGGGGGCCCAAACTTTGACATGTTGGGGATCACTGAGCTCCCCCTTGAGGTTGTCCGGGCTAAGCTACAGGTGTCTCAACCTTCTGATATCTCGGTTGTTGAGTGGGCCCAGCCTCTCTTGCCTGTGAAGCATGTCTGGACTGACGGTTCAGTACAACTATCCCGCCACCCTTGGCTCACGCTGGCATCCTTTGCCGTGGTGACTGACGATGAACAGTTACTGGCCGCCGGCCAGGTTCGCCATTGGCGACTTTCTAGCTACAGTGCCGAGCTCTGGGCAGTTCTGGTTGCCTTTGCCATGGCAGAGCAACCACTTGCGGTGCATACAGACTCTCTTACCGTGGTGAACCAGTTCAGGATTGACTGTGTCCAAGTTGAGTGGACCCACACTTCATGGTGGGGCTTTCTGCATACCTTGCTTCATCAACGTGGGGGCTTTTCGGATCAACCTCTTCAATTGGCTTGGTGTCCTGCACACTTGCTAGAACACGTCCCTGTTACTGAGCTCACTGATGAACTTGCCATTGCAGCTGGCTCCACTAGGCAGAATATTATTCTGAATAGGCTGGCTGACTGGCATGCCAAGCAGCATATTGATCAGATCTCAGTTCAAATCCAGGCTGACCTTCGTCTCAAAGAACAGGATGTTTTTGCCAGACAACTCTGGCTTGCTAAGCTGAATCGAGTTTGCAAGAAAGAGGCCCCTGAGGCCCCTGTTGGGCCACCTCTGGAGCGTGAAGTTTGCCGGAGAGTTCCACCGCGAGAGCAATTCCCTCGATGGATATGGGATGCCATACCAGCTGAGTTCCCGTGGCAAGTAAATAACGATGTTGACATGGCTTTCAGGAGTCGACCTCAATTGTCCGGCGCAAATTTTCGCACCTTTCTGCAGTTCAGTAACACTCTTCGCTGGAGGCTGGGAGAAGGAACGGCATGCTCAGTTTTTGAGCTCTCAGCCTTTGCTTTTTTACAAGGCTGGCGGTTTGAGCTACCTGCTGGAACGATCTGTACTGTTCAAGCATATGCAGCCATCATCAGGGCGGCAATCTCGCGTTGCAAATCGTTAGGTGTTGTTTGTGCTCCACTCCTGCTTGACAAGGGCAATAAGTGCAACGGGCGCACTTTTCCAAAAGGCGCCTTCATAGGCGCTGAGGCATACGTCGACAACGCCACCCTAGAGCTTCTCTGCAGAGCCTTTGAGCGCGGGGCAAAGGCCTCGCCGGCCTCATGGGCCATTCCTTTTGACTTGCTTTTGTAGGTCGACTGTCCGAAGGTAGGAACTTAGGCCTTGGCGCGGAAGCCCAACGGCCGCCGAAGACACTTCGTCCGGCTAGAGAGCAAAAAGGAAGCTCCCCCAGCCGCTCTAAAGGCGCCCAGGGGGAGCTTCCTTGAAGAAGCGCTCGCGCTATTCGCTATTCATTTGGTTCCTGGATTTTTAGGGAAACTTTTGAAGCCTTGAAATGTTTGGCAATCCTGAGCAACCCGTCCTGAGTCCAGCTCTTCTTTTCAGATCACCTGAAAGTACTCAGGCCTCGATACCCATTATCAAGGCCATTGATCCAGGTGCCTGGCTTGGGGTAAGAGGCAGAGAAACATCAACCAGCAACACCCTTCCAAACGAATACAATGTCTTGCAGTTCGACTCATTGGGATTGAATATGAATGCCTTAGGACTTAGGAACACTCTTGGTTCTACTTAATATTATGTGTGAAGATTCCTTAGATTCTGCAAACATGACAAGTTACAACAAGTTACACATGCTGACACTTGCAACCTGGTGTCAGAGATTGGCCTGTTCTTGTGGGATGTTGCACGGGCGGGCAACAGTTTCATGAACATCAGCTTCATGAACAATGTGCAAGGTGCGACCAGCACTGTACAAATTGACCGTGTAGTCCAGCAAATACCGGCACATCGATGCGTGTCCCTTCCAAGACTACATGTGCTGTTCAAGGAGGCGTTGAAGTTGACCTTTGCATTGGAAATCACCTTGGTATCCACAACAGCAGGACTGAGCTGAGCAATGCCAGAATCCAGCAACGAAGAACACAAAGCTGAATGCGCACACGTTTTTGAACAGTTTCTATGACTCTATGACACTATGAGAGTTGTACTTGTCAGGATTTGTCGGGTCTGTCATTTGGTGCTTGTGAGTTTTGCTGACCTTCATAGAGCATCCTCAAACATAGCAAACAAGATCTCTCTCTCTCTCTTTCATATATATATATATAAATAGAAAAGTAAATTTGTCTAAAATTACACCGGCATAGACTCCAGATAGCGGGTGCATAGGCTCAAGTGACGGACGGCTGTCATCGCAGCATGCAACATCAGACCAGTCCAGAATGCGCCCGCTTTGCCCAACACAGACTGACATGATGTCATCTATGCCATGATGTCATCCCTGGCATGACGTGATGTCATACCTGGCATGCCACTGCATGATGTCACCCCGCATGCCACGATGTCATGCATGGCATGACATGATGTCATCCCTTCTTGCGTGACATGATTTCACCCTGGCCCTGGCATTATACAGGAAACGATCGATGTGTCAGGCACCATCACCAGCACCAGCACGGCAGCAGCACCCGCAAAACCAAAACGCCGATCCACAGCCA